>CM040746.1:39477211-39734711 GCA_022829145.1 Albula goreensis | reverse complement strand
GACACCGTGACCATGACTACAGCAGGCCTCGCTGGCAGCAGATGCCACCCCAGCTTCCTGTCTCCGCGTGCTGACAGAGGGGGCAGCGCCACAGGTCTGTGCCAAGCCCTGCCGTCACACACGACTCTCTCACTGTGCCAGCTGTGTCTGCCCAAGGGGGCCCCCCACAGCCCCTACACAATACACTACAGACAATTAGCATAGCACGCTCTTACATTACGCTACAGACAATTAGCATAGCATTACAACACACCCAGCCCCGACACAATACACTACAGACAATTAGCATAGCACGCTCTTATATTACGCTACAGCCAATTAGCATAGCATTACAACACACCCAGCCCCTACGCAATACACTACAAACAATTAGCATGGCATGCTCTTACATTATGCTACAGCCAATTAGCATAGCATTACAACACATCCAGCCCCTACACAATACACTACAAACAATTAGCATGGCATGCTCTTACATTATGTTACAGACAATTAGCATAGCATTACAACACACCCAGCCCCTACATAATATACTACAGACAATTAGCATAGCACGCTCTTATATTACGCTACAGGCAATTAGCACAGCACACTCTTACATAATATACGCAACAGGCAATTACCATAGCAGGCTCTTACATTACACTACAGGCAATTAGCACAGCATTACAACACACCTGGCCCCTACACAATACGCTAAAGGCAATTAGCATAGCACGCTCTTATATTACACTACAGGCAATTACCATAGCACACACTTACATTACGCTACAAGCAATTAGCATAGCACGCGCTTATCCAGAGCAACTTACAACATAAAGCCAAGTGCAAAGATCTGAGTCATCTGTGCATTGTCACCCTAGAGGACAGAAATCTAATCGCAGACAGAACAGAAATGTGACGACATAAGATTTAATCAGCAACTTTATTAATAGATCAAGGAATCCAATAATAATTCAATATTCACAGTTACACATCCCTAGAAACACAGTTTAGTCACAAGCAAATACTTAGCATGGTGGTGTGGAAATAACCAAAGGACATACTCCAGTAACTGAGAGGTAAGACCATAAAAGGTTGAGGGTGAAGTAAATGAGGTAAACATCTGTGCTGGAAGCTGGCTGTATGCAGACAGAGTCTTCACCACAACCCCAAAACACTGTCCTCCGCTGTGCATATTTTCTCCATGTGATTTTGGAAATTCCCGGAGGTGGCCAACCTTAAGAAATCTATAGCGTACACTCTTTGTCCAAGGAAATCCCCTTTAAGCCTGTATATTGTAGGACACACTGTAGGCTCTGTAAGATTGAATAATTGACTTTGAGCAGGTATTTTTTGTGAATCTAAGTGTCTGTTTTTAACACAGTGCTTTCGTTGATTGTATTTTGTTGCTGCTATCCTGGTTGGATCTCTCACAACACAGATCTTTCTTTCACAAAGGACTTCCTGGTTAAATAAAGATTAATAATAAAATAATCTTTTCTTACAATGCAATCATTCCACATGGCCAGGCTGAACTGTTTACTTGCCACTGGACACCCTACATTCCCTATCTGATAATGATTTGGCTCCTTCATATCTAGATCAAGCCAATCTCTCCTTCACCTGGAGGGGAAGGCAAAAATGTAAAAGTTTTGGAACATGGCTATTCTCAAGATAAAATCACTTAGATTAAGCAAATAATTGACATTTCAAGAGCTCTGTTTGCTCTGAAAATGTGCATTTTCTACCTTAATTGTGTCAACACATATCTGGCCCTCAAAGTCAATGCAAAATCAACATTCCCTCCCCCACATCTGCACACCAATAAAGTAAATAAAGTTTTTCATTCTGCAAAAAACCCCAGCATACTTTGAGATACTGAATGAATAAAAGAATGGGTAAAAGAATAAAAATCCTTTGTTACTATTGCCCATTGTGGAGTCAAATGACTGTTTTTCTGCAGCAGTAATAATCTGACCTATGGGTGACTTATTGCTGTCTCTGCACTTCCTCCTGTCAGAATCCACGGGCAGAATGTGGTTCTCTCGTAACCACCAGACTCTTGGCAGTGGGGCTGCTGCCACCTACAGGCTACTGAGGGCACTGCGCTCCTAAAACATTGTATGCTGTTCTGAAAGCAAAGCTCGAAAACAAAAAATCACGTGACCAGGTTTCCATGGCGCTGTCAACTGTGTTTAGCCAATAAGCACTCTCATAAAGTTTTTCTGTCTCTAAAACAAGGGGGGTAACACCTGGATGACATCATCGTTTAGGGCACCTTCCATACATTTTGCTGAAGCTGCAGTATGACACAGATTAACTGCTCTTAAGGCAAAGCCTACCATTTTAAATAATGAGTTTTTGGCTGGGGTTCTCCTGCAATGGCTGCTCCGGTCTGCTCTACACACCCTTCCCTCACCAAACTCCCTACCTCACAACACCAGGACCTACTATCAGCATTTATTTAGCTTTTTTTATGACATGCCAAAGGCTCATCTCAGCTCTTTAGTATAATGTATGAGCGAACAGAGGTCTTCCCTGATGGTATGGTATCCACATTATAACATTCTATCTCCGTTATCCAGGGCCCTTCCTTGTCTTTTTACTGTACTTCTTCATTTTAAAATCACAAACCTTTTACAGTTACAGAGCAGTAAGTGACACATGGCAGATATGCAGGATCTCAGTGAAACCATTAGGCTCTATCCTTTTGAAATGTTGAGAAATATGTTGAATAAAAGCATTATTAAAAATGTACAATAAGCGTTGAATTATGGGTGGCTAAAACTGGCCCTGGAAGCCTCAGGGCCTATGGGTGTTTATTTTCCCCACCAAAATCAGAACGCAGTTTAGACCCGAGAATCCGGGTGAGAAAAATGTGTGATCAAGGGCTGAAAAACAGACACTGCAAGCTTCCATGGTTTAGAGTCAACCATAAAAGAAAAGGGTAAAAAAAAAAAAATACTAATTTGTTCTAATGTGCAGTCTGCCAAAACAGAACAGCGGCTTCCAGACAGCGGATTTCAGACAGGTCACTGTGATCTCGTTTGATCCTTCAGTAGACCTGATGAGAGTGAGCAGCTCAGGCCTCTCTCTCTCTCTCTCTCTCTCTCTCTCTCTCTCTCTCCCCCATCTCTCTCTCTCTTCTTGATGTTCCAGTTTGCTCTAACCTATTCTGGACCTGCGCTGCACAGAAAGCTCTCAGCGGTCAGCTCTCCCTGAAACGTATTACGCCGCAATTACCCAGCATGCAATTATCTGCCCACAGAGTACAAATTTCACTCACAGCCAAAACACGGCCATCAGAAGATCACTGGGAAAAAAGAGAAAACATACATTTCAGAACACAAACACTGATGACTTAGTGCCCTGTAAATCAGGCCAGTGTTTACTGAACTTCAGCCCAAACCTCTGCGCGTTTATATAACACTGCAGAATAGAGCACTGCAGCAAAGTCAATGAGTCACACAATCCACCAGATCGAGGGAAACCACCGATAACATTGACATTCCCACAATGACTGCACCCAAAACAAAAAAAACGCTCACAGCCGCATTTCAGACCAGATGAATAGAGCCAGAAGGGGAGCGAATGAAACAGTGATAAATCAATCAAACCCGGCGGCCAGGGTTAGACTAACAGTGTGGCCATGCCATCCGCTCAATGAAAGAGCGGGATGCTTTCTGTGTGTCAAACCAGTGCGTTTGGGAATACTGCCAACACACATTACTATGTGTGTAGGGGGGTACAGCTGAGTATACCATGTACATATATAGTCCACTTTATATAGCCTATTTGCATAAAACATATGTATTTTGTCCATATTTGTCTTTCTTCTTTAAATTTCTGTGTTGTCCTCACCATGCCACACATTTGGCACACATTCATGTGATTGTTTAGAAAATATAAGATACGATCCTGAAAGTGGGCTGGTCTGTCACTCAGAAGAGCACTGCTTTCCCCAGGCCAGCTGGGAGGTAGCTGGTTTACGAGCCTGCCTCAGAATAACTGGATCACTAAATGAAATAAAACCCATAACCTGCACTGTTTCCAGGAAAACTACCTTAAAGGCATCAAAACACCACTGCATCATAGATCTGAGCCCACAGTCATAAAAAGGATTACAGCAGGACAGCTGATCTTGGATCAGTGTTTGTAGTTTATTTCAGCACTACAAAGCTGAGCTGCAGTGTGAACAGGGGTCAGGGTCTATCTATCTATCTATCTATCTATCTATCTATCTATCTATCTATCTATCTATCTATCTATCTATCTATCTATCTATCTATCTATCTATCTATCTATCTATCTAAATCTATCTATCAGGGCTACAGAGCATCTAAATCTATCTTAAATAGGGCTCTATCTATCTATCTATCTATCTATCTATCTGGACACAGACATCATCACTGTGACACAGAGCATCTTAAATCAGCGCTGTGCACAGAGCATCTTAAATCAGGCTGGACACAGAGCATCTTAAATCAGGCTGGACACAGAGCATCTTAAATCAGGCTGGACACAGAGCATCTTAAATCAGCGCTGGACACAGAGCATCTTAAATCAGGGCTGGACACAGAGCATCTTAAATCAGGGCTGTGTACAGAGCATCTTAAATCAGGGCTGTACAGAAGATCTTAAATCATCACTGGACACAGAGCATTTTAAATCAGGGCTGGCCTGTGTTGATCCTTGCTGGTCAGTCACTGTGAAGTCTCTCCAAAACCTTGTGAATCTAATCTTCAAAGTATCTGCAGTTAAACCGTTTAAGCTGATTTATTTGCAGTCCAATGTTCAGAAAGCAAAGAAATTTCAACTGGATCTATCAATCTGGGTGTAAGATGTAGGTTTAGCGTGACATTAATGCACCCATTAATGTCATGTGGCCATTCCAGGATTGGAAATCCCCCACTACGGCTAAAGCCTGTGGGCTTTTTCAACGACGCCCTCTAGTGGAAGAGAAAGCCCGCTGATACCGATCACAGATGTCTGTTGTGGAGCCAGCCTCTTCCTGTCCGACATCCTTAAATTCTGCGTTCTGTTAAGCTGATGGTAAAAACAGCGCTTGAGGCTTCCTCAGCCGTAAAACAAAAGGGCACCCGGTCCACTCAGCAGCCACTCACACAACATCCTCTGCTGAAAACACGACAGGGACAGAGACACATGAGCAATACTGTTCCTCTGTATGTTTGGGGTTAGAAAAGACATAAATACAGTACTGACATAAACCAAACCGCCTGCTATAATATGACATCACAGCCATTTAGTAGGTGCCATTATTTAGACACATCTTACCATCATACATGTCTATGCACCTCTGTGTATGGATGTTAACGGAAGCAATTTAGGTGGGAGAGCTCGCTCAGCTGCACTGGAACAGAGCCTTAATGGGACGCAGACCATGGGGCCCATCCACACACTGGAGCAGGGCCTTAACAGGATGCAGACCGTGGGGCCCATCCACACACTGTTACAGTGCCTTAACAGAATGCAGACCGTGGGGCCCATCCGCACACTGGAGCAGTGCCTTAACAGGATGAGCCACCCAGCGGCCCCTGGGCTTTAGTCATTTTCAGCCAAACCACCATGTACCCACTGGCTCCCAGCAGAGAGCTTCATGCTTTACTGTTCAGAGTTTTATGTGTAAGCTGGTGCTTCCCCAACAGTGCGTATAAACTGAGTGATCAGTCTCTGCTGCATACCTGCAGTGTGTCATTAAAATACTGCTGCGGAAGCACACAGTGCATCACCCTCTCAATGGAAGCTATGACCTGCAGATGATTTCATTACAAATGCAACAACGTCTCATTTTGTCCCAACAGAAAGATTAACTCCCCTTTTTGAGCATATAACAGACAATAGTTAATAATCATTACAGTCCATTACAAGTGTCGATATGAACTAAAGTTATACAAAATTATTAAATTACATTTGCTGCGATTGTTGACTGAATTCAAAGACGAACTTGATACTGAATTGAAATTCTGGGTCAGGTGGAATCAAATATTTAGCCTGACCACAAAATAAAGCAACATCTCGAATGGGCTTATGTTTCACGCACAAATTTTATTCCTTCTCTGATATGAAAAAGCAGATTATCAGCCAATACCCCAAAATGCTCAGGACTGGGAGTTCAGTCAGTGCAGGTCAAAGAACAGCTGAACCCTAAACAAAAACAAACAAAAATACCACTGATGGGAAAACACATTGTAAAGAGAGTCAAACTCCAAAAAACATTCCAAATATGCATGTTTTCGTAAAAACGAAATATAAACAGCTGTACGAGTCAAGTGGTCGGCTACTGAACATTAGCACATAAAATAAACGAAAGAATAAATAAAATGAATACATGATAATAACAGCAGCAAAAATAATATAGTATAACCATTTGCTTTTCATACGACTCATAAGTAGCCCGGTGCTTCTCAGAAAAGATGAGAAATCCAAAAATGATGTGGTAATTACAATCTGAAGCATAATCTAGTCATTGAATACTTTCAGGGGTAACATATACTGCTGTCACGCACAGAGTAGGATAAAAATATTCTAGACTAAGCGAGAGTCCCCCGAACCGGCAGTCAATGTTGAATTACACGTGGCCATTGACAGAATATTCCAGTGCTGTTTCTTTATTGTGTGAGTAGAATAGACTTATGAAAGTGCGAAATCGTGTGGGGGGGAAAAGAGGTGAGAGAAAAGAGGCAAACCGTGTCGGCAAAAAGCAGGGGGAACTCAGGGAGGAAGTGGGAGAGAATAGCAGGAAGTCACAGGGGCCAAGCCAAGGATTCTGGGAGGATACAGGAGGCAATAGCTAGGCAGGGATACAAACGATGACAAAGACCATATGACAACTCATTTGCTTAATTTATAAAAATATGATTGTATCTTGTGTAATGGAGGTCCTGTTTATATTTCTATTCCTGTTTTATGGATGTGTTTTTTTGCATTGTGTTACATTTTAGGCCTTTAGCAGATGCACGTCTCCATAGCAACCTACAAGCTTACATTTGTACACACAATCCTGTTACACACCTGGATATTCACTGAAGGAATTCTAACCACTATACTACACTGTAACCTCTGAGCTACAAGCCCAGTGCTGTTTCCCTAAGATGTAGAGGGTAAAGCAGTGGGTTTATACACTGGAGGTTGCAGGCTTGAATCCCAGGTGGAGGACTTCAACCAAAAATGCTTCAGCGACAAACCAGCTGCACAAATGCTCAAAGAAGACAGGTAATGTACATCCCTGCCTGTCAAACTATGACAAATTTATCATCATTAAAAAAAATGAAAATGCAGGACTAGTGAGCAGAATTAGCTTTCCATAAAAGAATGATTTATGTGTACCAGGACCTAAGGGTTATAGGAAGTGATGCGTGTGCCGGAGGCCTGGTGGGATGGCTGACAGCGGGAAAGCTGTGTGGAGATAATCTTGGGATGCTTTCCCTCCGGTGATCTGGGTAAATCCTCTTGACTGAGGTTAATGGCGCTGCAGAAAAGCACACAGGAGTGGCTACAGACGTGGAATCACAGGCTCTCAGAGTCAGCGCCTCAGCGCCCAGCCTCTCACTTTAAGAGCCACTCCCGCATTTCAGAAATTAAGCCGTCTCGTCTACTCACCCAGAGTCAGAGCAGCCCATCCATACTGCTTTTATTTCCCTGCATGCTGCATGGATATTCATGTAGAATTTTCCAGAAGGTCAATTTCCTCACACAATGATTTTACCATCCACATTTCAATTCAGGAATTTTTGCAGATCCTCTTATCCAGGATGACTTACACAGCTTAAATATTTGACATATAACCGATATCTACAGCTGGATATTTCACTGAGTCAATCCAGGTTAAGTACCTTGTTCAGGGGTACAATGACATCATCGCCCCACCTGGGATAAATTTTATTGCTGGGTAATCCAGACCAGCGTCTGTTATACACACCCGGGGGCGATGGGGGGGGAGGGGGCTCATTACATTACAGGCATTTAGCAGACATCCTGATCCAGAGGGACCTGCACAGATTTCATCTCCACACGCTGTCCATTTACGTTGCTGGACATTTATGGATACTACGGAGACAATTCAGGTGAGGAACCTTGCTCAGGTATAACACAGGTATGACAGACTCCAGTCCTGGGGAGCTGGTTTGTGTTGCATTTCAGCACTTATGTGATCTATTCATCCCCCTGATTGGCTAAAGAGCGCACAAGCACGAATTTCTATGGCCGTAACTGGCTGCTAACTGAGTGGAAACTGCATAAACCTACAGACATTGAGGCCCAGCAGACCCTGAGTTTGAGACCCCTGGAATATTTGTATATACCTACCTGGGTAATGAACCCACTGCCTATGAATGGAAGGACCCAGGGAAGCTGGTTGACCAATCAGCATCCAGGACCAGAAAACCACACCTTTAATAATTGAGCAGTATTAACGGGTGTGGGGGCAAAAAAGACAGTCGGTCTCCTTTAACAGTCAGTAGGGAAGGAACATTAAAAGGAGATTAGGTCTGAGCTCTTTATCCAAGCAGCTCACAGGGACAGCCGTAGCTCAGGGATCAAACTCGGCACACCCTCCAGAAGCTCTCGATGGGTCGTGTTGGGGGTGGGGGGGGGGGGCGGAGAGTCGGGAACGTTTCAGAGGTTCACCTTAGAGGATCCTCAGGCCGTGGGTGAGCGACACCAGGCCAGGCCGGGTTTACCGTCTCGCCGCACTGTTCATAAACACTCGCGGTTTATTTACCGGCCGTCTCCGGCTGGGCGGGATCGAAGCCGCTTGCTTGCGTTAACTCTCGGCTAAACAAACCGGGGGGGGGGAGGTCACCAAAACACGGCAGCAAACAAACCGAGGGGCCATTCGGGGACGTGCTTGTTCGGTTCATGGCCTGCGTGAGACAACATAAATATTGAGCAATTAAACTTCCTTCTTCGGAACTGAATTTATTTGAGTAACTTGTTTGTGCTCCTTATCAACTTGGCTTCAGCTGGACTGCTGGGGGACTTCAGAAATTTCAGCAAGTTGAAAAATTAATATCATTAATAGGATCGGTCAAGTTACGCAAATATATAAATCAGCGAAAAAAAATGTAATCTTTAAAAAAAAATAAATATGACTTGAACCTAATGGGCTTGTGTTGAAAGTTAGCATGAAGTGAATTTTTCTCTGTTAAGGACTGGAGTCCGGGCTGTGATCCTGGCTGGGGATTCCCCCCGTTACTGCAGGCAGGTTCTCCGGGCTGAGTGAAGACTTCAAACGCCTCACCTGCGGTTATACTCCGCCCCTGCTCTGCCTGCACACATACCTTCCGACAGCAACAAAAAAAAAAAAAAAAAAAAAAAAAAAAACCACGTGGGGGAGGGACATTAAAAGAGGCTTTTCTCCTGCAATCCGCCCCCCCAAACCCCAACACAGTGAGCGGTATATAGCGACTTCTGGTCAGCCAGAGAAAGAGGCTGTGAGGCTCCGCCGGAGAGTGCACCGGCTCTGGGAATAAACATCCTGCGGGCTGGGCCTCTAAGGCCTCCTCCATGGGCCTACGTCTCAGACAGGAATGCGAAATATGCGGCTCACAGAGGGGGCACTGCGGCCCGTCCCTCCAGGTCAGCACAGGCTCCATACGGGCAGAGCTCCGACAGACACATTGCCTGACAACAAACTAGAGCTCTCCCATCCACTTAATAATAAATAACACCCTCATACAGCTATGCTAGGCCTTGATGTGGTGTTGTAGTTTCAGTGAAATGGCCGCTACTGAGACGTTGACAGCTTGATGTAGTGGTTTCTCCTCTATCTACATGGAGTCCCAAGTGCCAAAGGAGATCAAATAGATTAGGACTCCCCTACCGACTATCTAAGGAGAAAACAAACAACAGCCTATGTTAAAAACAAATCAGTTTCACAAGAGCAAAATAAGGATAGAGACGTTACAAAGAGCAAGGGAGGGGAGGGGAGAGGTGCAGCCTGAAGAGATGAGTCTTCGGTCTGCACTTGAAGGTGGCCAGTGTCCACCACAGGAAGGTCATTCCACCACCGGGGGGCCAAATTCTGTAGTATCTGCTGGAAATATTAATTATTTGGGAGTGTGGCATTGCTGTTTTTTTAATCATCAGATGGTGTCGCATTCCTTTAACGAGCAACACAGAATAATTCTCTGATTATTATGTATGGGTAAAATGGAGAGCAGCAGTACACTGGAATATTTGACAATAATGTGTTTTGATGTAAAGATGTCTGCACAATGCCTGTGGATTTATCGCTAGGGGGTTGCCAACTGCAAATTGATTAATTGATTCATTTTCTATCCACAGTTCAGTTGGTTGGAATTCGCCTCACACATGTTTGTGATTATACTTTGAGTGTCCAACATGTGCTGAGCACTTCAGCCTCCCATCCACAGCTCTTATATAATGCTCCAAAATGTGCCAGCAGCTCAGGGGAGGTGTAGCTGAAATTCTTTTTTTTTATCAATATGTTTCCAGGATACTACAGAATAATTGTAAATACACGGTTCTGTTTTTTTTATTGAACAATTAAATGTGATATTTACAAAAAGGCCTACGGGTGCTCAAAACACAAAAACGTTTACTTATATCCCAACTCACAACCATGTGGCCCACCTCACCTTCGCTAAAACCTCAGGCTCGCAGCGCTGTTAGTAAATGGTGCACTTGGCAACTCCGCGGAAATCGATGAGATGCACGCCAGTTATTTCACTGCGTCCGGTCCATCAGCCTGTAGTCCATCGGTAATAAGCTGAGCATAGCACTTAAGGAGCCATTATCTCCTGCACATTGACCTCTAATGGCCTCCCAGTCCACCTGACGCTGTGGAAGCTGACACTAGAGTGAAGCCTCATTAACCCCATAATGGGTGGGGCTACAGTGAGCTGTCAATCATTGAGTTTTATCACCTGAAAAAGGGTTTTTTTTCTCTCCTCAACAAAAGACAATGATTGGCTCATCTTAGTCAGGTGGTGTTAGCCTGGTCTATCTTGCATCCAATCACATTCTCCCATCCCTAGTTATCATGGCTACAATGAATGGCCAGAAAACAGGCTGTCGATGAAGTGAGTATACCGTTAGCAATACAGGCTAACTCATTCACACCAGAAGGGTAGGTGCGCCTTAGCTAATACCTTTCCGGCTCCACTCTAAGCCTGGTGAAAAATTACAGTTCAGAGAGAGAGACCCACCCACTTTCCATTGATGCAACCAATCATGTCACCTCCCTGAACATTGGTCTGCACTGCAGGCTCCATTTCCAACCAGTGATTCACACATAAACCACACTGAGAGGAGGCTGTGTGTGAAATACCTCAGGCTGCTGTGAATCTCCCTCTCAGTGTCAAACCAATATCTAAGCTGCCAGACCCCAGGCATGGCCAGGACTGATCCAAGGTAGTCTGAACATCTGCCTTGACATCTGTCCAGATCTGATTGGCTGATCTCCAGAATGTACAGTAACTACGGTTAGAGTTCTATTTCCATGTCAGAACAGCCATTTCACTGTTATGCAGCAGGAAGCTCTGACTCGGGCCTAAAGCTGCCCCGTTAAACAGCAGAGCAGGGACACCTCACCCTGATGTGAACAAGTACCCCAAGTTAAAGGGTCAAGCAAAACACAAAATCCATGAATTAATCTTTAGTAGAGTTCAGCATAGTTCATAATATCACTGCATTACACAAATAAACAAATACAATTTTCATAAGTGAAAATCTTATGGATGATGGATACCTGTTCTATTTTAAATTCATTTCAGTTCCATGTGTTTAACTGGGAACAGTTTCTGGAATTTTTGAATTTAAGGGAATATAACACTTATTTTTAAGTTTGCAGCAATGCTTTTTGCAATTTCCCAATTAAATACACATATTACTAATAAAAAATGCTGGGCTCTTCAGTTCTACAGCCTCAAAAAAAGATCAAGCTCTTTAAAATAAAGAAACCTGTATATCCAAAGCCATGGCAGACGAGCAGAACTTAAAAAGCAGGCGACCTTACGCCAGGTGAAACCAGACCTTTTACTGCAGGCGGGATTTGTGAGAGAGGTACGACAGGAGCTCATTGTCTTCCTGAGGAGTTACAGCACACCAGGTGATCTGTCTGCATGAGTGAGCACCTGGAGGAGAGACCGAAAGGTCCCTGACGGCGGGATGACAATGTTAGCCCTGTGCGGCAGCCGCTAACAAAACTGCCAGCAGAGAGATTCGACAGGCTCGTGAGAATCAGATGGAGCTATTCTCAGCCTCAGACTCCTCAAAATGGGGTTGAGTGACAGACAGACGGAAGGAGTGCTGTATATCCAAAGGGAGAAAAGCACACGAGCGCTCTCCTAATAATTGCAGAAAACTGTGTAGAGTTTATTTATGGCTCCTAATCTCAAAGGAGGCCAGCAGGCAGGGTTGCCAGATCAAGGTGTTTCAGCCTGAATTGAGGGTATGCTTTACAATCCCAGAGTATAATTTAGGGTAATGAGTTTTTAAGGTTAAACATCGGGGCATTCTGGGAAATTAGAAGACAGGGCTACCACTGGTCATGAACAGCCATCAACTTTAACGAGCTAAAGGCTGAGCAGGATATCCAGTAATAATCAGTACTTGGAACAGGTTGCCAGACCATGTAGTGGAGGGAGATAGCCTTAGTGTGTTCAAGTCATGGCTGGATGCACTGCTGGATACTCTGCAGCTTGTGGGTAAATGGAGGAAACGGAAATTCTGGTGGGACCCAATAAATACACAATTAGATCAAAACAGGCTAAACATCACAACATACATTTCTTTATTTTCTATTTTATTGAAGATGTGGAAACATGTCCTTTGGAATGCATTCTTTTCCTTAAAAAACGATAAAGTCCATTCTGATTGAATTGCATCCACCCTTAAAGAGACTAAGTCTGATTGGGTCTCAGCGTCTGTCTGGTTTCTGCAGGCCCGCAGGGGGGGGCTGGTAAAGAATGCAGGAAATTTCCTGAAGGAGAGAAGGAGAATAAATCCTGAATTGTCCAAGCTTCTGGGCTGGCTCCTACAGGTGAAAAAAAGTATGCTGTGTTGCATTTATCCAGACAGACATGTCAGCAATAACCGAAAGACTCAACCTATTGAATCTGGCAGCAACAGAGGGGAAGGAATTCCTGAGTGAAAAATAAGTCTTGTTACGGTCTTCATTAGACCGTTTTTATATTCATGTTCATAACCTGAGAAGCATTCAGTGCATGTCTCTTCATGTGCAGGATCACCAGGGTGATTTTCTCCAAGCCAGTTACCCAATTTTTCTGATTGTTTGAAACTGGAATTATTTTGTAAGAATCGTTTTTCTTCAGGGTCTGAAACATATAATGAGCTGAGGCTTTCCCCAGGTCCTGAGCACAGAGACTGTGAGGCGGCACAACCATTCATGCGAAAGGTGTTAGCTGTCTGTAGGGAAAGATATGATTGTAACGTGTTGAATCACAGTTCTGAGACTACAGAGATTAGTATTCCAAAGTGAAAGGGCAAGAGAGGGAAAATATCGCGCTCACGAGCAGAAAGCGGAAGAACAACACTGGAGACTTGGCAGGGCTTCAAAATGCAGAAGAATGCTGCCGAAGGGGACAGAAATGAAACGGGTGATTCTGGCAAGACCCTCTCTGTGTTTTGCTCAGATTTCAGCCATGATGGGCACTCAGACAGTTTCTAACGGTTACTGAAATTATGGCAGAGGCGGCCTACACAGGGGTGAAAAATTGGTGACATTTCAGATTTTTTGGAGTAAAAAGCTTATTTGATATGGTTTGTTCTCCTGAGCACCTTATTTAAATGAAAATTGGGGCTGGCCAAAAACATTTTGATAGGGAGGTGGGGGGGGGGGACCACCAAATGAAGGCATGACAATATCCCAGTAACCCTGCTCTGCCTGGCTGACACGAGTATGAATACGTAACATTACATAACATTACATTACATTACAGTAATTTTGCAGATGCTCCTATCCAGAGCGACTTACAACTCAAAGTGTGGGGAAGCATGTGAGGCACCACCCTCCTCCACACATACACACATGCACACTCACACACATACACTCACACACACACACACTCACACACACACTCACTCACACACACACACACACACACAGAGCTCCAAAAACCTCTCAGCCAGTCTCATCCTGTAGCTAGCCAATCAGCAGCCAAGCTGCGTTTATGGGTCCATATATTGACACTGACCACCCCCCCCCCCCAGGTGCAGCCCAGCCAGCCCAGCCAGCGTAACGCTTTCCCGCTTCACTTCCTGCTTAATGAATGTCCAGGCCATGTGAGAGCCTGCCCATAGTGGACTCATTAATAAACACACAGCGTTTCCTCGGGGATGGACGATAAAGCAACAGGAGGCCGGGGCACTATACGGATCCTGGCTGACGAGGCTGAAAACCAAAGGGGAGGCATCGCAACGCAAGATGGCCGCAGTTTCAGAATGCAGTTCGGCTGGAGCGAACCCCTGCATCGCTCCTCCAGCTAACACTTTTTGCTTCCCAGAACATTACGGTTGAACATACCAGAAAACAGAGGCAAGACATTTCCACACTGAATCCAAAGAGATTTTTATGAGGAAAAATTAATAAAAGGAAAGGTGACAGATGTTTGGCTTCTCTTTAACCTCTGACTGGAGTGACAACGCACAGCTCAATCAATTTTATATTTTTTGTGGAGATGGTTTTATCTTTCAAAAAATGTTTTGATGACAGAAATGTTTCTTTTTTTCCATTTACAGGCCAGATGTTCCCCGTAGCCTGAAAACTCATTCTGTTCTTTTTCCCCTAGACCTCTAGAGGGGGACAGGAATTCCTCCCAGAACAGCGCTTCCTCAGACACCCGAAGCGGCTGTGTTAGAGGAACTGAAATGGGGGAAAAATGACAGCGACTGATTGAAATTAAGACTCCTCTTATTTTAAGAGTAGCAGTTGATTGGATGAAATGAAGTCTCAAGTCTAGTTAATGGCTGAAAATAAGGCTTGTCTCCATTTTACAAATGGCAGCCTGTCAGAGCAATGGTGTTATATTGTCATGGCGCGGGTGGGGTGGGGGTTTTTGGTGTGGGGGGGTCAAACGACGACAGCCACCCTCAACATGTGCTTTCAGGAATTCACCACACTGATGAGAGAGAACCAAAATGTAACATCTCACCTGTGTGGGGCGGAGCATTCCGCTCCGTGAGAAAGCTAAAGCTAACCACACTGATTACACGGCAGCCACAAGCCCCGACAGGACCCCAGGCTAGCTCCAGATCCAGCATGGGCATGACTAGATATTACATTTCTGAGCCTGGAGGCACACTTTTTACAGACAGTCATTCCAGTCCATCAGAATGCATAACGGCTCAGCGATCCTTCAGTGCCGTGTGTTCACTGTAAGGATGCGGATAACAGCTGTGGTGGTGTAAGACAAAGGGGGAAAACCCATGTGACGGCACGCAGAGAGCAAACATCATGCACACAGACACACACATGCACACGCAGACACACAAACATACACACAAACGCAAGCATGCACAGACACACACACATGCACACGCAAACACACAAACATACACACAAATGCAAGCATGCATGCACGCACAGACACACACACGCGTGCACACGCATGCACGTATGCACACATACACTCATACATACACACGCACGCACGCAAGCACAGACACAGACTCTCACACACACAAACTTACACAGACACATACTCATGCACACAACCAACATCACTATGATAAACATATCAAAAGTAACTTTATATCGCAATTATTAGCACATTTTCTGGAGTCAACTTTCAGCAGCACAATATCATTTATTTCTGGTAGTTGCATGCGTTACAGCAGAAAACGTCAGCTATTGGTTAAAAGTTTTGCTTCAGGTTGTTAAACACACCCCCTCCAGCTTCGTCCAATGAGAGGTTCTGAGTAAGTGTGCTGAATTTGAGGAGTCCAACTCAGAGAGAGTGAAACTACTTTCCATCTTATTAAAACCATGTTGGATTCTACTGTTACACAATCACATCTGATATATTTATCACAGCCAGACTCATCACAATGATGGATTAGAATAAGCCCAAAAGAGGAATCATACTGGTATTAGCTTTTCAGTTTCATTCTCACAGCCAGCTGCTTGCGGTCATCGTCTGTCTCTGATATTAGCATTTATAAAGTTAACAACAACATGAAATCAAAACAGCGTGTCCTCTGTAAAATCGCCAGATATGCCACCAAAACAGATAAAATGTCAAACATCCCGGCGGCATCATAATTCGATTCTCAAAAGAATGTTTTCTTCTTCTTGTTTCACAAGTGTACCACCCTGCTGAATCAAGTCTTCTGGCCAAATGAAAACATTAGCAAAACAAACGGTACAGTATCTTATTTATTTGGTTACCAGAAACCAACGCAAGTGGGTCCACTAAAGAAGATGACACCATTTTGTGCATAATTTAAAGCTGAAAGCAGTGGTGCCAACGTTTAGGCAAGTTCCAAAACATTATCCAGTCCTCGCAAACACCAAAATACACAATCTGCCTTCCAGGCCCCTGTTGCTGTGACCTCCTCTTCTGTTTTACAAACTGCCAACATCATCACAGCGAGTTAGTCATTCACCCATCACCAATCCTGTTTCAGGAAACGCCTGCGTTCCCTGGAATACTGCTTCGGCCCACTGACTAGAGGCAGGAAGTCATGGGCGCTTCCTGTTTGGAGACCACTACAGAGGATGTAGAGCTGGAAGCGCAAAGGTGAACACATTCTCGTTCAAAGTGTTGTGCTTGTTACTCAAGACTCTCATCCAGTTTTGCATTTGTAGTTTGTGCCCACAATACATGTGATTTTCTCCATTAACTGCAAATCTTAGATCAGCAGACAAACAGAAACAAAGAACATTAATTCAGAAAAAAACATTAAATTAATTCATGGCATTATTCATTTTCCTCAGTGACTGAAAATATCAATCAATTATATTCTGTTTTTTTCCATAGTATCTGATTTGATCATAGAAATATATATAAAAACATCAGAGAAAAGCATGGTCTCTCTGTGAGTACCAAGAAAAACAGTACAGACCCTGAATGGAGCGGTTTATCAGTGACTCTTAAACCCTGGTTGTACCTGTATAGTGGCAGAGAATTGGATGGTTAAATTAAGTAATTTTATATATACTGTATAAAAAATTGAACTGAATGCACATACAGTGCACATGTTGATTATATTTTATAAAGACTATTTAAAATACATAATGAATATATGTCAGCAGTGACAGCGCTATCTTATTGTTAAGGAACTAATAGATTTTTTCTGCCCCCCCCAACCCTGCCCCGCCTATTTAAAGCTTAATGGCTGCATGTCACATGGAATGGCTATCTCCCCCTCCCCCCCCACTTCAGCAGTCCCCCCCTGTGGGGAGTTTGCAGGTGTTTCCCCAGTGGGCTCTGAGTCCAGACTGGGGGGCGGGAGGGGGCATGCTCATCTATGTGGGCGTGGCTGTTTAAACTCCACAGGCATCCACTGATTGGCCAGCCTCACCAGCTGCTGCGGACGCTGCCATTGGCTCCTTTTCAGGATGAGCACTCAGTAGCAGATTGCATGTGACCGAGTCAGGGACAGCAGAGAACTCACCTGTCACCTGTCCGTACCTAAGTCACCAGTCACCTGCCTGTACCTATTACAGTCACAACAGGACTCACTTTCTCCAACTCATACATAAATATACCATTATCAATTGCCTTGCAGAGACCTGCCATATAACATTTGCATTTGAGATATTAAGGATTCAAATTTTCCCATGGCCTTTCAGAGTACACATTCATTCTTCTGGCCCAGGTTGCGTGCAGCAGGACTGGTGCCAGCAGATTGCTGACGGGGGATTCTGTTCGCTTAGGCAGATCATCATTTCATGTAGGTCCACTCAGCCGGGGTTTTCATTAGAAGGAGTAATTGACCACCGGTTTATTAGCGAAGAACATCTTTGGAAGCGGGCAGCGTTTTGCCACATCAGAGTGAGAAATTAGCCATGGCATGTCTCACTTACAGGCCTAACAAATGAGGCTAAGACACAGCGGTGTGCCCTCTCTCCTGCATACACACATACACAGGTATTTGCATATACAGCATGGCGCAAACGTCAGAGACCACCCTTTCATTAATAATCGTTTGCTGTCTCACGATGTTAAATAGTGTTACATATTATGTGGCCAATCTTACGAATAGGTTTCCTGCATTTTATTTGACAGAAAAAAAAGAATAATTTTCACATGATTGCCGTTTTGACTGGAAATTGAATAAATGAAGGGTTAGCCTCTAAGCCTCCCAGTACGTACACATAGACATACACATACACACACATGCATATGTACATATATATCATACACATAGACATACACACACATGCATATGTACATATATATCATACACATAGACATACACACATATGCATATGTACATATATATCATATGCGTGTTTTCCCCCTTAAACAGCCTTATTTACTCCATCACTCCTGTTATTGGCCAGAAACCGCATCGGTCAGTCCATGGCAGTGACACGGCCGGCCTAATCTCCAGCTGATCAATGGGCCTTTGTGCTGTGGAGCGGAGCCTGTGTGTGTGTGTGTGTGTGTGTGAGTGTGTGTGTGTGTGCGCGCGCACGCTGACCCATCGCTCCGGAGCTGGGGTGGCAGGCCGTGACGCAGTGGTGCCAGGTCACAGCCCCTTACATAATGCAGCAGAAACATGCGGAACAATGCTGCTCTCAGCACTGACCTCTCAGAGGTCAAACTATCATAAATCAATTCAACGAGCCCCCCAGGCCCTAGGTCGCTACGTTAACCCCCCTCCCCCGTGCTGCGAATCGACTGACAAGGCCCCGCTCAGTCTGCAGCATGTGTTTTTAGCATGTGCTCGCGCGCAAAGATTTTTCCTCACAGTGTCTGTTGGCACAGTTAGCCAAAACCCTCACCCCCCCCCTTCCCCCCTCCCTCTAAAAATGTTCAAGCTGGATTATACTTCATTTTTTAAACAATGCTTGAGCTGGTTGCCACAACTGTAACTATGTAAACTAAAAAACTGGAACAAATTCACTACATTTGGATATGATATATTTAATTCATAAGTGGAAAAGAAGAAGTGAGAGAATGGAGAGAGAGAGGGGGAGAGAGGGGGAGAAAGAGAAGAAGAGACAGAGCGAGAGAGAAAGAAAGGGAGGGAGACTGGGACAGAGAGAGAGAGAGAGGAGAGGAGGGGGGACAGAGAGACAGAGAGAGATGGAGGGAGAAAGAGAAGAAGAGACAGAGCGAGAGAGAAAGAAAGGGAGGGAGATGGGGACAGAGAGAGAGAGGGAGGGAGAGAGAGAGAGAGTTTTCATGCACCTTTATTAAGAAATTAAAACACACATATCACAGAACTCAAAACAGCCATTCTATAAACCCAAAAACCAGAACACATCAGCACCCACAAAAAACATCCAACACCCCAAACCCATCACTGGAAAACAAAAAATCAAAAAGCAAGAGCTTTGAGAGATGGGGAGAAGAGAGAGAGAGAGAGAGATGATGAGGACTTCTCTCAGGCTCCCCTGTGACGCTGCAGAAAGCTGGTACAGAAACAGTGGGTAATAAAAGCGTGACATCAGGGAGCTTGCCCAGTGTGATCAGGGAGCGTGCCCAGTGTTATCAGGGAGCGTGCCCAGTGTGATCAGGGAGCGTGCCCAGTGTGATCAGGGAGCGTGCCCAGTGTGATCAGGGAGCGTGCCCAGTGTGATCAGGGAGCGTGCCCAGTGTGATCAGGGAGCGTCCCCAGTGTGATCAGGAGCGTGCCCAGTGTGATCAGGAGCGTGCCCAGTGTGATGGAGCGTGCCCAGTGTGATCAGGGAGCGTGCCCAGTGTGATCAGGGAGCGTGCCCAGTGTGATCAGGGAGCGTGCCCAGTGTGATCAGGGAGCGTGCCCAGTGTGATCAGGGAGCGTGCCCAGTGTGATCAGGGAGCGTGCCCAGTGTGATCAGGGAGCGTGCCCAGTGTGATCAGGGAGCGTGCCCAGTGTTATCAGGGAGCGTGCCCAGTGTGATCAGGGAGCGTGCCCAGTGTGATCAGGGAGCGTGCCCAGTGTGATCAGGGAGCGTGCCCAGTGTGATCAGGGAGCGTGCCCAGTGTGATCAGGAGCGTGCCCAGTGTGATCAGCGTGAGCGTGCCCAGTGTGATCAGGGATCAGGGGAGCGTGCCCAGTGTGATCAGGAGCGTGCCCAGTGTGATCAGTGGAGCGTGCCCAGTGTGATCAGGAGCGTGCCCAGTGTGATCAGGAGCGTGCCCAGTGTGATCAGGAGCGTGCCCAGTGTGATCAGGAGCGTGCCCAGTGTGATCAGGAGCGTGCCCAGTGTGATCAGGGAGCGTGCCCAGTGTGATCAGGGAGCGTGCCCAGTGTTATCAGGGAGCGTGCCCAGTGTTATCAGGGAGCGTGCCCAGTGTGATCAGGGAGCGTGCCCAGTGTGATCAGGGAGCGTGCCCAGTGTGATCAGGGGCGTGCCCAGTGTGATCAGGGGCGTGCCCAGTGTGATCAGGGAGCGTGCCCAGTGTGATCTGGCATGGAGGTGCAGCACACGGGTATTATGTACAGTATTAAGGGTGTGTTTTATTCTCATATTTCACAAAATGCCGCATAGCTTCCTTTATGATCGGGGCCCCTGTGAATCAGACTCCTCTGGATATATCCATGTCAGCCCACAGGGTTAAAAATATTCCTCATTCACAGCAGTCGCTGCCGAGGGAAGAGACACAATGTCCCTGTGCTGAGGCGGAAGGACCAGATGGCACCTGAGTAAACCAGTGACAGATGAGGATGTCCAGGTGATGTACTGTCAAATGTCCCGGTGGCATAAAACAACGTCAAACAAAACTGCTGATTCACTGACAGGCTGAGGAGCAGCTTCAACCAAGGGCACTTAATTTGAACAGACAATGTTCTTAGGCTTCTCTACCAAGCCTGTCCTCTATCTCAAAATGGAGAAAGTGTTGAAAGAGGAAGAGGAACAGTGAGGATACTCATTGTGATGGGGATACTGTGCTGCAGAGGGTGCCACCCTTCAGATGAGACCTGATTCCCAGTGCTAATAAAAGATCCCAAACGCACTTTCAGAAACAGTAGGGGAGTTGACCTGTGTTGCTCTGGTCAACACCACACAAAAGCTCTCTGTGTACATCTGGTCACTTAATTATCACCCCATAGATTTGATTAGCCACACATTTCTAACCATGCTGACTCAAAGGGTGACTCTGCAAATGAGAAATGACTTTTCATTTGACTGACGTGGTTAAATAAACTTAAAAAAAAAAGTAACAATGAAATAATAAGAATAATTTAAAAACTAACTTAAATTGTAATAAGTTGCAATTTTGAACAGAAAAAAACTACAAAAAATGGCCACAGGGTGCTGATCACACACATTGTGAGGTCATAGGGGGGTTTGCCATTGTCCAATCACAGCGGAGGGGATAACGGGCCCCTTAAAAGGCGAGAGGCCTTTCAGGGCACTGATGTCATGAAATTTTAATGGTGATGGGAGATTAATCAGCTGGCCATTACTGCTCCCCCACGGCTGACATCGACACCACTTCCTGTCTCTCTGCGACAGGCTGCTGCTTCAGCACAGGCAGCAGAAACAGCACAACACATGGGCAAAGGGTAAGGGCTAGATTCAAACAAACACGCTTAGTCTCTTTACAGCTAGATTCAAGCAAACACACTTAGTCTTTTTATGGCTAGATTCAAACAAACACGCTTAGTCTCTTTACAGCTAGATTCAAACAAACACACTTAGTCTTTTTATGGCTAGATTCAAACAAACACGCTTAGTCTCTTTACAGCTAGATTCAAACAAGCATGCTTAGTCTCTTTACGGCCATGTGCAATTCAATAAAAAACTGACTTCATATGATAACATAGATTTCTTTGAGTATGTTATATTTTATTGGAGACCTTCCAAAGGGCATGTTTTCTTTTCATTCAGAAGCAGAACAGCATATGTCTAGTCTGTTTTGATTGACTTTCATATTACCTAAGAGACAGCGCATTTGATTGAATCAGGCCCTTAGTCTCTTATAACAAATAGTCAAAACAACGATGCTGTAATGAAGTCTGTTTTGGTTAAATTTTATTAGCCTGTAAAAAAATCAGTGCATTTGATTGAATCTAGAGAAAACTGAGCAGCTCAGTGATACACAGACCCACAGAAAAACTAGCTCAAGGCCACAATATATTACAGGAACTGTTCAATGGGTGGTATGATTTTTTAATGAATGGTTAGAAAAACAGCATTTAAGCCATGTTGGGTGGAGCATAAAACCTTGGTCAATCAGGTGTATGCAATGTCATGCACTTCCACACATTATTGCTAATAAATGCACTAAACTAGGTCAGAAAATGCTGCTGAAAGGTGAGGCTGAATATGACCAGTGACTGAAGCAATTCACACACCTGCATTACCCTGATGACTGTGCCAAGGTGAGACAACGGCAGCATTGCTCTGCAGTATTTATTACAATGGAACATGCATTTGTCATGCATGTGAAATGTACCCTAACAGGACCCAATATAACCAATATTATTTTATGCATGTCTATGAACCACACTGCATGAAATTAGATTCTAATCAGCCGTTTGTAGGAACTAATGCGACATGTAATGCTTTTATTGCTGTGATATTGTCTGAGGCAGGATGTGACCCGATACAGAAAGGGCATACGGGTCTGGAGACCGTAATACCCAGAGATGTATGAGTGCTTCCTGACAAGTACTGAAAACAGCAAACTGCACTGTACATGCTGCATTAAATTAGGAACCTGAGATAACTCAGCCAATGCAATAAACTGTTCTTCGGATGTAAACCTCAAACCTGAGATAACTCAGCCAATGCAATGAGCTGTTCTTTGGATGTAAAACTCATTGGTGACCATACCAGCTGCTCTGTGAGACACATTAGAAAGTGTTTTATACATTGTTATCAACCATGATCCATGAATATGTTAATTTTTTTGCAAAACTGGGCTATGCTACAAAGTAATATGCAGCTAAAAAAAAAAGATTTTAGAAACACAGAATAAATTAAGGCATGGAGATTGACCACATGGTTTCAGCAGTCCATCTTGAGAAGATTACTCATATTGCATACATGTCAAACAAAAGATCCAGTGTGTGAATGTACATCAGGAGAGAAGAAAGGCAGAGCCACAGAGTAAGGGATATTAAACTAGCAGCCCAATATACATTTACTGTAGGCCACTGAGAGATAAAATAAAAAACACAATAATTGTGTGGTAAATCATTAGCTTACAGACACAGTACATAGCGGATATTAAACCAGCAGACAGCCATGCACTTCTAGAATGCCTTCAAGCAACTGATTGACAAACAAACAATAATTCCCTGATAAATTAATATCATGATAATCCTGATAAAAACTTAATATGTATATAAGGGATATTAAACTTGCTGCTCGACTTGGACTTACAACAGGCCCTCGGACCACTGAGAGGAACAGAAACAATTTATTTATGCAATGCGTAAATGATGTTAAGATGGCAGAGTGTTGGATCTGTGGATGGCTTACAGAGTAAAATGCCTGTTTATGTTGCAGGTTTGGGCACCACAGCTTGGTGCTGAAGTCCTAGCTACTTCACTACCAGCTACTGTGCGGCCTGAGGTCCAAACTGACAACAACCATCTCAGCCTCGCCATTGGGGGAAAAAGCTGGTTACATTATTCTTATCACACAGTATTACCCCTCTCTAGCGACCCCTCCTGGCTGATTGGCTGCCTGTGAGTTTCATGGGCCAATCATCTGTTGACTTTGTGTTCCTTCGATGGCCTATATGACATGCAACAGTCACCACATCCACAGGGAGGAAAAACAGGAGGGCAGGTCACCATGTGAATACAGTACACACTACTCAACTGTATAATGTGAATAATAAGTAGAGAGTGTTTTATTTTTTTTTTTTTATCCAGGTCTCATTTAAACTGAGTAGCAGGGTACAGGAGTGCTCCTGAGCTCAGGGCCTGTGTGCATGACCACGAGTGTGTGGCCAAGCTGCTTACCGCCAGGACAACGCTAAACAAGCCACTCTAATCTCCCCTCCCCTACCGCCGCACCGCCATGTGTCAACCACGGCAACGGGCGAGTGCCAGGGGCCCTGGCCCTGATCGCATCCAGCCTGAAAACACACGTACGCACGTGCACACACACACACACACTCAGACACACTCTCACAC
This sequence comes from Albula goreensis, assembly GCA_022829145.1. Taxonomy (NCBI): domain Eukaryota; kingdom Metazoa; phylum Chordata; class Actinopteri; order Albuliformes; family Albulidae; genus Albula; species Albula goreensis. The sequence continues at coordinate 39,710,474 of CM040746.1, read as the reverse complement.
ACACACACAAACCGCCATCCCGGATCCACACCAGCAAGGTCAAGGAGAGTGGAAACCTGGCCCGCACTTACACAGCGTCTCAGAGTAAGAGTACTGATCTGGGATCAGGTTTCAACCCATCAACATCCTAACATCATCCATTATGAGCTGAAAGGCTACACTGATCCCAGATCAGCACTCCCACCCTGAGATCCTTCATGAAAGCAGTTTGAGGGAAAAGACTGAAGCCTATGGGGTGACATTGCAATGTCGTGCAGTGTGGTTTGGGACCTGGGTTTGTAACTGAGAGGTTTCATGTTCGATTCCCAGGTGGGCGCTGCTGCTGTACCCTCCAGCAGGGTACCTAGCAAGAACCGCTTGCAAGCTGAGCAAGTCACGAAAAAGTATTTGCCAAAATGTCAAAATGAAACTGTTAATTGGTACAGAAATAAATCAGTTTAAAAGGCATAAGACTTCTACAGAGGAAAAAAAAAAATCTGCAGTACAACTCATTATTCATTTTTATACATTTGTCAGCTTTGCAAAAATTTCTTTTTTTTTTTTCTTCCCAAATCTGTTCAAATTTAAACCCCCAGATAAAGCGTTAACATGGACCATTCCAAGCACACACAGCAGTTTCAGAAACGGCTGGAAACCAAGTGCTCTGCTCTTTTTGCTCTCTCAGAGAGCCACCCTACTGCATTTTAAAGGGAGAGTCCAGCTACAGTCCAATCCAGTCAATAGGAAGGAGAGATACTATGCAGGCCTGGTCTCTCAGTTAACCCAGCGACACGGTAGAACGGCCACCTCAGGAACGTAAAGCAGCAGATGGTCGCATGGGTAACTGCTCTCACATCTGCAGGGCCAAAGCACTTCAAAGTGGGGGGTGGGGGGGGTGCTGGGGAGGCTAGAGGGCAGGAGGGGTAGGAGGTACATCTTGAACAGGTGTTTCAGGAAAAAAAAAAAAAAAACCAAGCCAGTGCTGAATTTGTATGATAGTGCGGAAGAACGCAGAGCACCATCACCCAGAACAGGACTGGCTTTGTCCCCGTGACCTCCACAGTGCCATTAGACCTCAATGTCTCCTTATGTTTCACTGAGGACAGCTGGATCTGCTTATAAAATTAACGTCATGTATTCAAGGGTTGGTCTTTCATCACCACTGGTAATGGGGTAACATGTTGGCAGCTTGTTATCTGGGGGGTTGGCTGTGGGCGGGGCTGGTTTTTAGGACCTACTTCAATTGACCCCCATAACACAGTGCTCTGGCCTGTGTCGTTACAAAGAGGATGCTGGGATTTTTTGGTGAAAGGAACCCTGGGACAGTAATGACCCCGGATGGGTGGATGGGACACAGACGCAGACACAGACACGCAGTCAGCGCAGTCAGCGCAGCAATGATTTTCAGCAGGCTTTTGCATCTGGCATGAGGGAGAACTACAGGACAGGAAACTCTCCGCTGCTTCTCCTGCCAAAACAATTACGCCCCGTCCGATTTCACCATCGCAGCTCCTGCTAAACAAAAGGACCCCCGTCTGAGAATTCTGGGACCTCCTCCACACCGCCTGCACAGATTTGTGTACTTTTACAGTGTAACTCCCCTCGGAGACCAGATGTTTGATCAGGACCCTCTCTGTTTGAGTTCTGAGCCCCTCAAGGAACCAAGCAACACAGCTGATACTACCCATTCCTGGAGCGAGAGAAGCCAAGAAAGAGAATACTAAGTTTGACGAGCTACATTCAAGCTTAAAACGAGCTTACTGGAACTTTCTGAACAATTAGTGATGACATCATTTACTAATTAAATTTATGTTGTGAAAGGTGTTTTCTTGTCCAATAAAAAAACAAAATTACTACCAAATGTGGTGTGAATTTGACATTTTCCAACCATATTAACCATCAGAGGCGACATTAATCGAACCCCAGGAACCACATAATGTAGCACTAAGTGTCTCTGCTCACACTGCCACTTTAGTACATCACTAAAATTCCTCGGGAACCCTCACTTCTTGCTTCTCAATAATCTGCAATTTAAGGATCTCTTCTGTCTTGTAATACAGACACAAACACCAAATCATGTGATTAAGAGCTGTTTTTCTACGGAAACAGAAAGCTGTTATACTGCACCACAGAATAGAAGGTTTGAGGCAACCAAATGTGACATTTCTTTATTTCTGTCATGACTTTGGCAGTCTGTACAGGGATTTCTACATTCATGTCTGAGTCAACATACAGGAAAGCTAGGCTGTTTCTAGTAAGTGTGTGTGGACACAATGACTCGACAAGTACTCGTTCTCAACACCCTCTACTCATTTAGTGTTATGCTTGAAAGTGACTTTATTTAAAAAAAAAAAAAAAGACTTCCCAAGTCAGCACGTCCCAGCTAACTCGCGTCATGCCATTAACAAGATTCCGAAGAACAGAGGAAAGAACAGTACATTTGCCCATTCAACAAAACAGTCAATAGAGATAAACAATAACACGTGTTGGGGTGAGGCGTCAAGCTCTGGTGCTGTTCCTGGCTTGTAGCTCCCTCCCAGAGTGCTAAGGATAGCTACAGAGTAAGCTGCCCCCCGGCCAATGATCCATTAGCTGCAATGCAACATGGGATATCAACTGCAACCTCACAGCAGGCACAGAATGTCTCCCCCATCATCCCCTAGCAAGCCTTCACTCAGTCAACTCACCATGGGGAGATCTCAAAGCCGCATGGTGTAACCATGACAATAAACCTCGAAACTGTGTCCTCTCAACTCTGTTAATTAATTCCCACAAACAAGTGACAGGACATAAATAACGTTTTTTAATGTCTCCTGGAATCTCCCTGTTAAGTGGAGATCCGGGCCTTCTCTAACCTAATAAAAGAGGAAAACAAAGAGCACAAAAACACCTAGTTTCTGGTGTCAGAGATGGGTTACAGGGACAAACTCAAAGCTGATGATGGCCATTACAGGAGCTAATGACATTCACAGCGGCCAGGCCGTCCTCTGGACGCTGAGGAACAGAGGAACGGCACAGCTGTGGAGACTGCACGCTTTGCTCGGCCTTGTGCTCCAACAATGCACAAAGAGTCACTGTCCAGCAGGCAATCCCAGCAAGCTCTTGGGTGCCACAGCCCAGCTGGACTGCACAGATATTGGAGAAAATTACTTGTTTATTACCATGGCAGCTCTCGCTCGCCTTATGCACTTTTATAAGTTGCTCAGAGTAAGAGCATCTGTACATGTAATTGTAAATATCCATTTGATTCAACACAAAGCACCATCAGACATACATAGATCCTAAGAGTGAGAAAAACAAATCGACCCTAAGAAGACAGGAGGTTTGCTTTTCAGGTGGTGTGACTGGTCCTCAGTGTCTAAAGACTGACATTGCAGACTTGGGGTCTCTAGAGATAAAGCACAGTTAGACCACCTCTCCCAAAATGGACAGAATTAATAAGCAGCGCAGCATCTGCACAACACCCTGTGGCATGAGGAGAAAAACCAAAAAAATCAGATCAGTAGAGAGAACTGAGTGGATTTCTGCAGTTAAATAACGCTGTGCACTTTAAAACATTTCTCCTCAGCCTCCTCAGGGCCAGCCGATCCAGACGGCCCTTTTGTGCCCTCTGTGGTGGTCCACATTAGCATCGCTCAGGCACCAGCCTCACTTTTCTCTACTTCTAAACAAGAGCTAGCAAATAATTGGATACTCAAACATTCAATTACCCACAAGACCAAACATTCAGACTCTACTTTCTCCATGGATTACAAATAACTAAATAAATAATGATTATGTAAATGGGAACAAGCAGTCTTAGACAGGAAAATTAATAATACTGAGGCCTAGCCTCATATTAAAAGCAGAATCCTGCATAAACCCTTTCAGTTATGAGTACTAATGAGCCCCTTTCTTCCCATTGCATAGTTTAGCTGCGCGTTTCATGGGAGAAGTGCAGTGGTAAACACACCGCTTACATCACCGCAAAACCACAGAAAACACAGTGGTGCTCAGCACGGCTGTGGGTTGTCAGCAAAGCTGCGAGCAGCTCAACCAATTCAGCATATCTGACATTGTACTGACATCACATTGCAAAGGTTTGTGTTTCTACATGAGCAGCAGATGTAATTACAGGAAGTGATGTAATCCCTGTGTAGTATCTGACAGCGTGAACACGCCCATCTCAGCCAAAAAAAAAAAAAAAAACAAACAAACAAAAAAGTTATCTTCTAAACCCTGCGGCACTCGGCCATGACTCTGCAGCTTGTTCGAGCCTGTTGTGGTCCCTTCCCCTGTTCCTCTCTCACTCTGCTTTTCCAGAATCCTCAGGTAGCGTCTCCACATGGCGGACTGAATTAATAATAAAAAGGTGAGGTGGCGCGTGCGTCTAGGCCCTGGGCTTAGGATTCCGTTTCTCTGACAGAGAACCTTGATGGTGTCCAGTTCAGTTACCTAGCAACTTCTCCGGGTAAGTTGGAACATTCACTTGTGAACTAAAACCCCCACACTAACATGCAACACACACTAACATGCAAACATGCATGCGCACACATGGATACACGTACCCATACACAAACATATATAACAAATTTAAAACACACAGACACACTAAATACATATGGCATGAATGCGTCAGACCTAAACGCACGCGCGCACGCACACACACACACACACTCACACACTCACACACACACACACTCACACACACACACACACACACACACACACACACACACACACACACACACACACACACACACACACACACACACACACACACACTCAACACACACACACACACAAAAGGGGGCAATCCTTTTCCACACCAAGCTGTTGAAAAATTGATTATCATAATATTTTATTCAGGCCCAGAGCACAAAGGTTGTGCATAGGTTTGTTCCCATTCATAACGCAAAGGCATTGTTTCGCATACTGAATGTAGGGATGTACTCGGATTCCACTGCTTGGTATGCTAGCCATACAGCATTGAAGATGCTCGTTTGTTACACCGTACAGGTGTTTACACAGAACAGATGCACTGAGCTCATCCAAAGTATAAACATTTAACTCACGGAAATTAACTTTTAATTAAACCAAGCAGACCAAAGTGATTTATGCTTGCCCAGTACAACCTGACACTTTAATTATGATAGTTATTGATTCACATAAAAACTGACGTCCAAAAGAAAAGCATAAATGATCTACTATTCAGCAGTTTGACCTGTGCTGGTCAGCAGTTTAGTACTAACAAAGACCATAACAACCTGGAAATGCAGGTTAATGTTCTGTGCCACCTCCTGAAAACTTCTGTCAACCGTTGTTCATGAACTCAACATTCACGATGAATCACTCGGTTGCTGTAGATCAGGGGTGGGGAACCCTGGTCCTTGAGGGCCAGAGACATTTCTGGTTTTCACTCCAGCCAAACCCCTGACAGTGTAATCAGACAGGGGTTAATTAACAGACAGAGTTAATTATCAGGCTTTAATGACTGCAGTTGACCATGTGCTGGAGTTGGAAGAGGAGCTTCACCATTCAGGATTAGGCACTTCATAATTACTCAAACTCTACGCGAGAACTCGGGCAGAACGAAATCCCAAAACAGCTCTGGCACTCAAGGACCAGGGTCGCCCACCCCTGCTGTAGATGGTCGTAGGGGAGTGAAGCTTCATTGAACCGAAAATCGGAGGAGCTAATATATAGAATCATAGACTCAATGATTTGGACCAATAACCTCACTGGCTGTGGAGAGAAAAACATTTTGATTGGTTCAAATAACTCACAGATGAGTGTAGCTCCACCCCAACTCGGTTCATGAATTCTCATCTCAACCGTCACTAGACGTCATATTTCGGGCTTCCTCCATAAAACTTTTTCTAATAAGCTATTTTACACGAGGAAAATACTCCGGTATGTTTGGCCAATAGTGTATTTAATTGTCAGACTTGCTTAACACAAGGTCCAGGAATACAGATCCCCCTATCAAACACGGCATGTCTAGAAACGGGACATAAAGATTCAGTTTCACCTGTATTGATCGCTGTTAGATCTGGAGGCCGCAGTTCTTGCCAAGATGACCTTCAGCACATCACAGTTCCCCTGAAAATGACTACTTACCTCATATGCATTGATTCTAACGTTTCCGTACGACGACCTGACAGCCTGGTGAATAATTAGGCTACAGTTTGAGAACCGCAAATGGCCTTTTGTTTAGGCTGCGTCCACAACAGTGCAGCAGCAGAGGTGACACTAGGTGATGACAGCAACACTGTACCGTAAAACTGCTGATACACCCCAGCAACAACAAACTGAAGCCAAATAAACACTGTAAACACTGGGTAAGGATGAAAAACATTTCTACATTGGTGTGTGGCTTTGCAACTCCCCTCTACCGTGAGCAATCAATGGAGGGTACTCCTGCAGATGGTAGGCCTGGTACGGGTGGTCAAAGAGAGCTAATTATTACCAAACAGTCTAAGTCAAACACATAAAATTACCCCCTCGTCAATCATAAAACCACGCACCCACTCGACCATCTGTCAAATTACTGTGGTTTGTGAACATGCACCCATTGCCACCTAGAACATCACTTTCATGGAATACAGTCTGTGGGGTCCACGCCGTTCGTAATTACAAGCGCAGAGGGAGTGACCAGGTAATTGGACACGGCAACACGGGATAAGAAACTGGTGCCCGAGAGCAATTACTCCACCGCCATTGAAGTGCCCTCATCTGCAGTTACTACGCACACACGTTAAAACTTCACGACTTAGTGCAAGTAGCTATGGCAATATAATACTTGAAATCAAACTACTGATATTAAACTCAAAATTATTGGATTTTCAAGAAGAAATGGGCCGCATCAATCCATGTTTTCCGGAAGTAACATAGCAATAGATAGGCTAATCAATTTAATAAGCAGGCCGCGGTCACAGATGAATTTGGAGTTGCGTCACTTTCAGCACCGAAAATGAAAACCACAGCAATGACGCGATAGCGTTTCGCAAACATAGCCTCTCAACACAGCCATGGCAGATGTAGTATGGCACTGAGGTTTCCGCTGTCAAATATACGTTACATCTTGCATTTCTTCTGGGAGACAAACACACTGACCGAACAACTGTTTGGCAAGCACACCCGCTGTCCTAGATCTACCTTGCGGTTTAAATGCACTTTTTTTTTTTTACTAATCCAACGATCTGGCTAACTAATTGTTCCACTCACATGCTTCTATCTCAGACTACACTGTCCACACGCAAGTAACAGCGTTATGCAATAACACACCGAAGACCGCTGAAATAATGCAATAACATGTAGGTAGAGTTGAAATTTGAGTAGGTTTCTTACCACAAGCACGGACGTCCGGACTACCTCCGAGACGCTTTGCCTCAGCTCGGCCGCCGTTCCAGGTTTACTTAAACCCCTTGTGAACTTCCTAGTCTCTGGGTGGTTTGCAAGAGACATCGTACAGCAAAACCTTTCATCAACTTATTAAATGGAAAAAATAAATTCCCGAAGAGAGATAAGAAGTTCCGAGCTAAAACCATCAGCCGGTTTCTTCTTTCCTCCGTCCCCAGTTGGTACAGCGCACATTAGGTCTGACGCTGTATCATTCTGGCCATACGTCCCTCCTGTCCTTAGTATTTCATAATTTTCAGTTTGATGCGAAGCGGGTGTTTAGCTTTCCTCGGATATTTATCCTCCCGTTGCCTTGCTGTTTTCATAACAAGACTTTTCCCTGCGCTGTCACTGTCTCATTATCGCTCTCTCTCGAGTATCCATGCTGCACTAGCCACTGCCTGTCTCGTTTAAAGTGTAAGCATCTCCTCCTCACTCCTCCCCTCCCTCCTCTCCCAAACGACCGAGTAACTCCCCGATCGGCTGCTCCCTCGGCACCAGGTTGGAGGCAACGCGAAGATTAGCATATAGCATACTGGATTTGTCCCGGTTGCGTATGTTAATTTCAAGTAGAGGAAATCACCAGCGGCGTTGAAGATTAACATGGCATAATTCGTTTTCTTTTACGGTAAGCAACTTGGGAATCACCATAAACCCCATGGTATTCTGTTAAAAACGAAAACAAAAGCAAACCACGGTAACCTGTTGTTTCTTGCAGCACTGTAACCTCTAATAAGGATCACTACTGTACAGCTACAACACGCATTTAAAAGTATCTTATAGGTGCACCTATAGGGATTGAAAATTGTGCTGAGATAAGCCGTTTTAAGAAAATAAAACAAAAATAAAGACCACCCACAGGTTAATTGAAACGTCGGTTACAATTAAACATGAATATTTAAAACAAATTTGGCTTGCGTCTCCTACATTATTTATTCATTGACAGTCTGTTTTGGGGTGTTACGCCTGAGGGTCCGTGCATTTGCGCTGCCTTCAATATGTGTATCGCACTGGTAATCTTGGCAGGCGTTTGTACCCTTTTATGCAAAATAATGGACTTCCTTTGAAAATAGAAAGCAAACCAACAGCAAAATACCAATAAAACTACTTGGACTATAATAATAATAAACAGGATCAAATTTCACAATGTAAATCTCTCACTAACAAGGCCCCTGAGCAGATGTCTGAAGCACATGTGTGTGAAAGCCATGGTTTCTTCCTTAAAATAGAAAACCAACCAGGTGTGTGAGGCGTGACGCGCGTCTTTGAGAGCCAGAGATTTGTATTGTTATTTTTTGCTCGCTACCTGTTCCCTCGCTAAAGGGTGCTTAGTGGGTCGCGCTGTGAGTGAGAGCTGTAACCTCAGAGCACTGCCACGAGGATTTATTCGGATCTTTAATGCGGGGGAAATCCACCGCTCGTGCGAGGTATAAGACACCAGCTGTCCAAATCTAAGATTACACACAAATCTTCGTTACCCTTGGTCATGAAGCACAATTATCCTTAAACGTTCCACGTTTGGAGATTGCATAATATTGTACAGTTCTGTTTTCAAGAGGGACATGTTTGAAGGGTATGTCAAAGAGAACCAAACTAGGTTTGTTTTGCAGTGACGGTTAGATGAAGGGTGATTCAGAGGACTTCGACTTGGTGTCAAACTTTAATGATTGTAGTGAGCTGTGGGTGTGTCCACAGACCCTGACGTGTTTTGTCATAGCACTGTGATCAAACATGGGGAAGAAAAACACTTCCAAATGGCAAACAGATTCTAACTTTTTGTAATTGTTCTGCATTATTAGGGTGTTGATTGGTAATTTAACCCTAAGAGTCCAATAGAGACCATGAGTACTCAGTTGGAATAAGATGGACTCCAAGGGTAATTTAGAAAAGAGCATTTTAACATCATGAAATGATCTGCTGTCTCTAAATGTTCAGTGATAAAGGTTTTGTATGACCTTCAAAAATGAAATATATGGAGGACAGTTTAGGAACCGTCTTAATATGATAGTTTAAATGTGTTTGGATCTTACAGCTGAAATAAGCTTTGCATTTTACCCCTGCGGATTTTGTTACGCCACTGCCAACTGGAGCATTTCGCGTGAAAATACGTTCCACTCCACCTCCGCAAGGCCTCAGTTTGAATTGGTTCCTCAATCTTTTCAGTATTTCAGAAATGAGCCGTCTTAATGTACATACAAAGCCAGGTTGTTACTTTCTCCTGCACTGGACTGGAATGTGAACTCTATGAGAAAGCGTAACTGAGCTGAATTCAGCGGATCACACAGCAGCAGTTCCACTGCCCTGGAGGAAGACATTTCAAAGGGATGTGGTCATTCCTACTCCTGACACTCGTCCTGCGAAAACAGCAGAACAAAGGGAAACAGTGTAATTTGATATACCGTGCTACACCTCATCACATGTCAGGTAATAGTTTGATTAGCTATAACTATATAACAGCTTATTGTCCCGTGTTACGTAGATCTGTTGGCCTAAATTCCTGACTTGTGCAGTTTGATTAATGGAGTTTACTGTAATGATGGGTGAGCGAGGCGCCATAACACAAATACAAAGAGTGACACTGATTTGTAGAGCACAAAACCTAAATGATATTGGAGAAGGCTGTTTCTCCATTGTAGGTAGGAATACTCTGGTAACTTACCTGTGGAAGTTTGTGTTCCAAACTGAAACAAAGCAGTTACTTGTGAAACTATTACGACAGTTTAGCACCAACAGTGCTTGCGTCATAGTCTGACTCAACCATAATTTTCACTCAAGGACCCTGCAAGTAGGTCAGCATCATTGTTTTTACAATTAAGAGGAATATTGGTTTGCCTGAAAGTCTGGCCCTATTTCTGCCCTCTGGTGGCAAGAGAAAACATTGCAGTGTGCTGCTCACATTTTACCATGCACTGACTTTAACCCAGGTGATTGTTACATGCAGAGATTAATTTCCTCTCACTTCACATTTTTAAATATGGTTTTAAAAGCACCATTGAAAAAAAGATTCAGTAGCAATTTCCCTTGCCAGTTCCACACAATACATGGCTTGTTTCAGTCCAAAAAACCCAAACATATGTCAATCCAGCTAGAATAGCAGGAAACTGAGTACTTCATCACATTTTTCCAAAAGTACAGAGAAGAAGAAGATACCCATAACCAATCACAGGAACTTCATCATACTGGAGCAGAGACTGGAGAGAAATGTGCCCACTGTGTCGGTGAAAAGCGAAGAGAAATCAATGCAACGTCGGGATAGAATTGTGAAAAACATGTTTTAATATAACAAAAACAGAACAATGTCATAAAATGTGGTTTTATTGCTTTCCTTTCCATAAAAAAATCTCTGCTATCTGATGGAAGCAAAGACTGGCACAAACTATTTCAAGAGCATATTGGACTATATAATTAGAACTGGTAAAATCATACACACTTTGTCTCTTTAGGACAAATGCAATTCAATGGAAACAGATTTTACATTGCATCTTAATGAAGACATGCAAACACGTCCTTTGGACTGTCTTATTTTATTCTAAAATTCTGTCATGAAAGACAGTACAGTTTATATTGATTGAATTGCTTATGCCCTTAGACTAAGTTAATATGACTGAATGTAACCCAAGTGAAACTTTAAATTTGACCACCGGTTCAGGTTTGTGATGGGACAGGGTTAAAGGTTTGACTGACGGAATATAGTGAATTTGAATTGAAGGTAGAATATAGACCAAACTCTGACTATATTCCTGACCTTTAATTTCATGGTATGGTGAGGAAAACTTTAAAATCATAGTAGATCTTATGATGAAACACATGAAAAATAGACAGAAACCTTATGGTTATTTTTAACACATTTTTTCATTAAGTCCTACATTTTGGGATACCTTTTACATTGATTTTCATTTAATAGTGTCTATGTTTTTTCTTAAAGTAAAATAAATTCTCTGAAACTCATCTTGAAAAACACTTATGTCACCAAGTTAATGAAATCAAATATTAAAAACTGAGAAATGTTGGTATAAACCTGTTTGGCACTCAAGCTGTTGGATTTAAAAGCAGCTGTTGTCATTGGAAACAAACAAACAAACAAACAAACAAAAAAAGTGTAACACTTTGAAATACAGTGACCAAACAATGTTTTGAATTCAAAATGAAATTCAGTTATCCATAAACAAATCTTAATTTAAAAAACGGAACCCATCATTATCAACAGGGCTTCCTCTAAAAACACAACAGCCGTGACAACATGTACAAGTTAGCACGTGGCTCACAGGTTGTCTTTCTTTAAAAAGTGTATAAAATGACGTCCTACAAAAAAAGGGTTTGGAGTCCAGTAAAAGTGCAGGGGGGGAAAAAGCAGCAAGAAAGACGTGTGAACTTTAAAGCGTAAGAGAAGCACTGGCCGAAGACTCAGTGTCCCAGTTTGTTTTAAAACGAAGCAGAAATAAAAAGCCCTGATTGCACCCCCAGTAAACAGGGTGGTTGGGGAAATGTAGCAGCTCAGCTGGGCTGCTGCGGGGGTGTGGCAGTACGGACAGAGTGTTGGCAGTAGAGGGCAGTGGAGAGCAGGCATTTGGATCAGTAGGGGGCAGTAGAGAGCTGGCGTTTTTGATCAGCAGATGTTGATCTCTTTATAGGGGGGTGGCAGTACTGACGGGGTGATGGCAGTAGGGGGCAATAGAGAGCAGGCGTTTGGATCAGCAGGGGGCAGTAGAGAGCTGGCGTTTTTGATCAGCAGATGCTGATCTCTTTATAGGGGGGTGGCAGTACTGACAGGGTGATGGCAGTAGGGGGCAGTAGAGAGCAGGCATTTGGATCAGTAGAGGGCAGTAGAGAGCAGGTTTTTTGATCTGTAGGGGGCAGTAGAGAGCAGGCGTTTGGATCAGTAGGGGGCAGTAGAGAGCAGGTTTTTGGATCAGTAGGGACTTGTCTCTTTACGGCTGGGCACCTGGTTGCGACTGGCAGAGGTGGTGGCACTGCGAATTACCTCCATCCACCTGCAAGGACAGACAGACAGACAGACAGACAGACAGGCAGGCAGCCATCAATGCTGGTTCACACATTCACAGAGCTCCTAGCTTCACCTAATATAGTAAATGTATGAGTCTTAATCATTTGTAAACCTCAAATCAAATATAAAACAAACCTCAAAACATATCAAATAACTGGCCAGGATTCATTCAACATCTGCCCTTAACTTTTATTGACGACTGAATAAGAGCGATATACTTTTTGTCTACAGTTTGAAAATTAATTTTCATGAATGCTTTACTTGCCAAACTGTCAGTGAGGATAAAAATGCTTTTTTAAATTATGAGTCTGGACTGAACACTCCAAAGGCCTGAGTCTGTACTACATGACCTGGCAGGCCGTTCAAGCACTGACAACTTTATACGTAAAACAATAAAACAATACTTCTACATATCAGCTAAATCTACCCTTGAGTAAGTTCCATCTATACCCCCTTGTTTTCCAGGCAGAAATCACCAGAAAAACATTTGGTAACTCATCTTTTTGAATTTTAAATAAGCTCAGTAAAATCGCCACGGCCTCCTATCTATTAATGTAAATACATGCCCACCCGCTCTTCCTGGGTTAAAATGGCAGACGAGCCGTACCTCTCGAAGGAGTACTCGCTCTCAGATCTGAAGTAGTAGACGTGGGATTTGAAATGCAGCTTGAACACGTAGTCTTTGTGGATGTTTTCCGAATCGGAGGGGATGGTGACGGAGTACCCCAGGAGGGGGAGGCTGGCGAGGGGGTAGTCATCCTGGGGGCAAAGGGGGGGGGGGGTCAGGGGAAGCAGACACACATTTTATTAATCTCCAGCGGGCTGGTGTGTGTACGTAGGCAGGCGTTTCCACAACTTACTAAAACTGCTTATAAATGTGTTATTAGATATGGCTAATCATATTCCACAATTAATTCATTACTAATTATTAACAAACTATTTATAACTGGTTTATAAGCCTTGTATCACAGAGCCCCAGCTGTGAAAAGCAGGGCTGGACAGAAAACAGGAGTCTGACGGAGCAACAACAGTTAAAGTGTGCTCTCACCTTCCTGGTTAAATCTGTCAAGTGGAAGAAAAAAAATACACACAGCCCTCCCCCTGGGCAGAGGGCACATGTGATTCTCTCCTAACATGGCAGCGTCTTCTCGCATTCCAAGGTTGGCTGCCACTGTTTCTCAGACCCACTGAAATTTAAACAAACTCATGCTGAGGCTGGAGAGAGGGGACGGTGGGGGCGCGGATATGAGCCTGCCCCGGCCGGTTAGTGGAGCGTGACCTCACAGAGGGTCATGGAGGGGTCAGGGGTGAGAGGTCGGAGGGGGGGGGGAGGGGGAAGGATGGGATGGGTGGGCAGAGCCTCCTCACCTGGTGGGACTTGTAGAAGAACAGGCTGAAGTTTGTGAAGACCACCCACAGCTTCTGCCAGCCGTTGCTGTTCTTGAACTTCCTCAGCAGGTTCCCTGACAGCTGGTTCTGGGGGGTAAGAGAGGAAAACAGCGCTTTAGTGGTGGGTGGGGGGGTGGTCTAAGAGGAAGGGGTGTCATCTACCTTCAGATAATCTCTACTCATCTAATTTGTCCTGTAACAACTCTGTGTCACACATCAGACAAAACTAGACATTATGCAAGATCCTACATGAGAGAAAACTCTACAGTCTTGCATAAGGCACCCTGAGAAGTAGTTCAGAACATGGAGGCCCCATACTGCATTAGTGAGTGGTGTGGGGCCCAGGGATTTGCAGTGGGCAGGGACCCCCAGTGGACCTCTTTCTCTTTTTTTAATTGTCCCTTTTTTATCTGTCTCCTTGATCTAATTATTTCTGTATCGTTTCCTCTTTTTTATGTTCCCTGAGGGGGTAAAGTGTGACTTAGGGAGGGACTTCTCACATGGATGGCTCCACCAGCCCACAGTCTGCACACTGAGAGCTTTTCTACTGTCTCATGGGTACCAAATCCCCCTCAAAACAACAGCCTCTGGAGCCGAGTCACACAGAGGAGGCAAGCCTTCTGCACACCATCGCAACATAGTAACTTATCTGAACATGAGACTGAGCTGAATTCAAACAGGCGCCAACTAGTGGACATTCAAAGGAAATACCCAATATCAAATGTTATTATAAACTTTATTCTGCCATTTTTTAATTCTCATTTTATCATTAATATTTTAGTATTTTTGTATTGCATTTTATATTTTTGCAATCCTGGTTTTGCTCTATATATTTTATTTGAAGGTTCTTTCTAAGGACTTTGAGTTGCATTTCTGAAAGAAAGGTTATAAAAAAAACATAGCAAGTCTTCATACCATTATAGAGTGAGGACTGTACAGTCCACATCAAAATGACCATTAACAAGCATAACACTCGTTTCCATAGCAGCTGGTTATGAGTCAGCTGAGCGGATTTGTTCCTTTCTTTAAACTTAAGGTTTGGCATGTAGAATATGAGAGACTATACAAAGCTATCAGCAGGCTTTCCAAAACTCGATATTTCACGCTGAAGAAAGTGTTTCCTCTGAAAATGCTGCGAGCCGGCTGCGCTGGCTGAGCGGGCTTTGATGTGAGCCGGGCTTTGAAACGTGGGAGCCGGCAGAGACGATCCCAGGAGAGCAGGCTGTGGAAGAAACCCTGCTATGCGGTTCAAACGGGACTCTCTCCACATGCAGCATGAGGTTTTAAGGGGGTTTAATGCAACTCTCCAAATACAGCAGTGCTAAATCACTGCCTCTTTTTCCCTATAGATACAATCACTCAGCCTGTATTACTCAATGACTGCAGTCACACATGGCCCCCATCCTGTCCTCACAGAGCCATGGTTACGGCCCATCAATAATTCAACCATGAGTTATCATCTCTTCATAGGAAAAAGAAACTGATTTAATGTCAAAGGACATACAATAATTCATTCAGTTTTTCAGTATACAAATCCAATTGTCCAAATCCATATGTGAGCGCAACATTTTCACTGCATTATGCTATGTTTTATAATAACTTGCAACTTATCCAGAATGACTTACACAGTCTACATTTTTGCAAAATATGCATTTATACAACTTGATATTTGTGAGGTACTTCACCTGAATCCCTTCCATAAAAGGTTCATCTGTATGAATGGACTGTATGTAAAAAACGTGTCCCTCTGGACAAAAGAGGACATGTCTGGTTTGAATCATAATGGAGTAACTCTTCAGTTATGTTATTGTCACAGTCTGACAACTCTAACATTAAAGTATGCATTAAAAATGCTGAGCCACAGCATAGGGTTAGCATGAAACAATATGACCAGGACATGGCAGGACAACACCAGCAATGCTCCTTAATCAAAACAGCGGTCCAGACACTCACAGTTAAGAGTGTTTGAAGGAGTGAGACAGGACTGTTCTGTTCTTCGTGGAAAGGGTGTCATTTTACCAGTGACACACACACAAGCAGAGAGACAGACAGACAGACAGAATGGGGGTGAATGATGAAGGGTGTTGCTAACCTCCACTGCAACGCTGAAGTCCACCATGGACACGCTGGTGTTTCTATGCCAACACACGTGGACTGTTGTGTTGCCACGGTGAGGGGCCTGTCTCTCCAGGGATGTGCGAGAGGCGCTCAGGTCATCCTCAGACTCCTGGTCAAATGCCGCGTCCTCAGGGGATTCTGGGATATTTCGCCAAAAGGAAACAGTAAATGAGACGAGACTCCCTTTTCACAAACAGATGAATATTTGGTAAAACAGATCATCACACATGGCTACATTTTAACAGGAAATCTGCAAGTGGAGACAAAATATTCAGTCAAAGCAACAGTGTAATTAAACAAGAGCGTGGAAAAGCAACTTTGCTGGATACATGTAAGCTTTACCAAAAAAGGATAAACCCATCAATGCTATGAAGAAAAAGAGTAATTTACTTTACTCTGTTCTGCTACTCTGTTTTACATGGAGATGAAAAGGAGAAAAACCCATAGTTAAGTATTTTATTTCAGAAAGATTTTTGAAATGAGCTTTTTTGAACACTGTATGAATGTAAGAAGCCAGGGCAGGATGATGAGGTATTAAATGATCGTGACGTTCCTGGAACAGGTGCACTATGGGACAAAGGAGCGAAGGAACAATACAGCTGCAGCACCTGGGGATCAGGTGACCGCCTCCACTTGTGAGAAACTGTGACCATCGTTGCGCTATAAAGACTGGGGGTTAATTGTTTCTGGTTACTGTGATACGGTGACCATGGTTGCGGTCCACACTTTACACTGTGTAATGATCCTTATCATGGTTATGGTCATATTCCAGATTCGCTGTTTAGAAGAGCCATAAAATATGCTGGCAACTGAGTCCTGTGTATGTGGTAATCTGAGTATCACAAATTATGCCTTTGGAACTTGCACAGGTTTTCTTGGGAACGATGTCTGCTTGTATGTATGATTGAGATTATGGTTGTCAGAATAAAGTGTTCACTTGACTCAGTATTCTGTTGAACAGAGAAATATGTCCCAGATATTATATACTGGTGAATCATAGTGGGCATGCTGGGTTATTTTAGTTACAGTTATTATAATAAGGGTTATACACGGCTTGTGTCATGAGCAGAATAACTTCAATCCACAGGCGTTGGTCGGCTGATTGACTCACTGCCGTCGGAGAGACTGCCGGTCAGCAGGCCCGGGGAGTGACCGTTGCATTTCTCCGCCAGGTCGATGGCCATCCTGATGTCCTCCATCCATCTCTCCATCTCTAACAGAGAGCTGAGGGAGACAGCGGGGCACAGTGGCCCGTGTCAGGTGACAGGGGAGCGACCACGCCGCACTGAGCGCGCCCACAGCAGTCCATGTTACTTATTCATTAACGCCAGCAGAAATAAAGGAAAGACCACCGCAGTGCGTATGCACATGGCCCGTGGGGTTACTTAGGTTGCCTGTAAGACCTGAAGGTGCGTATATCAGTGACCCCTGCCCTAGGCTCGCTTTACCCCCATGTTTGCTGGTTTGTATACGGTCCTTATATCAGTGAACAAGGCCACACAAACATAAACAAACACAACAACGTGTGCAGAACAGTTTCTCAATTTGTGACAAAGCAGCCATGGATGTTTAAGTGTATAAGAATGGTCAGCTTTCTAACTCTCTTTGCCTGACTATTCCCCGCAGTTATTTCATGAACAAGCATGCAGGATCAACAGTGAATGCGCTTCTGTTGTTTGCTGCAGGAATTCGTGGTGTAGGACGCTGCTGAGGTGGTCCACAATTTCAGTCTCTTAGAGTGGAAAACCCTTCACCACACAAGAAATAGTAAATACAATGTAATAACTGATGCAATGTATAATAGAACTGTAATAAACATATTATTACTGCTGTTATTACCTTGCTGCCACTACCACAGACTGCCGCTGCCCAGACAGGGTGAAGGAATAAGGCACGCCCCACTCTTCTTCGCTCTCTCTGATCTGTGAAGGACAGGTGGGGTGGGGGGCAGTGAGTGGAGGGGTTTCTTTGTTTGACAGGTGGGGTAACAGGGTACTGAGAAGAGGGGTTCTGTCTATGACAGATGGGGTGGAGGGGGTAGTAAGCAGTGGAGTTCCATGTGTCCTGGCTGAATTCCCGCACTACATTTGTCTCATTCTGCATCCTGATCACTTCAGTGTCTTAATTCCTCCTCACACTGGAATTATGGTTCAAAATGGCTGCCGTGCATCTTCCAGGTGGGAGCTACACATTGGTGTTTAACTGAGGTGAGCTTCACCCTTCACTGTCAGACACTGTGAGATCATGAAAAATTAGTATTATTGTGAAAGATTGTGACTGGGAGTAAAATAGCTTGTTAATGATTATTGCCATTATTAATAATTATACAGTTTTCCCTTTTTTTATATTAACAGAGTTGGATCCGACAGCTATTTCACTCCTAATAAGCCTGGTACACTGATCGGATGACCTGCCATGGCACAGTCTCAGAGTTTCGTTCTTTCACTGGTTTCAGATAACCATGTGTCAGATTTCACTGCTTCCCCTGTATGCTGAGGTAAGAGAATCTCCAGCAAGTCACATGACTAGATACTTCGGGAAACCCCCCCTATCAAGTATTCCAGCAGTGTTTCAAACAAACATACAGCATCAGTCAACGATATGGCAAGCAGTGTGAGGAAATCCAGTTAGGCTGATAAAGCATATTACCTTACAGTTATTATAGTGCATAATACACCATGATCATGAATAAAATAGCTCTTGTCAAATTGGAGTGATGAATCTTCCAGTAATACAGTAGTATGATATGTATCATGACTTGTATAGGGGTTTATAGGAAGGCATTAGTTAGCAGCATTAGCGCTGTATGGCTGCATTTGCACTCTCTGGTTTGTGAGAGCTATTAGCCAGGGCTGCATCACAGTTGCTCTTGACTGCTGTGCATGCACTTATATTCTTTCACCTGCAAGCTGCACAGGATAAAGTCATCCACTGACTGACTATAATCCAATGTGCTACCTGCAGTTCACATTCTCAGGCTGGTAGTTTTCCACACAGAGTAAACGATCTTTCCTCACACATGGAGCTGGTCGGATAAATTAAAGATGCAGCTCGCTTTCTCTTTGTGTGTTTTTTGGTCAGGAACAATGCCTCTCTTCTTTGCTTAACAGTAGAATTAGCGGCTGAGCTAAGGAGAGAGAGAGAGAGAAGTAGACAGTAGGCTAAGAATACTTTCACTCTTCTTGGTTGTGTCTCCCTTGTTCTCTCTCTTTCTTTCTCTCTCAATCCTACTCTTTCTTTCCTTGTCTCTGTCATTCCCTCTCTTTCTCACTCTCACTGTCTCCCTCTTTTCTCTGTCTGTCTCTCTCTCACCTTCTCTCTACATATTGTGAAAGCAAAATAATAAGGATGAATTATAATAACAAAAACAAAGTTTTAATAATCACAAAAGCCTTTATCATACGCATATATTCCACTATTATTTATACATGTTAATATTCAGTGTAACCTCTCTCTCTCCCTCTCTCTCTCCCTCTCTCTCTTTCTCTCTCTCTCTCTCCCTCCCTCCCTCCCTCTCTCCTCTCTCCCTCTCTCCCTCCCTCCCTCCTCTCTCTCTCTCTCTCTCTCTCTCTCTCCCCCCATCTCACAGTGTGTTATGTTGCTTTGTGTCTGAGTAGAAGAAAAGGGGGCGTGGTCACTCACTTTCATCCTATGGAGGGGGAGCTGGCCGTGAACTTTGAACTGATTGGACCCCGTCATCCCTCGGCTCGTGTACAGCAGGATGTCGTTGAACTGTCACCGCCCAATAAAAAACACGTACACAAAATGACACAAAAGCAGCAGCCAATCACAATCACACACACACAGCCTGTTTTCTGGGCAGAATGGCTTGCAGATGGGCCCTCTGGCCAGTGTGCAGCACAGGCACACACAGGTGCTCCTCTGTGGGAACCACTATAAACACCAGAGTTCACACAGACACATCATTTTCCCCTTGGAAGGAATTTGCTTTGCACATGGAAGCACCTCCACAAGACAAATCGCATAGAAACTGAGTAAAGTGCATCAGCACAGTTTCATATTTACTGGAAATGTTTAAAGAAAGGATCAAAGAAAGCATTTTCTTGGGCACTCCAACATGGAAGGAATTGTTTTTTTTTTTTTTGGATAAACATCTTGTTCATGTGTGAATTAAATACTGGCATCCAGAAAGTATGGGCACATAGTCATGGTACAGAGCGTGTGCAGGGTAATAGATCAATAATAATAAATCCAAACACCATTATCATTTTCTGTCTCACAAAACCTTTGGTTCCAGACATGACAAAAAACACTACTGCCAAAAAAGGAGCCAGTCAAGTCTGCTGACTTCTGGAAACAATCGCACTGACGGGTTTTTCGCTGTAAAAAGACATTACCAGGAAAAACATTCGCTGCTGCAGACCTTTCCCAGACAGCTTGCTGAGACAGCCCAGTCTGATGAACTCCTGCAAAACACAGACCACACGCCTGAAATGAACAGCAAAACACAGACAACATGTCCTGAAATGAACAGCAAAACACAGACAACATGCCCTGAAATGAACAGCAAAACACAGACCACACTCCTGAAATGAACAGCAAAACACAGACCACATGCCCCGAAATGAACAGCAAAACACAGACCCCCTACCCCCCGAAATGAACAGCAAAACAGACAAAACGCCTGGAAATGAACAGCAAAACACAGACCAAATGCCTGAAATGAACAGCAAAACACAGACAAAACACCCCGAAATGAACAGCAAAACACAGACAAAACACCACGAAATGAACAGCAAAACACAGACAAAACACCCCGAAATGAACAGCAAAACACAGACCACATGCTCTGAAATGAACAGCAAAACACAGACAACATGTCCTGAAATGAACAGCAAAACACAGACAACATGCCCTGAAATGAACAGCAAAACACAGACCAACTGAAATGAACAGCAAAACACAGACCCATGAAATGAACAGCAAAACAGACAAAACGCCTGAAATGAACAGCAAAAACACAGACCAAATGCCTGAAATGAACAGCAAAACACAGACAAAACACCCCGAAATGAACAGCAAAACACAGACAAAACACCCCGAAATGAACAGCAAAACACAGACAAAACACCCCGAAATGAACAGCAAAACACAGACCACATGCTCTGAAATGAACTGCAAAACACAGACAACATGTCCTGAAATGAACAGCAAAACACAGACAACATGCCCTGAAATGAACAGCAAAACACAGACCACACTCCTGAAATGAACAGCAAAACACAGACCACATGCCCCGAAATGAACAGCAAAACAGACAAAACGCCTGGAAATGAACAGCAAAACACAGACCAAATGCCTGGAAATGAACAGCAAAACACAGACAAAACACCCCGAAATGAACAGCAAAACACAGACAAAACACCCGAAATGAACAGCAAAACACAGACCACATGCTCTGAAATGAACAGCAAAACACAAACACACAGGATTTCCTTGCACTCACACGTCCTGGAATAGCCAGGCTGTCGATGCCAACCAGGTCCTTCTTCAGCTCCAGAAGCTTCTGGAAGTTCTCCATCTTGATCATCGAGCTGTGCAGCTGGACAACCATCTCAGACATGTCCGCCAGAGCAGCTGGGGGTGGGAATGTGGGGGTGTCATGTGTCATCAAAGATGGAATTTTGTTTCTTTTTATCGTTTTGTCTGGCAGCCAAATTGTACATATCCACCCCCATTAAATAATCAAACCTCCCCCAAAGACTTTGGAATAATTGTACAGGAGCGAGTCACATGACTCTACAGGAAAAACTCCATCAGTCAAGTGCTTTAACATCATGAGAGCAAAAGAGCGGTAACGTCAAACAAATGAACAGCAATGAATAAATCAGAGCAACATTAGCGCTGACAAATTTCTGTGAAGAGAAATGGGTTAATATTTTAGTTATTTTCCAGACGGAAAGCGAAAGAGGGACGTCGGCGCTTTATTGTGGTTGTTATTGGGAGCCTGTCTCCGTACCTCTGCAGTCCCTGAAATCCTGGTGGGTGGGGGGGTAGTGTTTGCACAGCCGCTCCAGGATCTGCTTGTAGTGCATGAGGCGGTGCAGGGGGCGGAGCAGGAAGATGTTGATTGGCAGGTAGCACACCTTCTGCAGCTCAAAGTCCCGACACAGCGCCTCCAGCCTGCGGGAGGACTGACACGCCTTCTCCAGCTCCAGCAGGACCTCCGAGTGCTTCTGCATGTGGGCCGTCAGCGGCTTTTGGGGGGAGGGAGGGAGGGGGGGATCATCAACACAAGGGTATACCATAATTTATTATCAATTCTTTATTTAACCAGGAAAGTCCCAGCCAGGCCACAGCCCTATTAACTGATTAACAATGCGCTCAAAAATGAGTGTCCAATCACAATTATTGATGAGCTCTGATTAACACCCCTTGAGACTTTGCCACACCCACTACAGGAAGTCAGAAATCAGAGGTGGCTGAAAACGGAGCAAGCGATACCCAACTTTGCTTGTACTTATGTAAATTTTTTAATGGTTTACTTCTTTAAATCTCCACTGGCAAATAAAGGCCTCCTTGAGTGAGGTGATGTGATTGGTTAGAAAGTATTCCTCACGTAAATAAAAAAGTGGGTGGGTTTATTGGTCAGGAAAGTGCTGCTTTAGCCAGGTTTGTCGCAGGGGGTATAAACCTCGTACTGAGGCCGTGGCCTGAGGTCACCCTGGGCCACTGTAAGAGCGCACACAGTGAACGTGCCCTCTGGTTGACCTCGTTAATCTGTCATTACGACTCGAGTTACAGCGCTGAAAAATCTTTCCACAGGGTTTTGGAGAGCGTGGGCCAGGCATATGGGCCGACTGGCTCTCCTGTGTTATTTAAAGGATCCCGCCAATGCGCCCCTGCCCGATGCCAGTTTTCCGCTGCTGCCTCGGCTCGCTCCCGCAGCCGCCAGGAAGATCTGCCGGCTGGGTCCCGTTTGTGTCTGCCACACGTCTGAAAGTGGGGCCAGAGTGCCCTCTGTTTCCATCCTTTCGTTTGCCTCCGTTTAATCAGGCAGGTCAGCTGAGAACTCAGACCTAATTTGTAGTGGCGACGTGAGGAATCAAATGCTGGCATGGAATTCAAGGGACTGGGCAGCCAATCAGATGTAGAGAGGATGATCAGGTGGCCCGATGAACAGAGCCAGTTTTTGGAGGGAAATTGGCCAGGACGCCTGTTTTCACCAGGACTTATCTAATCTTTCTAAAAGTACCATGGGAACTGTAAGGACCACAATGAGACTAGACCTTGGTTTAATATTTTGTCTGAGAGACCGCACCTCCAACAGCACAGTGTCCCCATCCCTGTGCAGGGGCATTGAATTTGTATTTGGTCCAGATGAAAGAGTGCCCCCTGCTGGCCCACCAACAGTACATTTTTCAGCTGATCAAGGGGGAATGTCCATCTGTAGAGGGAAGGTTATACACCTGCCTTCACAGAGTTGATGTGATTGGCCAGTAAATGTTGGTTCATCTCTCAAAACTTGGTTTGTCGCTCCAAACTGCCCTTCTTTCACCCAGTCCTATACTGGAACACAGTAAGACTACCCTAATCCTCTCACTAACCGTCACTCCACTGCTCCTCCGGTCCGCCCCTGTTCCTGCCCCCGGGCTTTTAGCACAGATATACCCAGGGCTCCTGAGCGTACACTGTGTGCAGCAGAGTGTCTCTAAAGGTCAGGAGAGCATCAATCAGCCCCCATTATAGGACAGAGCCCCCTCTGGGCAGCACGACTTTACACCCACCCACGGCCCCCGTTTCATTTATGGGCCCTTTCATCTTCAAACCCTTTTCTGGGGGTGGACTTCAAAATTTGAGCCACGGGAAGGCACTGGGACACTAATTAGAGACAGGTGCTAACTTCAGCAGCATCGGTAAAAAAAAAATCTCCAAAAGGACAGCTTTTTGCATCAAACTGGCTAGGCCAAGATATCACATGGGGCCACCTGATCCTGGATCAGCTCTATTGCTCTTTATGAATAAGGGCCCTGAGCTCGATACTGAATACAGTTAGACATGGGGACAGGGGAACCCCTGCTCAGACACTGAATACAGGCCCTGATGTGAAAACAATGTCAGCCAAATCCCCCACCCCCATCCCCCCCGCCCCTCACCTTCATGCCCTGAACGCTGTTCAACATGACGTCTCCGATGCGCTGGTAGTCTCCTTTGATGTGGGCATTAGACCGGCCTTCCCTAAAGAGAACACAGGAATTTTAATGGGGTCAGAACTCATTCATCCTGCAGTCGGTTTGTGCCTCCCACCACCAACAGAAGTGGGGAAACACAGAGAGAGTTAAAATTTATCTCAGCAAAGTTTATGAACAGTGACAGTTTAAGCCATTATCTGCTGTATGTGCATATAGGGCTGTTACTTGAATTTTAATCCATGTAAACGTGAGGCAATGCCAGCCCAAGCAGGAGTCAGATTCCAAATGCGCGCTACTGCATAATGGCCAGCAGATGTCGCCCTCGAGCAGTGTTCAGATTGCCAGTGGACAATGAACAATCACACAGTCTCCTCAGCATTCTTGAAGCCAGACTCATCGCGGCACATAAACACAGACCTGTCTTATGAGCTAAATTAAATCGAGCACAAGGAGAGCCCTGAATGCGACAGTGTGTAAGGGGGGGGGAGGGAACGACTCACAAACCATTTATTCAACATCCCCCACCCTACCCCCCTTCGCCCCAAACCCCCACCCCCAGGGCACCCTCCAAATTGGACAGCTGTGCGCTGGCGCTAACGCTAGTTTACTGCCTGGAATTCCTTTGATGCCCATGTTTAAATGCATGTGGAGCTATCCAGGCTGAGCTAGCTGGTGTGGGGCTCTGCGCTGCTTGTTTCACTGAATTATGAATGACCGACGTTTGATTAGGGCGAGTCGTGGATGGCGGAACATGGCAGACTGGCATGCTGAGGGACCAGTGTCTTTTTTACATGGAAACAGACTTGGGTGATGATCAGCAAACTTGTGCTTAGTTTTCTTACGGGAGGAGAATCCAGAGCGGCCCTTCACAGCCTCGCCACGGGAGGATGACACACACTATCTCTGCATCATTTTACTGAGCTTAAACCATGAGTCTATTTCTTTCATATTATTTTTTCCGTAAACTTATTTTAACACCACATAATTGTAGTGTGTTTCCATTTTTAGGGAGTTTTTTCCTTACTTAAGGAATGGTTGATCAGGCGTTCACACTTAATGTGTCACTAATTAGAGTGAGATTGATTTAATTGGACAGTCTACAATGTAACCAGTTAAGACAGAATCCCTTCATAAATGAATCATGTACTAAATACCAATATGGGGACCATCACACAGGGGCCCCCCAGGACTGAGGCTAAAAAACACAGCTTTAGTGATGGGGTGTTTGGGGAGCAGGCCGGGGGGGGCAAAACGATCACATCACCAGTGTGTTTGACCAGATGAGTTTTCAGCAAGAGCATTTATTTGCTCGGGAGGTTACATCATGTGGTATGTTATTTTTCCATCACTTCCCCTTAACTCATAGATGATAGAGATTTGGAAAAAAATATCTAATAAAATGTCCTTGTTATTTAAAAGTTTTCTATTAAAATGTTATTTCTTGTGGTTTGTTTACCGCTACATATTTTAAAGAATTTATGGCATGATTGACAGAGACTGTTGATGATGCACAGAAAATGATTTGGATTGGCTGATGTTTGATTGGCAGCCCAGTCTTGCAGGTTTGATTGGTTTAATTTTTGATTGTCAGTGAAGGGCAGGCTCTTGCGGTCCACAGGGGAGCCGGTGCTCTCTCTGCTCCCAGCCTCACCCACAGGGTCTGCGACGTGGGGATGCACTCGGTGACCATGGCTGGGGGGTGGGGGTTAAAAGATGGGGGGGGGGGGAGGTAACTGCCTCAGCTGTTCAGTGGGATGTGATTTGAGTGGGAGGGATTTCCTCTGGGGGCATCTTCATCACCATTATCACCACAACGAAAACGAAGGGGGGGAGAGAGAGGGAAACAGGAAGTTGGGAGTCCCTGAGGCTGGGAGGGGGGCCATCCTTGCCGCTGCTCTCTGCCGTTGCCATGGAGACCGCCAATTACCCCCCCCCCACTATCGTAGCCCAACTCGAGATGCGTCTCGTCCGCCCGCCAAGGGCTGAGCCCTCTGTCTCTCTCTCTGTCTCTCTCTCCATCTTTCACAGATAGCGTGCCGATTCTGGATATATCGCTCCGGGGCTAGCATGCTGGATCGATCGATGTCTGCAGCTCCAGCTACAGCCCAAGAATGTTCCGGAGAGTGTTTATGATAAATGGCACTATCATGTTACACACAAAGTAGCTGCACTTATTTTCCCGCTCTGATGTGCTGTAAATCTGCCCAGCATTGGGGACTTGCTTTGAATGCTCCTCATGCTAATTAATAATGGGTCACTGGGGGTGAATCTGCAACGTGTCAGTGCTCGTCTAATAAGAACACACCCAGTGATCTACAGGCACCAATCAGATTGCAGGAAGCCAAGGCCAGAGAAGCTAATGCGGCTGGTCAGGAACTCGATCAAAGACAGATACCATCAGGAGTGGATGGGGTCTGTGATATAGTCAGAGATCATCTGTGTGTACCTCAGAATGGTGTCCCCAAACCCCCACCTCACCCCACACCCCAAAACCCCCAACCCAAACCCAGAACCCCACCCCGTTCCCCCAGTCTCACCATAGAGCCAACCGCTGCTCCACCTCCTTCAGGAATCCCGTGTGGAACGTGTACAGGGGGTCGAAGTTGGAGCAGATGAGGTCTTTGAGGGACTCAGGCATGGCCTCATCTTTCCCCACCGAGTCCTGAAAGGCCTGGAAGAGACACACCCCCGTCACAATCCCAGCATGCCTCACACCGAAACTGCAGCGAGATCATCACCATCATCATCTTCATCAGCTTCAACACAGCTGTGTGAAGCAACCAGAGCAGGGGGCGTGAAGAAGGAGAGGCTACTCTAAGTGAAAGAGACCAACCTGTCTGCCATGATTGTATAAGGGCTGCTGGCTGTCAAAAGGATTCTGCATCATGACCCAACTACCACGTGCAGGCGCCATGTCTTCACCCAAATTGCATAATTGACCGTGTGTGAATCAATACCAGCGGTCGATGTCAGCATCATCGCGAGACACTGGGCCCTTGGGGACAGATTTGTCAAGCGCTACCTGATCTGAGCGAATGAATGCTAACATAATGTTTTTTTTCTGCTCGCAGACACGATGTCAGTTAACAGCATAGCAGTTTGTCTGCTCGCCGTAAGGATGTGGGCTTTTGATTGGCTGGTTTTATTGAAGCCTCCTGTGGATGTTGGGAGGGCGGGGGGCAGGGGGGGGGGGATGCTGGAATAGCTTGAAAGCAGAAACAGGTTAAGAAACAGCTGTGGATCTCAGTCACAGAACAGCCACTAAACTAAACAGGGACGGGAGGGGGAGACAGGTCCAGACACTGCCACCAGCACATAAAAACAGGCCCTGGTTAAGACTTCATGGGGCCTGAAGATTCTTCTGGAAGGGCTGAGAGAAACTGCAAAGCTGTAGTTGATCTCCACAGACCTTGCTCAGCCTGGCAAGGAACCAATGTTTTATCACACAGGTCTTTGCTCTCGTTTCCAAACTCATTATTGAAAAGGAGGATTCTGCCCCCCCTCACACTCACGCCCCCCCTCCCTTCCCCAACCCCTCTACTCTTTCCTTATTTTCTGAGAAAGGCGGCAGAGGGACGAGCTAAAGGTGTTTGTGCTGTCGCGATTGTGCACAAACAGCCAGCAGGACGTTTGCGCCAAGCCAAGCAGCACCCGCTCAAATAAAAAGATAAACGAGGCTGGGAAAGGAGGAGGGGGGTGTCTTTGACAGCCCGTCCCTCTGTCAGGGGAAACACATTCCAGTAGACTCAGACACCGAGGCTGGAGACAGGCACACACACACACACACACACACACACACACACACACACACACACACACACACACACACACACACACACACACACACACACACACACACACACACACACACACCACACAAGCACGTTTCTGTCAACATGCCGTAAACATCTCTACAAGGTCGGCTGATAAGATGAGAGCGAGTGCTTTCTACTGTCCTCACAATCAGGCAATTACTGTACCAGCAGTAATGAGGGCTAGTGATCGTAGATCGGAGACTCAAACAGGAGGAGCGATTCATAAGAACATATAATGGCAGAACAGGCCATTAAGCCTCGCCGGACTCCGTGTTTATCTACAATCTGCAGAGACTCCAGAACTGGATCTGAACTCTTCAAGGGTCCTGCCACAGGATATACATCAGTCTATATATTATCAGTTACTCACCGATTTCAACCAATCACTGTGCTTCTGTGGAGAAAAAAGAACTTTCTCATGGTTTCAATAAGTCAGTTGGCTCATTGTAGCTCCGCCCATTACGTGGTTTATTGAAGTCTCACACTCCCATTGGACAGTGAGGGTCCTTAGATTCAAATGTTGATAAGATGGGGGAGGAAACGGTCCATCGGTCTGGTCCGCCTTACCACAGTGATGACCTCCAAGTCCTTCAGATAAGTCCTCTCTGTGGTCAGCAGCTCCTTGGCAACGAAGTAGGCCTTGTCAGTTGGAAACCTCTGTAACCAAGGCAGAATTCAAATGTAGTCAGCAGCCATTACTACGCTAGCATGTAATTCTAATAAATATTTCCCAGGGAATTTACCCCTGCAGTCAGTTACTTTAACCCCCAGCACTCTCTGTAATTTTTCAGAGAGAGTACAAACCCCAAAACCTGTATGAAGAGCGACTCATTTTGGTCTTTTTGTAGTTTTTCCCTTACTTTAACTGGACAGGCTAGCTATGAGCTCGATTCTCTTTAGCTGCACTGATCCAGGGAAAATCAGTGTGAGCAGGGAATGCTAATCAGAGGTTGTACAGTCAAAGTTTACCCAGAATTATATTTATTACAGAAGAATTATGATTATTCAGAATTAGTACCTGATCATCAGTTTATTAGCGAAGAATAAAGTTTGTCTGGCTCATAGTTATGATGTCATATTTATGAGCCCAGGGAATGAGGATGTGTGGCCAGGGCAGTGATCCAGTCCATTACATCTTCTGCCATCAAAATCTCCTCTCGATGACATCACTTCGGAGCATGCGATACTCCACCAATCAAATGCGTGCATTTATTCACACACTCGTTTAATTGGTGGGGCATCACATGCTTCTGAGTGCAGTTTTTAAGGGCATAAAATTTAATGGATTGGACTAAAGCCCAGATGTAGAGAGCCAATTTAGAGGGAATATAACTCAGTGGTTCACTGCAAATAAATGATATCTTAATGGGTAGTAAAAACTTAAATTAGGACAATAACTCTGTTTCTGAAATGAAATATTGACAGTACATAGCTGATGATGTAAGCATTGTCCACAATTTAAGACATATTGTCATAATACGTTTAACTTTTTGTGTCAAGTTTCATTTGGAGGCCATGGCAGATCAATGCTTTCCCCCGACCCATTCCTCCTCCCGCGGGACCACAAACCTTCCTCCGAACCTCGTCTTCGTCGTCTGTGCGCACGCAGCCCGCGTCATTGAGCAGGGGGCTGGTCAGGGGTGAGGGCTGCCGGCCGTCGGGGCTGTGTCCGAGGAACAGGCCCTGCCTCTGACCGTTCACCATGGCCGGAGAGTGACCGGAGGGGTCCGAGAGCTGCGGGCTGCCCGTGACCACAGCTGAGGGAGGGAGAGCAAGAGAGGGAGGGAGACAGTAGAGACAAGGGGCATGTTAGACATCATTCCTTGCCACATATTTACAAATTACGAGATACTAATTTTAGCATCATAAAAACCATCCATCTCCATTTTTGATTTTAATACACAAATACAATGCTTACATCATCAGCTATGTACTGTCAATGTTTCATGTCTCTTTGTCCAATAAGATGTTCTCAAAACACCATGTGATAAAGAGGCCAATGCAGTGTTTAACGTAATAATTCATCAGGTTCCCCTTTTTCTTTTTGTTTTGTTTTTTGGAGATGAAGGTTTTTTTAAGATGCCGAACAGACTAGAACAGCAGCAGCGACTATTCTCCATTCGGTCTGAGGGACTGTCTGAGAAGAGCAAGCCGTAACCTCTCTGACTTGAGACATCCACGGATGAATCATTCCTCAAACGTGTCTTCACCGTCAAGCTGGTTCAATACATGAGCTTCTAAGCCTAAGAATTTATGTGAATATAAGGCTTTGTTGACACAGTTGCCCCACCTGTTGTCTCAGATTTCTGTTTTCGTCTTGTTAAGTCTGAAAATGGGAGGGAAGAGGGCTTCCATGCTTTGTCTGGATTTTGTCAGTTCTTGTCAACAGATTAAAAGGACTTACCCGATTTGACTACTTTGCTACTACATCTACTACGGTAACAGATTGCATACTTGCCCGTCACTGTTTTCTGTCCTCTGACTGCACCATGTAGGTTAGGATAGAACAGTAATTAAACTAGCACCAGTCTAATATGGGGCTACGACAGGGTTCACAAGATGAAGGGGAGAGCCGAGACAGCGACTACAAAACACAACTTCAACGCATGCTGAACAAACACACTCATAGCACTCACACGCACACATACGCATGTATATAGCACACAGTATATACACACTGACAGCTACGCAGACAAACCTCTGCAGGAAACCACAGGAGGGAAGGGAGGGGGATGTCTAGTATCTACGGACGATCACATGACATGGGTGAGTGTCTTTAAAAAAGATGCCTGGAGTCCTGCTTCACGAAGGTCATTTTTTTATTGACACTAGTGCACAACCGTATACAATGTTAAAAAGAGTAAGAAACCTTTCCAAAAAAGAGTGAAATAGCAAAACAGACAAAAAAAGAAACCAAAAAACAGTTGAGGGATCCAGTGCTTGTCAAAAGAAAATATATCAATTCAAGACTACAATATATACACAGTGTTACAGGAGTGAGAGCGGGAGAGAGTGAGACAGAGCAGAGTAAAGGTGCGGGACGTGGCTGTTAGGATCGTCCTGGGGGACTGCAGTGTCTGCTGGTTTTCTGTGTGTTTCAGCACTCAGCTGAGTGAAACACCAAGTTGCCAAGCCTGAATTGGCTGCTAATTGGAGGGATACCGCTAACCCGGAGACACTGCCACCCCACAGGACTGGAGTTCAACAGCCCTGGTTTGGGAGATTTTATGGGTACATTCCTGGCCCGGTCCAAACACAGGCCCTATAACCTGGGAGCAACACCTGCCAGGTGCTGTGGCACAGTGTGCGTGAGTGTGTGTGTGTATGAGTGTGTGAGTGTGAGCATGTGTGTGTATGAGTAGTGTGTGTGTGTGCGTGTGAGTGCGTGAGTGTGTGTGAGTATGTGTGTGTGTGTGTATGAGTGTGTGAGTGTGAGCATGTGTGTGTATGAGTATGTGTGTGTGTGCATGTGAGTGTGTGAGCGTGTGTATGAGGGTGAGTGTGTGTGTATGAGTGTGTGAGTGTGAGCATGTGTGTGTGTGCATGTGTGAGCGTGAGTGTGCGTGTGAGTGAGTGTGTGTGTGAGCATGTGTGTGAGTGTGTGAGTGTGAGCATGCGCGTGTGTGTGTGTGTGTGTGTGTGTGTGTGTGAGACACAGCGACCCAGCGGTCTGCCCTCAGTTCATTTCAGACTGCATCCATACTGCGTGTGTGTGTCTTATAACAGTCCAGTATTAGTGGTTAAAGACAGTGTTTCCCCCACAGTAAATATTTCATCTTTTTTAATGAATTAAAACAGTCCAGTTCAAGGTGGAAACAGCAGGTTAAGGTACAGTCAGGCTGGTTCATTTACAAGCCGTTGCGCTCCATTTTTCAAGTCATTTTGACAAAGTAGCACATTCAGCAGTACAAGAACAGGCATCTGTGATCTAAGCAAAAATTCCACATTTTTGTGCAATTTTTGCTGTAAATATGCACATGATGATTAAAAACACACTACACCCAAATTAAATGTAATCAATTTAGTAGCCTCTGTTTTAAAATAGGCTAAATTCAATACAAAATACTATTACAAAACTGAATGCTAGTATAAACTTCATAGCTTAAACGTAAAATATGTATAGTTGTATATATACATATACACACACATGCTAAAAAAATCTAGCTTCCTATTGGTGAGACCTGCTGAAAGTGCTACTTTCTGTAGCAGCCAGGCGAAAGGTTAGCATTTGTAGTGAGTGGGCACAGCCAATTCAGTGGAGAAAAAGGGGGGCACACACCATGCCAGTGAAAAGGGGTACCCTCCATAGACATGCTGCCTGGGTGACCCACCCTGCAACCCCCCCCATGGGGACCCCATGCTTAATACCCAGAGGGGTGACACTGACGTCACACAAGCCTGTCCTTATGGCTAGCGTGGGGAGAGCTGGCACAGCTGGTTTGTATTGCATTGGGCCTTTTGTTTAGGGTATCCTAGGAATGGCTCGAGGCTAAAATCTATCAATAAAATAACAACATCTACAGCGAACCTTTGTTCTTGCTGTCAGCATCTGGATGGCAGTACTGCATGGTACAGTGGTTCAGGAACTGACCTTATCAATTAGAGATTGCAGGTTTGAATCCCAGTAGGGACTGCAGGTTTGATTCCTAGTTGGGGCACAGCTGCTGTACTGTTGAACACAGCACGTGAATTGCTTCAGTAAATATACTTCAAAATATATATTAATTTACATATAAAAGATCAGAGGACGTTGTGGTAGATGTTTGCATCTATTAACGGTAAATGTAAAATGCAATATCCAAAATGTGGCAGAGGGGTACATTTCGGCTGAGTGCAACTAGCCCCACGTCGAGCCATAAGGCAAGGCTTGGCGCAGCAAGGTTTCTCTTTGAGTCTGCAGTGATCCAGTAACTGAAGCTACTTTTGATACGTTCAAATGTGCCCCTCTGCAGCTGAGTCTGTCTTCAGCGGTCCCATCAACCAAATGCTGCTTCCACAGAGAGAGACGCTTTGCAACAGCACATCCTCGCACTCAGTCTTTTGACATAAAGAGTTTCTTTCTCTGGCAACAAATAAAAATGGCCACCATTTTCAAAATGTGTGACATTGTAAGACTGAAATTATTTAACTCACTGTATATTATAACTGTCCTTATCTATGAGTGAAAGCACACTTTTACTCCCAAAATGTCTACCCTAGATGAGCTTAAACACAGACTAAAAGCACTAGATGCCTTAGAAAATCGTCTGATCCCAAGTACTTATTTCTGTTTCACAAAACAAAATTACGAACTGGTAAGAAATTTACCAATTAATTTCCATTTACTACTGGAGTGTTTAACAGTGTAGAATTCGAAAGTAAAATAAAGAATAAATAAATCAATAAATAAATAAATAGAAAACAAAGCAGGCATGAGCACATGGCAGCAATGCATTATGGGGGATGATGAACCATGTGGGATGATGCTGTTTCTATGTAAGGTTCTTCTTTCTAACTAACATGCAGCACGTGCAGGAACTTCCTTCTTGCTCCCTTCTCTTCCCTTCTCTATTCCCGCCACCCCACAACCCCGTTTTCTTCCAGTTACCAGGATCACTGCATCTAAGGGAACCCCGGTTTACCCTCCTGGCCACACACAGTGAGTGACAGAACAGCAGCACAGTGGGGAGGCGGAGGGGTTCACATGCCTCCAGGAGAGAGCAACAAAGACAGTGTGAGACTTCAAACCCCACAGATACATGCTGACAGAAACAGTGCTTCCAATTGGACAGGAAATTGGAAAAACAAAAACAAAAAAGCAAAAAAAAAAAAAAAAAGCAGTGTGTTATAAAACATAGTGGCAGATATTCCATTTGTTCCTCAAAATAATAATAGTAATAATAGTAATAATAATAATTATTATAATAGGAACCGCAAATAAACCGCAAACAAATGACAATGGTGAGAATGAAGCCCCAGCAGCAGCCGATTACATTTGCAAAAGAAAGGAAATTAGGGTGCAAAGACAGAAAAAAACAGAAACAAAACAAAAATGAAGCTCAAAGTGCAAAGTAGTTTTAAGGGAGTCATTTGCTCCACTTAGCAGTGCATGCTGGGAAATGGGTATCTGTTTGCAGCCGTTCATTTTTAATGGGTTAGTACTTTAGTCCACTTGCTCCTGTCTGAGTAACTAAGACTGAAGGCATACAAGAGACACAGAGTCAACTGCAGGGGGAGGGAGGGAGGGAGGAGGGGTTAAAATAATCAGAAATAGTACTAAAAATCAACTTCCAGCACCTGCAGTGTATATGTTTCACAGACATGCTGAACATTGTGACCTGTACCTAAACATTAAGTTCAGAACTCTGTATAAGATTAATGCCAGCATATAAGTGTACCATAGTTTAAAAAAAAAAAAAATAACCTATCCAGCTAGCGATACTAACTGACCATTGCTATCATCGCCCTTATGAGATAGCACCAAGATGCATGCGAACTACTACCTGACACGAGTTTAACAGACTAATCCCCACTGCGTTTCTCCTTTACAGTAGTGTTCCATTAATATTCAGCATTTGACACCAGACATTCCATGTCTGTGTGATCCAATTGCCTCTATATGGATCAACACCAAGAGGGTCAACAGCAAAATATAAAGCCCAGTAATGAAATATCAACAAAGGACCCAGGTCTCCAGGAAATGATAACTACGGCAGATTAAAAAAAAAAGTGCACTGTAAACAAGAGCAACAGCGTTGGATATTAACTGGACAGCAAGCCTTAGCGGGAAGATGAATTATCAGAACCCCTAAATATTTTTAAAAGTACATAAAACTGCTCAGGCTAATGAGACATTCATGGCATGTAAACAGCTAAAAGACAATTTGTCAAACACTGAAGTAGAAACTGAAATCTTTCCTTCATCTACGAATGTATACAAATGACATCACATTTAAGAGCACAACATTCCACTCGCAAGCCCTGTAGTATCCAATTTCCTCTACAAGTATGCGCTACCTATCAATCTACTCCACAAAACTATGTAGGAACTACATCATTCGAATAGCATAACAAGCGCATGGTTACAAAGTTCCCCTATCAATCTGTCAAAATATCTACAGTAAGTCTTCCTTCTACAGCATCAGATGTGAGAATCATGTTTCTTTCCCCTAATTGTCAAGACACATGAAGGTAATTTGACTGAATGCTCCATTTCCACCCTTTTCTGAGTCACTACTGCAGAGTGAGATACATAACTACAGTACACCTGGTCTCCTTGGAGAGCTCGTCACAGGTTCAGAATGGAAACGGAAACTTCCACACTGATCTCACAGGCCATGTTCCTAACACATGACCGCAGGGGTTCAGTCAAATTCTCCATCGGCCAAACACAAGGTTGTCGTCTCTGGTTACCGATTTTATCTACACCTGCGCAGGGAGTGGTCAAAAGAGCTTGGCACTTAGAAGGACTGTTTGCAGAAGCAGACAGAGTACATAAAAATGATCAACCCGTGACAGCTAACCAGTGCTGGTCCTCATTTCTGATTGGTCAGCAGCCATTTTTTTAATCTGTACAAATGGTGCAGAATGCACACATGGAAGAGAAAAGCGTTCACAGGCAGTGTTCAGCATCAACAGCTGTGTATGTCCAGCTGTTTATTCCCCCCAATAGAGGGTAAAAATCACAGCTCATGTGTGTGGCTTCATGCAGAAAATTGGGGCGCTACGTACATTCAGCAGACACAAAGCAAACCCCCTTTCTTTCTCCTAACACTACCTCCTCCCCAACACTAGGGGGCAAGCCACTTTACCATACTCCATAAAACAGGAGGCCAGAGCCATAGGCTGCAGTTAAAAGACGGGGTCTAGTCATGAAATTGTGTTCTCATTCTCTGTCCCGGTGGTTTCAACCCCACTCACAGAAGAGCCGCCATGCTAATGCTAACCGCTAATGACTAACAGCTGAAGACGCGTGCCCCGTCCTCATCACTGAAGTTGAAGCAGCCGTCCTCCTCTGTGGTCTCCTCCTCCAGCTGGAGGCTGCCGAAGGAGAATTTGTTGCGGGGTATGGCGGGGGAGCTCCCAGCATTGGGGTTCCCGTACACCAGCGGGTGGCTGCAGGAGCTGCCCGTCTCCGACTCGGAGTCAGTGGACTCCGTGCCGCTGCTGGTGGAGCCATCGATCATCTGGACGGCAGCCACGCCGTCGCCACCGGACCGGGCATACAGCCTCTGGGCGGGGCCGGATTTGGGCTGGCCGGGGGCGGAGAGGCCGTTGGCCATCATGCGCCGTTCCAGAGCCGCCATCCTCTCCACGCGGGAAGGGGAGCCCCGGGGCTCGCGGGCGGGGGTGGAGGTGAGCTGGCTGAGGATCAGGGGGTCGGTGTCGGAGCGATTCCGTGCACCGTGGAGCTGCTTCTGAAGGTGAGGCGCCCGGGCGACAATGGGCGAGTAGTTGCCATAGCGATAGGCCTCATCGCCGCGGGAGATGGCGGGCCGCGAGCCGTACCCATAGCCGTTGCCGTAGCCGTTGCCATTGTGCTCGGCGTAGCTCAGGGAGCCCGTCCGGTGGTGGAAGGTGCTCATGACGGGGCTCGAGCCCGAGCTGCGACTGCCTGCAGTAATGTGTCGCGCCACCAGGGGGCTGCGCTGAGCAGAGCCCCGGAAAATCTCATCCACCAGTGTGCTGTGGAGAGGGGGGGCCATGTGGGGGTGGCCGATCCCGTAGAGGGACGGCTCGTCGTCCATCAGCTCCGGCGGGGAGCCCGGGGAGAAAGGGGGGGACTCCCGGCCGTAGCGGATTTTGCGCTCCCGCTCTCGCTCATGGTGGTGGTAATGGTTTGGATGGTAGCCCCGTTAACGCCCCGGCTACCGCTAACACTGCCGCTAACGACGGCCAGCGGCTCGTCGTCCCAACCATTGTCATTTGCGCGGGAGTGCGACCTGGTGACGCGGCCCTTGGCCACGTCGTACTCGCTATCTATGTCGCTGCAGTCGATGTAGGGGATGGAGGAGCTGCTGCCCTTGGCAGCCCGTGAAGCTGGACCTGTGGTGAGGAGCTCCGCTTGGCCGTGCTGCCGGGCGGCCGCGGCGGGGGACGGCTGCCCTCTCGCCTCGTCGTCCCGGGGGCCTGTGGCGCGCCTGTCCTCGTGCCCGTTGTGGTGCAGGGTGGAGGGGCTGCCGCTTTGCTTCAGAGGGTCCTGGTGGTCCTCAGCGCTGACCGCCGCTGCCTCCCTCCGGCCGGGCCGCCTGCTCGGGGAGTCAGGCCTGTCTCCAGGGGTGCGGCTTACGCTCTGGAGAGAGAAAGAGGGAGAGAGAAAGAGACAGAAAAAGAGAGAGAGAGAAAGAGAGAGAGAGAGAGAGAGACAGAGAAGTAAAGAGAGAGAGGTGAACCAAGAGAATACATTAATAGCATGTCTTTGTTTTCACTATCATTGAAAATCACATTTGTGGAACTGTGCGTGTGTATAATGGGGGGGGGGGGTACTGACGGTGGCTTAATGATGACAAACCAAACCCAGGAAAAGTGTTCATTTGGACACACCAAGCGTTTGAGACTTATTTACTTAGCGTGTTGTTGTTACACCCAACTAAATAGTCCCTTGTGTTCATTTAAAAATTTTTACTTTTTTTAATATTTTTGATGAAGTACAGCTCTTGGTCCTCTTCAAAAAGAACACGATTTTTACCATAGCAACAACTCAACTTAAACACTAACGCGTTAATAAAATTTAATACAATTTTTTTTCATTGTGTTAAAAGAAGTTTCAGGAGGAAATGACAGCTGAAACAATGGTAGAAACATTTTCAACATTGTGGCTGTAACAAAATTGCTGTACCAAAACCAGTCTGAGTTTGGATTCCAGTGCTGGGGTTTAGAGGTACTCATTCTAATCATTAATGCAGTAAAAAAAAAAAATAAATTTAAAAAGTAATAATGCAATAATTACAATACTATAATCCATCTATACTCTGCCTGACACTATGACAAAATCAGAGTACAAACGTGGAACCCGTAGGACAGACAGAAACAGAGACACAGAACACAGAAAGACAGAAACTCCATGGCTAGTGCAGGTAACCACGGAGACCATTACACTGACTTCTTTTGGCACTTCGGAGCGCATCTGAGAGGGCAGACTGCTGTTGGACTGGACCTTACTGTGCTTCCTGTAGGGGAGGGAGGGGACAGGAAGTGTGAGTGTGGGGGTGAGGCAGCCAATCAGAAACAATGCTGACAGGCTCCACCCTCTGTACTGGTCTGCTGAACACACTTATTGCCTTGTGTAAGAAAGGAAAAATACATGCACACTTTCCACCTCAATGAACTGATCAAATATTTTGTAAATGTTCTGCTTCAACTGCCTGCATAATTGCTACTATCCTGCCCCCGCACCCCCCTATCCCCCCACATAATTCCAATATACAAAATTGCAGATTATAATCAAAGCAAATCCAATGCGATGACAGAATTATAAAAAAAATACACACACACATACACAAACACACACACCCTTCATTGGAAGTGACATCCAAGCAGACTTTAAGAACCTCTTTATTAATCTTTTCTCCCACTCATGAGTCATAGCAGCTGTTTCTTTCATGCCGCTGGGTACGCAGTCGCTCTGGGCGCGCAAGGGCGGCACATACTGTAGCAAATTACCGCTAATGACCCGTAAACACGGTTACGTCAGGGGACCGCGAAGCCACACAATGGGGACTCACCTTTCAAAGGGGATCTTTTTGAATTCCGAGTCCTTGACATAATCGATCACCTGCTTCTGCGTCCGCCCACTGGAGAGAGAGAGAGAGAGAGAGATTAAAGGAACGATGACAGACAGGTGAAAGGAGTGCACTATAAAATGTCCTTGTGTTTTCCCAGCAATGTAGGAGATAAACCGAGCAATCTGTAATCTAAAAAATCATTTTTTAATCTATCTATCCTTTGTTTATCCAGGAGGGGCACGTTCATATAGAAACATCCTTCTCATGGGACCCCTTGCCTACAGGTAGCCTCGTAAACAATCGCACTGCATAAAATACAACACAGCACAGTGCAGCAGAACACAACCACCATAAAACAAAGAGTCTTAATTCTTTCACAGGCCATGAACACAGTATCTGCCAAACCAAGACCACAGTCTCTCAGGTTTTATGGTTTGCAGTATACTGCTAAATCACACAAAGGGACAGAGCATGAAAAAAGGGCTTGTTCTAACACCATGACGCATGGTAAACAGGCCGTTATCCTAAATTCATTTCTGTTTTCCCGTCTGCTAACATCCGCTCCATAATCGGCCCAAGCTGTAGCTCTGAAACTCCAGCCCAGGGACCGGCTGCGTTTGCGGGATTTTGCTCCAGCTATAATTGCGACCTCTGAATTCCTGCTAATTGTCTGCAATTAGACATTTTGAGCGGTTGCTTCACCCTTTCGAGGCCATGCTGTGCCAGGAATAGCTCTGAGTTCCATGGAGAATGAATGCCCCACATTCACATGCCAGGATGTGAACTCGGATCAGATCAGATCAGGGTTTCATTTCACGTAAAAGTGCTGAATGACAAACGAGTCCTTCAGAAACAGGTTCAAATTTTAATTGATTCAGTTCCATATCAATAACAGAACCCAAGGAAGTCCTAATTGGAGACAGTGTGTGGGCTCTTAAGTCACTGAAACTGAACCATTAGCATGACATTAAAGAGTCCAGTAACAGAGGAAATATCAATCAGTCAAACTTGCACTGTGTTAACATAACTTTAATGAGGAAACTATCAAAGAACTTTAATACTTTTTCAGTCAAATTAACTGGATAGAAGATTGGCTGCAACCCAAGACAGCACACACAGAGGGTCCCTGCATCTGGGCTGAAACAAAAGACTGAACCACTTCAACTTCCGGCTCTTCAGTGAGTGACAGGCAGCTGTAGCTCCTCCCATTTCCTGGAGCAGTGAGCTCTACCTGAATCTGAAGGAGGAGCCACAGTGAGTGACAGGCAGCTGTAGCTCCTCCCATTTCCTGGAGCATTAGGCTCTACCTGAATCTGAAGGAGGAGCCACAGTGAGTGACAGGCAGCTGTAGCTCCTCCCATTTCCTGGAGCACTAGGTTCTACCTGAATCTGAAGGAGGATCCTCTTGTGAAGAGCACAGGTTTGGGTTTGGGTTTGGGCTCCTCGAAGAGGCGAAAGAAGGCGTGGTACTCCACACAGATCTTCCAGAAGACCTTGCAGCAGTCCCGGCTCCCCATCATGAACTCCAGGGTGTCCTGGTACGCGCTCTGCTGTAGGGGGCAGTCAAACGCACACAGGCCTGTCAGCTCAGCCACCTTCAGCTACTTTACATCACAGTCATTCAGCAGATTTCACCATGGATCTGAAGAGCTAAAAAACTGTTACAAAGTTGCAAGCAGGACATTTTACACAGGCCGTACACATATAGATCCACAACACACAAAATGTACAATCATAAACATGGTGAAGTCACATCAGAAAACGTCAACAAAGAGTGGAGGGAAAAATACATTTTCAGCACAAAGAAATAGTGTATGTTTTCATTTTGTGTCCTATCACACCGTGAGCTCTCTGCCCTCTGCAATCACAGATCAATACTGCACTGTCCCTACCCATCCAAGAGCTCCGTGAAAAAAAAAAAAAACCATCAGGGAAAAATATTTTTCTCATGTGATATTCAACGCATTTTGGCTCCTCAGAAAGGGGAAGACAGAAGATTCCCAGGATGCCGAAAGCACAGCACTGGACTGAGGCATGCGGCTCACATTCCAGCATCCTGGCTCAAAGATGAACTGAGTATGAACTGCAACCGCTAAGCATCTAGCCTGACCTCTTGCCTATTAAAAAAAAATTATGGGAAACAGCATCTCAAACTAAGGAAATCCAGTGAAACTGTATGATTTTAGACCCTGGTTTAAGCCCTACGATCATGCTCATAGCTCTCCAACATATACAAAATAACCCTGCATAAAGCTTTGTGCTGTCATAGCTATAGGGGCAGCCTGCAGTCTAATAAGTAACTACCAATGCCCTATAGCTATAGCTTAGTGGTTTAAGGTGCTTGACCAGTATAGCTATAGGGAAAGGCTATAGTATTGTGGGTGGCTGCTAAGAGCTCATAGCAATAGCTTAGTGATTAAGGTGTTTGAATAGGAACCAGGAGGTTGGTGGATCAAGCTGTAGTCTGGCTACAATAGGATCAATACAGTTGAAAAGGCCATGTGTGGGAATTAGCCTCTGGTCAGTGTAATCACTTTTTTCAATTTGGACAGATAATTGTTTTATCTGAATAACCGTAATACTATATGAGTCCGGGGCCTGGGGTATGGGTAGTGATGACCAACATGGTCAGTAAGTCACTTTAATAAATCAAAGTGATGTTTGATCTTTAGTTGCCACAGCAATGAGACTTACGTTTATGTCCGGTCTCAGCTTGATGAGAAATCTCTTCCTCTTGAAGCTCAGTTTACGGACTTTGGACCAATTGAAGGCATTGATCTTCATGTGCCCCTGCAGAAAAAATGTAACGTGTGGGATAACAGCCAAAACACATCAGTGTGAACCTGCTGAAATATTGCAACTGCCCCATTTCGACTACGCAAAGTCGTATTGAGACATTTCAAAGAACTGTCATCAAAATAAAGTTGACAAAATTGAAATGACAGATTTAATTTTTCCACACGCACTCCTCCTCTCAACCAATCAGAATGAAGTGCTCAACATCACAATAAGGTAACCCTTGACCCCAGCACATGAAAGCTGTCATGTGAAAGCTGTTGCGGTGTTACCTGGAGGACCAGGACGCCGGT
Source organism: Albula goreensis (assembly GCA_022829145.1). Taxonomy (NCBI): domain Eukaryota; kingdom Metazoa; phylum Chordata; class Actinopteri; order Albuliformes; family Albulidae; genus Albula; species Albula goreensis. The sequence continues at coordinate 39,668,843 of CM040746.1, read as the reverse complement.
GTGAGCCACTGCCAGGTTGAGCTTGGTGCCCTCGCGGTCCTTGGCGGGATGGAGGCGGATCCCGTACATCTCCAGCCTGCGGGCCACCTCCAGCAGCTGGTAGTCTGACTCCGCCGGCGTCTGCCCCCTGAGGATGACATCATATGGGTCACGTGACCCAACAGGAACCACCAACTGCCCTCTGAGGAGAGACATTGTGGAGGTCACATGACCGCAGAGAAACCAGGAACTTCCCTCTGAAGAATGATGTCGCAGAGGTCACATGACCACAGAAAAGCCAGTATCTGCCCCTTAGGAAATGACATCAGAGGTCACATGACCATGTCTGGGTACATGACTACATGACCACGTACACTCACATTTCAATTTATTTTACCTCTGTTTAACAAGGTATGTCAACCGAGAACCCATTTCTCATTTGTAGTGACAACCTGGAAACTAACTGCAGATAGGGGACTAATGTAGACTATCAGATGCAGGGGATGATGTGGGTGGTCAGATGCAGAGGGCAGGGTTATTTTTGGGAACAAGGACATGGGAATTAACACCCTGCTGCTTGAAAAAGCCACCACTGGATCTTCAATGAGCACAATGGGCCAGGAACATGGTGCCATCACATCTAAAGGCAGGAACACGGTGCCATCACATCTAAAGGCAGGAACACGGTGCCATCACATCTAAAGGCAGGAACACGGTGCCATCACATCTAAAGGCAGGAACATGGTCACATCTAAAGGCAGGAACATGGTGCCATCACATCTAAAGGCAGGAACATGGTGCCATCACATCTAAAGGCAGGAACATGGTGCCATCACATCTAAAGGCAGGAACACGGTGCCATCACATCTAAAGGCAGGAACACGGTGCCATCACATCTAAAGGCAGGAACATTGTGCCATCACATCTAAAGGCAGGAACACGGTGCCATCACATCTACAGGCAGGAACACGGTGCCATCACATCTAAAGGCAGGAACACAGTGCCATCACATCTACAGGCAGGAACACGGTGCCATCACATCTAAAGGCAGGAACACGGTGCCATCACATCTACAGGCAGGAACACGGTGCCATCACATCTAAAGGCAGGAACACGGTGCCATCACATCTACAGGCAGGAACACGGTGCCATCACATCTACAGGCAGGAACACGGTGCCATCACATCTAAAGGCAGGACCACGGTGCCATCACATCTAAAGGCAGGAACATGGTGCCATCACATCTAAAGGCAGGAACATGGTGCCATCACATCTAAAGGCAGGAACATTGTGACATCACATCTAAAGGCAGGAACACGGTGCCATCACATCTAAAGGCAGGAACACGGTGCCATCACATCTAAAGGCAGGACCACGGTGCCATCACATCTAAAGGCAGGAACACGGTGCCATCACATCTAAAGGCAGGAACACGGTGCCATCACATCTAAAGGCAGGAACATGGTCACATCTAAAGGAAGGAACATGGTGCCATCACATCTAAAGGCAGGAACATGGTGCCATCACATCTAAAGGCAGGAACATGGTGCCATCACATCTAAAGGCAGGAACATGGTGCCATCACATCTAAAGGACAAAGCTTTCACGGCGGAGTGACCTCATCAATGCCTGAACCATAAACGACTTTCAGTGACTGAAAACAATAAGCCTTACTCATTAACAATCCCGTCAATATAATCCTGAGTTACCAATATAACATACAGGGCAGAAGGTACTGTAGGAAAGGGTTAAGAAACATTGATTTAACCTACAGGCAAGTCCCCATGTACTTTTAAGTCTGGAGAGTGGAGGACAGTATTTGGCAGCTCTCACATGTGGTTTAAAGCATGAAAGTGGGGGATGGTATTTGACAGCTCTCATTACATTACATTACATTACATTCTAATCATTTAGCTGACGCTTTTATCCAAAGCGACTTACAGTTGAGGCTAACCTAGGGACAATCCCCACTGGGAGCAATGTGGGGTTAAGGGCCTTGCTCAGGGGCCCAACAGCAATGGTATTCTCACTGTGGCTAGCAAGAACAACATTGTACCTTAGCAACTAGACTACAGGCTGCCCCAACAGCTTGCTCTCGCATATCTGGCCTCCATTTCTAACAGATGTCAGCTCCCGCACACACCAGTCTTATCTCCCAAACATAGTGGTGAAGTGTGGAGTTGCTGTCGCTAAGAAACTGGGCTTGTGACCAAAAGCCAGTGAGCTTGATTCTCCGGTGCTGCCGATTACTGATGGGGGAGTATGTTACCGAGACACAAAAAAGAGGGCGGGGCTACCCTTTGCTGACAGTCAATAAATTGCTTGAACCAATCAAATGGTTTTTCTCTCCATAAAACAGAATGGCTGGTTCTGATTGGTAGCTTCTCCCATTTTTAAAGTCATAATACACCATTATCCCATCGGTAGTGATACGTACATCACATAATAATGTGTGCACAAAATAAAATTATTGCACAGTTTTATATGAACAAATTTAACTCAAAGAAAATGTCACCTCACCACTCCACTTTGTACAACATGTAATAAATTATGAGATACATGATACTCTTGTATTTCCCTGTGTTAAATGTCATTGACACACTAACAATTCATAATTACCATTTCATGTTTCTCAGTTAAGTTTTACCCAGGGCATGTATGAAAACCTGGAGCAGCAAACCAATGCGGGTCAGTGTGTAACGCAGAGACCTCGGAGTAGAAAGGCTTCCGCTCCTGATCTGATATGTGAAAATGACTTCCTGCTTCCTGCTTCCTGTATGCGCTGCTTAATTGTGGGCTTGATTATCAGTGTTGCTTCCCTCCAGACCAGTGGCGGTTAGCGTTATCAGCTGTGGAAGGGAAGGAATACGAGCGAGGCAGGAAAAGCTCGTCGATCTACCGCTGGTCCATCCGACCGCAGAGCTGTCATCTCGAGACACACAACCTGAACATGATGTGTGGCAAGGTTGAGGTCACATTTTAACACACGCACATGCACACATACACACGCACACGCGCACACACACACACGTGGACACACACATATGCGCACACACATGCGCGCACACACTCCCACACACAATGATGTGTGGATGAACTCACAGAGAGGAATTCAGGAATGCAGAAGGCTTCTATTTAACCCTCTTTGTAAAAGCATTTACAGAATTTTGATTTGTTGCGACATTGGGAAAACCCGGCCTGCAACATTTGGCCAATGCCTTGCCTGCGTGTGTTATTTTCATGGAGATATTTACAGGGTGAAGACGGACACTTTCACCGTTTTGCTTTTGAAATGTTACTTGCCGCAAAATTCCAGTAATGACATATATTTCTAGAGACATGTACATTAATATTTATAAGCAGAAATAAAACATAGGGGTCCATAAAAGTGACTGCACAGTATGTTGTCCTCAACTTTGAGCTACAAACTAGCATGATATTTTTTTTTTTTTTTTTTTACTTGTGCTACTTTTTCATTATTTTGAATGACTGTCAAACTCATTTTAAGTACTGAACTCACATAAGGAAAACCCCCCAAAAGTCCCTCCAGAGCGTTAGTCAGAGTTAATGAAAAGGTACTTTATGAGAGCAGCACAGGCCCTTGGTCTTAGTCACGGCTCACACCTGCACAAACCTGCTCAGCGAACAGCAGGCTGTCAGACTCGCATTCGCGGCTGACAGGAGACCGCGGCCCAACCCTCAGACAGCCTCCTAACCTGTGGACATTCCGGATGAGCATTCCGACATTCCGAGCCGGGAGAGGAGCAGCGCTCCGAGGCGGATTCCTGGGCTACCTCATGTGTGAGACGGCTCTTTCTCGGGGGAGGAGGACGCAATTCCAGGTGCTGACTGTTCCAGACACTCGGCCCTGTCTCCAGGCCCTCGAGCTCTGACAGATCACCTGAGAGATTTACTCAGCTTCTCCGTCCTTGGCTTACTTGCTGCAGTTTGATTAGGGGTGATTTGATTTAGCCTAACTGAATTCATTGGATTTGGTTGGCTTTCACAGTCCATCATTCCACAAACACCTGACTCCACTGTGGGATTTGTCTGAATTTACAGGTAATTGTCCATTGGTTTATAGGCAAAGCACTTTCACAGGTGGGGCAGAGACAGACCACACTGGGGCGAGACATTAGTCAGGCTCATAGTTATGATGTCATATTTATGAGCCAGACAAGTGAGGCTGAACAGATGCCCAGTGACCCCATCTGGCACTAACCCACTACAGCAGTGGGGGGGTTGGGGTACACTTAGTCTAAAACTTTGGTCAAGAAGTCCTGTATTCCCAACAGTAGGGAGTACACCTTTGGCTGCAGGTTTTCTGCAGGCATTGCCATGGAAACAGCCCTTCTCCCGAGGGCATGTCTGAGGTTTGAGATAATCCTGTCGCAGCCTGCCAGGTCCCCCCCCTTCAATGGCGGGAAAGAGCCGGCGTATAGCCTGCTCTCCAAAGCCTGGGTTTGGGCTGACCCTCAGCTACGCTATGCTATGCCAGCACCAGGAGTGAAAACTCCTACACTGCAAGATACGGCCAGCACTGCAGAGAGTATCAGAGTGAGCCAGTGTGTGAGTGAGTGACTCAGTGGCTGAGTGACTGAGATAAGATTCTGACAGGAGCAAATGTGAGCGGAAAAATGAGGGTGATGAAGTGAAAATGGGAGAGAATAAAACATAGACACTCATGCACACACACACACACACACACGCGCGCGCACACGCACACACACACACACTCAACTTACACGTGCTTGCGATGACACTCAATAATCTTGTCCATCAGGGCCTCCTGGTCGGGAATGTACTTGTTGGTTAAGAGGTGCTGCCGGGTCTGCACCTCTTCAAAGTCCCCGATCTCAGCTGAAAGAAAAGCCGAAGATAAGAGCGTGAAAGATAAGGATGGGTATGAGAACAGACAGGGACTATCATGATTCACAGCTCAGCCTATTGTGAACTACAATAGCACAACGCTGACTAAACTGGGTTTGAAAGCTTATGGTTTATTCTCGTCTAAGATCACCTGTAGAAGGCAGCTGGATGTGAGTAATGGAGTGTGGTTTGGCCCGACCGCGGACAGCGTTAGGAAAGTACAGCGAGAGCGTGCCAGACATACCAGCTGTCCGCGGGAGACACAACAGGCAAAGGGGTGAGTCGTCTCTAACCTCAGACCTGCAGCTCCTCCGCCAGGGTTTGCGTTTGGTCACACCTCTGACTGTCAAATGTAAGTGCTGCGATCCTCTAACCACAGACCTACAGAGTTTCCATAACTGTGGATACTCAACCAATGCTTCCACCAGATGCATTCTAGTGAAGCCTTGGCAAAGATAAATGTGGTTTATTATAAAGTACATACCTTTATAATAATATAAGTACATATTATAAGTACATACCTTTTCCCTGATAAATATATCCATAATTTGTAATATTATGCATGTATATGTTGCTTTGCAGATGGTAAACCAAAAGCAGGCAACCCTTATCACATATGAAATGGAGTGATAAAAACTAATCTTTCAAAAACATGTATGAAGTATGTGTTAAATAGTGCCCATCTCTGTCATTATGTCAAGCAGACTAACGCAATCATATCTATAATGAATTTCTGCCAGCCATGTTTATGGCATGCTGTACTGGAGGCTGAAGCCGATGTCTCTGCAAAAGGCGTCTCTGGTCTGTTTAAGGTGGTCTAAAGCAGCCCTATAGTTCTCAATGATTGAGAGTTGGGGGGGAGACTGGGGGGTTTCCATAGAAACCTAAAGATTGCCAGTCTGCACTACTGCCCTGCAGCTCATATGACATGTTCTAAGAACAGCTCTGCATGAATGACAATGTAAAACATAACTCTCCCTCACATATTCATATATTTCCGCAGCTAATCCCTTCCCAGATTTACGTGCGACATGCAGGAGTTGCTGACGGATATTTAAAATTATTTTCATTTTAGGAAAACACAGGGCTCTGGTGCGAGGAGGAGGTTTGGCAGATTTAGTAACACAGAGCTCTCTCTGCTGCCATTACTTACCCCCAAATAACTCCGATATGGATGAATCATGCATGTGCAGTTTGCTCACAATTTACTGTGTTGCCCCAAAACTGAAGACTGAACATGAATTGACATGAAAATAAAATATTTCACCAAAATCCACCAGCGTAAAGGCGCCCCTAAGGAAGAGCCTGGCGGACTTACACTGGATGATGTGAGAGACCATGAGAGCAGCGCTGCTGTCGTTGCAGGTCAGCCGGCCGCACAGCAGGTCCTGTTTGATCTGCAGGGCGAACAGGTACCTGAGGGAGACGGAGAAAATTAATTAATCCAGCCTGCCTGTTGCCAAAATACGAAATACACCTATACCTGAGGCCAAGGGCATCTGCCTCCAGCCATGGGGAGTTGTAGTGTATGCTGGTTTTTAGAGTGTTTCCACTCTCCAGGAAATAATTACAGTCTGACTGGAGTCCGCACACTTTGTTTTCAGACACCATGGTTCTCTAGGTTTGGGCCTACCAGCCCTGGTGTTAGCTGACTAGTGCCAATCTTCATCATACTAGGCATTAACCACCAGTGTCACATACGGGTAGAACAGTACCATACGGTGCATTCAGCTTACAGTCAAAACCCTCTGGCTGTTTTTTCTCGATTCATTAAGAAATCACTAACATCTAAATAAAGGTTCAGAGTACAGAGAGGAGTTATTAAAAGGGTGTTAATGACTGAGTCTAATTAGCCTAAACATTATGCCTTCCCCTCCCCCAGACGCGCACACACACACACACACACTCACACGCAAGCACACACACACACACACACACACACACACACACACACACACACACACACACACGCACACACACACACACACACACATACACACACACACACACACACACACACACACACACACACACACACGCACACACACACACACCCACACACACGCAAGCACACGCACACACACACACACACACACACTAATAAATAAGTCCTGAAGGGATTGTGTGACATATGAGCACACTTTACAGGCCAATTAAAACTGCATTTCAAACACCATGAGCATTAGAGAGAGTGAGGAAAGATGTCAGCAGCGAAGACATTTCCATTACATGACAGTCTTAACTGAGTAACTATGAATCTATGTAGTCTTGCAATGAGATTTCTGAGGACTTTTTTGCAATTAGTGAATGATCCAATGTAGTCATACAGAGTTCCACCCTGAGCTAAAGGCACACATTTTGGAGAAGGCTCATTTGTCACAGTAATAACCACGAGCCTGGCTAACTACTGTCCCCACTGCGGGATAATGGTGCCCAGCTAATAACCACGAGCCTGGCTAACTACTGTCCCCACTGCAGGATAATGGTGCCCAGCTAATAACCACGAGCCTGGCTAACTACTGTCCCCACTGCAGGATAATGGTGAATGTTAGTCAGACCCAGCCGCTATGTCCAAAGCATGTTGATCTCTGTTGTAGTAAGTGCTGTTCACACACAGAAAGGCCAGTTCATCCGGTCTCAGAGACTACCTGAGAGCTGACAGGGTCCTCCGACCTCAGAAGTGGGCACAGATGTGAGGACATATTTTCATGGCAGGTACACAGTGCGTGTATAACAGATTTCTGACACTTGAGAGGGCACTGTCCCAACACATCTCACAACAACAAGCCTCCCATAAACCCACCAAAAGCATCGGGGCCTGGAACATAGGCCGAGCTGCCATGGCCTGAAACGACACCTTACAGTAGCGTTAAATGGTTTGTGAAGGTAGGTTCATTTAGCATCGTATCCTACACGTCCTCTCTGCCGTGGCGTGAGGGGACAGGGTCGTTCAGAAACATCATAAACATCCTATTAAAATGGCGGCCACTTGCCGCCAGCAAAGCATGAAATTGGAGGCGACAGAAGTGTTTGAATCTATCCCCCCGCAGGCGTGTGTGCGGTACAACCGTAAATGTTGTTTTATAGTCACCCCATAGTTTTTTTTTTATACTCACTTATTTGAGTGCGGCAGAACCTTTTGAGATACAAACACATTCAGAAATGGAGGTCACTCTGAATTTTAAAATTCTATATGAATGCCGTACAATTTAAGAATTTGAATCATTTATTGACTACAATCATTACTAACCACACCGTGGCAGAGCAAGCCAATATCTGTTCATCTCACATGATCTCTGTGATGGTATTTTAGCCTGGATGATTTAACATAGCAAGAAAATAACAGCATATAAAGAAGGCAACAGGCTATCCTCCACATCTACTCACATCATCCACCATTTACCATTTAATTAGTCAACAATTCTAAAAAATATTTGATAACTAAAAAGATTTATTTTTCTCCAGCAATGTTGATGTCTTCTGGCTTCACACAATGTGCATAGCACTGTAAACCACAGATTTGCATGGCAGAGGAGGGAGAGTTAATCTAGTGGAAAGATTCTCACTAAATACGCATTAATGCATCAAAGGCTACTTTATAAGAAGTGTGAGTCATTGCCAAGTGTGAGTGCCCAATCTTAGAATCATTACTGTAATGAAAAGGAGAAGAACATTATTGCTAATGGCCTGCTGCTTGTAGCTGCACTCAATTAATGTGCTCACTTGTGTTTGCAGGCAGCGTATTTCCCTGAAGACTGTTTGTCACTGGAGCAAATAATCAAATATTGAATTTTCAGCAGCTGAAAACATGGAGATCAAGATGAAACCTGACGTTCTTGCATGAATATCAGAGCCACTGTGTTATGAGTTCAGAGAATTTCATATTTTATTTGCAAAATGAAAGTAGCACCCATCTAAGAGGTCAGGTCATCTCTCGTTATGTAGAAATATCTTCCCTTCATAATCTCTCGAGGAGCGAAAAAAGGCTGGGAATACTGATTAAACATGTCCAACACAGAATGAAATTCTCTAATAGCTTCATTTTTCTTCACACATTCTGAATATTATTCATAAATGAATACATTATCTTATGTCCCTCACCTGACCTCTGACTTCTTCATGAGGCTGCCGTAAAACTGAAGCACCAGCAAATGACACACAACGCTGTCAAACCCAGCCGTCACCTCCAGCCCAGCCCAGCCTGTGAGGGAGCCAGCTCCAGCAGAGTGAAGCGTCTGGATCATATACGAGCTCTGTGCCACTGATTTGCTGTTAAAGTAATTGAATTTGTAATTACCAGTCACTAATTTGTGGCTCTTTTTACGGCTGCTACTGTACGCATTGATTTGCATTGGCTTGTTTGTTACTGAATCATTTAATTTCCATGACAGGTTCGTCAGCAGCTTCCCAGCTGAATTGTGAGTTTTTCACAGGGGGCTATGCCTCCCCTCTCCAGGGTATTTCTGCGCTTCAAGCACTTATCTTTGTGTTGCAAGTCATTCTAACAGTGTCTACTACATGCCTTTAAAGTAATGAGGCCGGGCCTAGACGCTGGTCATTCTCTTTGGCCGTCAGCTCAGTAAGCTCACTGTATCTCTTATTGTGCAGAACAGCCAGTGAGGGCCAAGTTTTTGAGTTTTGAAACTCACAATAGCCCCGCCCCCTTTACACATAGCTTACAATGGTTGGCTGAAAGGGGTGAGTTGCCTGTTAGATATGGTAGCTCCTCCCCTTTGTGGAACAATACCACCTCATTGTCCAATCACAAGAATGCAGTACACACAACACGGATGAATGCAAATAACCAAATGCAATTTAACGAGGAACGGCATAACTCCAGGAAGCCAAGTTTGGCTATGGCACAAGCCAGCGGACGGTCCTGCTGCACACCTTGCTAACGGGAGACGTTACATGATGGTTCATAAATCACAAATTCCAATGCGGAGCACACTTCCTACTGAAACATCCCTCTTTCAGATTTCCAAACAATGCGCGATCTGAGCCTGAATCACACATTATGAGAAGCTGTTCAGGCACACACTCTATTCTACAGGACTGGGGATTCTCTACACATTTCCTCTCTGCACTTCCCTGCCTCTTACTTACTGCAGCGTAAAGTTGCATCATATGGGAAGAGTCCCGTCGTTTGATTTTATCATGTGATTTTTGCTCATCTTCTGCCTCTGTTGGTGCACATGCACGGACCAAGCTTTTGACAAGCCCTGTTAGCAATTTTTAAAAATACTTTGTCAAAGCTGCATTACTGCTTACTTTTAAAAAGTGCCCCACAAAAATCCTAAACTCGTAAAAATATATTCTCATTAATCTTATGGCGCTACAGACCGTCTTGGTAACCACTCCCCCACTCAGTATTAAATATTTGTTCACAATGTCGAAATGTGGCAGACTAGTCTGTGGAAATATGAAAGGCTAAATATAACAGCAGTTTTTTCTAAAGTGCCTTAAAATGGAAAGACCAACAAATCTCCAAGGCCGAATGAAAATGCTACCATTCTATCATTTTTTGAGATATGGCACAGCTCACTCCTACCAGAGGTGTTCAAAGTATGACTGTTGAGGTCCTTGGAGACATTGTAAACAAAAACCATGAGTTTTTCATCCAGAATACCAGCTCAGATGCCCTTCTGTACAGCTGAACAGCGTTGGTGATTTGCTTTTCACCCTTGCTTTGAATACACAAGTAATTCAGCACAGAGATTTAAATGCATTCTGTTTGTGAAGTGGTTCAGCCAATTGTTTCAACACTGACACACCACTGTGACACACACATTAGTACTCAGACTAACAAACACACGAAACAGCTGAAAATAAACCCACAAATTACAACTAAATGGGAGACAAGGGAAAAACAGGCTCCAGTCTGCCCAAGCTTATTATTCTAAGGCATAAATTCACAGAAAAGTGGCAGAAAGGCTGACGAAAAATGCTGGTGGAGAGAAATGACATGAATATCTGTGATGAAAACGATACGATCCTCTGCATATACCACAAAGAACAACAAAAACCACAGTGGACAACAGTGCCACTTCTGTCTGTAAACGTTTTTTGTTTTGCGATGATTCTTTCTTCAAGAATGCTTTCAGCAGCCACTGAAGACCTTCATACAGATTTTAACAAAAGCTGGTCATTAACTGAGCACAAACCCCCAACCCACTATGTCTCTATCTCTCTCTCTGTTGGTTTAGTACATTACAGTACCCCAGAATGGTGGCCATGTTGTTCACCATGATGTCACTTCTCCTGTCCTCTGATCATGTTGGCCACCATGATGTCACTTCCTCTGCCCCAGACCATACTGGGCACCATGATGTCACTTCCCCTTCCCCCAGCCTTACCTGGTCAGCTCTTCCAGAAGCTGGGTGTGGTCTGGGGGGAAGAACTTCACCACAAACCGCAGCACCGTCTGCTTGGGCCCTGCAGGGTAACAGGTCATAAAGTTACGGTGGTGACAGCCCCAAATCAGCTGCAGTTACCATGGCAATTAAAATCATCTGGCATAATGTGATCTACTGTCCACAAATTAAAGATTGTTTGATTTGAACATGATGCTTTAGTTTAGTGTAGTGTTTACTTGACATATTATGATTAAACATCATAAACATGTTGTAAATAATGTGTGTTTTATTCTGTACATCCTTTTAAGTGCGCTGCCTCATGGCCTGGAGTCTGATGCAAAATAGATTACTTATGGGACTGTGAATACTTTAATTTTGAGAGGAAAATAACAGAAATATATAAATCTATAAGAAACGGTATACTGTATATATACTGTACATGACCATGGTCTTTGGTGACTGCTCATGGTACAGCATCTGAAGCGTGTATAACAATGGTATGAGCAAACTATGAGCCAGCGGCCCCTTGGCATTTTTATGTACTTAAAAGTGTCAAATAAAATATTCAGCAATGAGCATCCTCTTCAGGTTATAACGGACTCTGTGCTTCAGTCTGATTCATCCCTGCCCCTGTGTGTGTGTGTGTGTGTGTGTGCGTGTCGCCCGTAGTTGTGGAAAGCAGGCCAAATCAAAGTGCAGTCTGTGCAGACACGGGCTCTTACTTCTGATCTGCTTCAAGATGGGCTTCAACAGATCCAGCCAAACCTGTGAAAACAAGCAAAAGAAATGTCTGATGTTCTCAGTGGGCGCAGCTGAATTATAGAGGCTGCAATGAATGATTCATTCCCTAACAGCGGCTGAGTAAAGCTCCGTATCCATGCTGGCTTTTCAGCTCAGTACTGTCGGACTCTGGGCTCTGGCACTTACAGAATAGGAGGGATGGCCAGGGCTTTAGGCTGAAATCTACAGATCAGATGAATCTTCTAGAGGACTAATGGAACTGAGGGGCTTAGGAAAGAGTTTGGAAGCTGTCAATCATGTGGAATTGAAGTGCACACTGGGAAAGATGGACTACACCCTTCCTCTAATTCTGGGATTATAACAACTAACACTGCTGTGGTGTACAGTGTATGATTCTGTTTTACTGGAAACCTAATTATTCCCAGTTCATTTTGTCTGCCGGGGGTCTGCCTGCTTAGCTGGCCTGTACTGCTTCAGGCTAACTGGCCTTAGGCTGTCAAATGTACACTGCAATGGAGCATAAACAAGCACCACAAATTCCCTGTGATAAAATGTGAAAGGTCAAAAGGTGAAAAAGCAAAACATTCTATCATAATTGTTGAGGGTGGTCCTCTTTTCTGGATTGTGTGAGCAAACATTGCCTTTCTCTGACCCAACCTAAACATTTTGGTGCCTCCCTTCCTCATTAAATTCCTCATTACCCATAGTTCCCCTGTACTTACGGCCATCTTTCTGTGATCCAGAAACTCCAGGCCGAAGTAGTCCCCCTCGATGAGGTTCAGGTGGTTGCACACAAGGTCGAACAACACCTTTCCAGGTGCTCGTTGCTATGGGAACAAAGAAAAAAAAAAGATTGTTCAATGACATCACAATCACATCTGGTTGTATTCTAAATGAATTTTAATTAAGGTATAGCTACTAATCGACAGCAGACCATCCAAAAAAGAAGGTACAAAGAGTTGGATTAATCGAGTAATATACTGTATATTGGTGTAAAAAAAGAGTTCAGGGTGACCACCTTTCTAAAACGTTCATATCTTAGTAGATTCCACAATGTATCCAGCCAGTACTAGGCAGGGATGAGAGCATGTGTGTGTGTGTGTGTGTGTGTGTGTGTGTGTGTGTATATATAAACACTCAGAGATACCCTCGGCTGTGTTCGGATCTGCTCACTGACCCGGGTTCAGCCACTGGTCTGATTAATGACTCCAAGCCCGTCTCACCGTCTGGGACCCCCAGCATAGTTCCCCCCAGCCCAGCCAACGCTTTCACGCTCCACTGAAACCTGACAGTCACCAAGCTCTACAGCTGGGAACCCACAGGAATGTGGACCTTTCAGAATAAAAGCCCCCCCCCATACCCTCACTGTGAGTAGTAACAGTGTGAATGGGCTCCGCGATGACCTCACAATGGAGCTTGTGGGGGGGACTCTTACTGAGACAGCAGGCTATGAGAGCAGCTCAGAGGTGTGAGGGACTTGGTGGCCCTGTGGTCTTTCACAGACTGACACCTTCACAGAGGACATCCATCTTCACACATCTCAGACCACTTCTAATAAAAGGCCTCTTCTGCTGCGCGACAGCGTGAGGCAAAAACATAAACCACCGGCAAAACCCCCCGTCGCATAAAAACAAAGTCCTCTTTGTGGGGAAAGCATCAGCTTTAAGAGGCAGGGCAGCACATAATGCAAAATAGTCTGTTAAAAAGGACAAAAACCAAAATAAAGGGCATGACATGAGATAATGGTTTTGGTCTCATTTCAAGGCACATGAGCAGAGATTTCCATAAGCATTAAGAAATGGCACCAAGTACACAAATGATGCCATATTAAGACTAGGAAGGTCAAGTTCCTCTCACAGAATCTGAAGAGGTGTGTGAGTGTGTGTGTGCATGCGTGCGTGTGTGTGTGAATGGATGTGAGAGAGAGAGTAGGTGCATATTCCATGAACTGTCACGTGTTATAAGAGTCTCTCTTCACAGCAGCATAAGTGGTGTGTGTGAGTGTAAGAGTGTGCATTCTCAGAAATGTCAAGTCCAATGTCATATGAGTCTCTTCACATAAACTGAAGGGTGTGTGTGTGTGTGTGTGTGTGAGAGAGACTCCTCAGATCTGTCCATTCCAAAGAGCCAGCAGGCCCAGATAAAGCAGGTCAGATCTGTAGCCTGGCTGAATTCCTCGGTCTGGTCTCCCCCTCCCCGCCCTGTTCCCCCCCACCCAAGCAGAGCGGAACAGAACTCAGGGCATGTTTACAGTAGCGCCAGTCCCGCCCTTACACGGATAATGACCCCCACTTCTGAATCTCTTTCCATCCTGTACCCGCCCCCCCCCCCCCATGCCCCCCATGCCCCCCCACCCCCTCCCCAGGGGGGTCTGGTATTATCCCCAAACTTCCGACTCTCAGAACCCTTGCAGCAGGAAGCGCTGCCGAAATGGGCGTTATCACATGTTGCCATGGTGACTGAACTCCCGCGCCCCAGAGCCCTTGCCTTCTCACACCAGAGACTCGCGGAGCACATCCAGACCAAACATGATCATCTGCCAATCCCAGAATGCAATGCTAACATGGGATCGGGAAATAATTTTCCAGTTTCTCACAGAAACTGGCTTTCTATGGTTTTTTTTTATTTTGGTTTTTCCATTCTCACTGGATGATGAATAGGTTCTTTGTAACAACCTATTTGTACATGGCGTTCTGCAAAAATGAAGACAGATTGATTGAATGGTTGAAGCCAAACCGTGCAAGCAGAGACCCACAGAGTACCACTGAGCCCCACAGGGGAACAGAGATAATAACTACTGATGGCAAAATTAAATCCTTTGATCATGCACTGACAAACACAGCCACAAGAGGGCAGTACATTTCTAAGACCCTACATCTACAACCTCATCTGCATGACTTTATAATAGTTCCAGAGTCCCATATTCTTTTTAAATGTAGGCTAGTCTGTCAGCAGGAGTCTGGTACATTAAGCAGGGACAATTAAATGTTCATGAAGGAACCACACGGAGACGGACCGGCTGAGTACAGCCAGTGATTCCACCACTTCCAGCTCCTCTGGCAGCTCTGTGTTGGTTTTGCTGGAGAGCGAGAGCCGCTGCCCAGAGGACCAGCTGTTTCTGTTACGGCAGTGGTGGGGGGACGGGGGGTCAATGTGTGAGCAGCAGCAGGGCATGGGCCTGGAGCCAAAAGCCCCCATACCCGCTGCCAAGGGCCAGGAGCTACCCACACCACACCTGCTGCAGGACCGGGGTGAGGAGCGTGGCATGAATTCTCGATCACCCTCTCGCTCTGAGGGTCAGGGGACGGTCATGTGGAATGTGTCCATGAAAGCTGCCTGGCCAACACCGCTGGCTGATTAAAAAAAAAAAAAAAAAAACCTTGTTTATGCAAGAGACCAAAATTTCTGAAGGATTTGCACGATTTTCTTTCAAAGTATAGTGTTGGAGTCGGTAAAAATGAAATTCAAGGCAACTCAGCTGGAGAGCTGGGGTCGAAGTCAGGATTTAATCTGATGTTATTTTTTATTTATTTATTTATTTTTTGACATTTTAAAAACTGCTGATGATGGGTGTTGCTGACCCAAAAGCCTTTGCATGTGGTTAATATCTTAATGGTCACATTTCAATCTGTTTTTAAATACAAGAGCAAAAAATGTATGACAAAACAGTTCACTTCCATTCAGCTTCTTGTATGCTGACATTTGCCATAAAAAAGGCTTTCAACTTCTGCTTCAGGATTTCTGAAGTACTTCTCATTGGCTAGCTGTTTGAGCAGCCACCCCTGGGAGATTGTGATTTGCCATACTGAGTGATTGACAGAGGAGTGGGTGGGGCCTATCACCCCCATTGCGTACTGAGTGCTGATACACTCAGCCAATGCGTCCACAAGATGGATGTACCAACAAGACCGTATCAGGAGGCTAAGATCCAAAAAATGAGTCGCCAGACATTTGTGGTTCCCATGTTATGCACATTTGAAACTCTGGTGCATTTGAGACAGCTGACATGTGATTCAATAACACAGGTTTCACTTGTGAAATTTCATCTGGGGATTTTCACATTTCTACATGCAGTTTCATGTCATGTCATGTTGAAATGTTGCCCATTTCCCCACATTATCACCTGTCTTTCATATGAGATCATCATGTCACAGTTTAGTTTCATGTGATGTTTTTGCTGTGGGTATGCTCACCATGGACACGCATTAAGTCCACGCAGATGGTCGTTTTTCATTGCCTGCTATTACAGCCAAGCAATACATCAACAAGGAAGACACAGAAAAAACGTCTGGTTCAGTGGGCTGAGACACAAGTGTCTAATGACCAGAATGACCCTGTCATCATTACCCAGCAGAAGATCTTTACCCATGATGCACAGGGGCGCAGACGCAGCCCTGAGAACCGGCTGTGATGAGAATCAGCTAAAAGGTCACACGCTGTATCTGCAGATGGCCCGCTGTAGCACTGACTTTTACAATGAGAAGTCACAGAACCCACAGTGTCAGAGATTTTCCGATACATTCCCAGATAAAAAAATAAATGTGAAGGGGCTGTCATTTAAATGCTTGAGGATTTCTAGGTGTCGATGGCATTGTGCTAACTTCCTGTACTCTACCTGCCCTTTAAAACATTAAAACACTACAGCTTTCCCTTAAGGTCTATAGTCCCTTAAACTACATGTGCTCTGCATTTACCCATAAGCCCTCTCACCTAAGTCCCTCCATGTTCTCCATTCTCCTGTGAAGACAGTGAAAGAGGGTGATAGCTCGTCTGGACAGCCTTCTGAAATGTCAGTTCTTTCCACGTCATTTGAAATTAAATCTTTTTTATCAGACAGATGGACATTTAAGAAATCAAATAATAACTATGACACTGAAGTATACATTTGCCAATATTGGGATGAAAATAAGTACAGATTTGGTATATAAGGCATAAATTCTGACATTGCTGACTTTTTTGACCTGTGTGTATGTTTTGTATTATCCCTGATCAATTTAACAAAACTATTTTAAAAAACAGAAAATGGCTTTAGAAAAAAACAGAAAGAGAGAATTTAAAGCACCCTGTTGACATGGTGAGTACTTCCCAGCAAAGCCTGCGCTGTGAGTGGAAAGAGCAGAGACTGCAGGCGGGGTACAGTAGCAGATCCGCACGAACACTAGGAGCCTCCCAGCGGAGCCTCCATTAAAAACAGATGTTTTAGGCTGGCCCAAACTCACAGCCCCGTCATCCTCATTCAGTTAACGTTGTTTACAGGGGAAATGAGATAAATGGTACTATTCGACTATAAAGCAATTCACATAATTCAAGACAGCAGCGGTTGTGTGCGTGTTCAGTGCTAAGAGATTTATGACTGTGTTTTTTTTTTTACACTGTTTTTGTTTGTTTTCATTTTTTCACTAACAAAGCCCCCACCAGCCCACCCACCCCACCGCCCCACCCCCCCACCCATCATCCATTTCAGAGGACAGCATGAATTTCATTATCACAATACCAAATGACCAGAAAAAGCACAAGCTCATTCATTCACACTTATAAACATACAGTGAATAAATGAAAACATAGCAAATAACAAGGAGGAGGAAAACAAAACAAATAAATAAATAATGGGAAACCAATTATTTGGCACCACCGCATTGAAGATGAATCCATTATTATCAACAGTCCATAATTAATTAATTATTATTTAGTTTATTTCACACATCTACATACTGTGACCCTATTCTGAATATGCCCATTGGTTTCAGTCTTTCCCTCCCTCTCTTAGGTGTGTGTGTGTGTGTGTGTGTGTGAGAGAGAGTGAGTGTGTGTGAGTGTGCGTATGAGGGTGTGTGTGTGTGTGTGCGAATGTGCGTGTGTGTGTGTGTGAGACAGAGTGAGTGTGTGTGAGTGTGTGTGTGTGTGTGTGTGTGAGACAGAGTGAGTGTGTATGAGGGGGGTGTGTGTGTGTGTGTGTGTGTGTGTGTGTGTGTGTGTGTGTGTGTGTGAGAGAGTGAGTGTGTGTGAGTGTGCGTATGAGGTGTGTGTGTGTGTGTGTGTGAGTGTGTGTGCGTATGAGGTGTGTGTGTGTGTGTGTATGAGGGCTGTGTGTGTGTGTGTGTGTGTGTGTGAGTGTGCTTTTGAGGGGTGTGTGTGTGTGCGAGTGTGTGTGTGTGTGTGTGTGTGTGAGAGAGAGTGAGTGTGTGTGAGTGTGTGTATGAGGGGTGTGTGTGTGTGTGTGTGCGCGAGTGGACTGTACCCAAAGCTGTGGGCTTTTCCTCACATCATTAGCAAACACCATTATGCTCAATTATGCCCTAAAAGGCACCAGGAATCACAGAACACGCTGCATTCACACAATTAGCCCATAATTAGACACGGCACTCAAACCCCCGAAAGGTAAGGAGGGCTTATGGAGACCAGGAGACCAGTGAGTCACTGCTACCCAGCTACATACTGACACTGCTACATCTATAAATAAAGTTCCATTTTCAAAACTACACTGCACTTTCACATCCTGACTACCTCAACGTTTACCATTTGAACGATGGAGTTTGAGAATGTATTTTATTTTCTTGATTATACTTATCATTTGAATGGCTAATGTTTTCAACAATAAGACACATGTCATACTTTATGACTGAAGAGAAATATGATTCTCAACCTGAACAGAATGTGATGCTGTGACAGAACGGGGAAGCCCATGACAGAATCCTGATGCAGTTCTGAAATTAGACTTTCAGACGAGAAGGCCAAGAGAGGACAAATCTTTCCCTCCTAAAAACTTATTTCCTGTCATGTGACCTCCAAATCAATGTGACATTGTTCCCCTTGGTTTTCGCTAAGCCAGATTGAGAGACAGTTCTCAGAAAAATCCCATTTATGCTTTAAATAGGGATGCTAATTTTAATATATTTTTTTTTTTATCCAGTTCCATTGCATTCTTCTGTTTTTATTTTTGAAATTGTCTCTTCCTGTCTAACATTGGAATGAGTGTAATGACTTTGACAACCACTGAAAACAACTGTTGTACAGATGGACATTTTCAGCTACACATACAAACATGAAATACGTAAAAATAATCATACAGAAGTAGGAATTTTTGCATTTCTTTTTCTCTACAGAGAATTGACCTTGCATGCTAAAATAGTCTCCACTGACATGCCAATTTTAAGACTTGCACCTTGAACAACGGCATTTTCAAAATACAGGAAGTGACATTTCACTGGAAAATGTCAGGATTGGTCAAGTGGGCCTTCGATGCAGATGTATAAGAAACTTGAGGGCTGATGTGATTGGATCATGCTATTCACAGAGATTAATTATCCTGAGATTACCCAGACCCTCTTACCATCTCATCATCATCATCATCATCATCATCTACCTCCCCACATTGGCTTCCTTTAGCACTCTGAACTTAGGAGCAAACTGTTTCAATGGAAGACCTCCTATGTAACACACCATTTCACTAAGGAAATGGGTCTTTGAATATCTGACAATACACAAGAGGCCAGCTTCCACAGAGCAAAACAGTGGGCAAGCACTCACTGAGAAACCAATGATCAGCTAATGCTGACAAATATTCTCCATGAATAAATATGTTGGTATTCCAGACACAAATGAGATCTTGGGTGAAGCTCCTTACTCCGTTGCGGTATGACTTGGTGAAGTGTGGGGAAATGCGTGGGGTGAAAAAGCGGACCGCTGATGGGATAAAGCCCGGCAGAAGCCTGCCACAGCTGTCACAACCATTATGTCACTCAGCCGCCCGGCCTCCTTAGGGGAGAGGATCATGGGAAGGGTCTCGGCTGATCCCTGAGCGGGTATAGCCTCTCCCAGCGGTGGGTCCCACTCTTTCTTTTTTTGGTAAACAATGCAGCATTCTGCAAAACCACTCGTTTTTTCCCGCCGTTTCTCCCAGGCTCCAGAGCTCCCTCCCACCTGCTGCCCCCGGTGCTCAGACTCTATTACTGTCCTTCGGTCGCGACGTAAAACCTACCTTTCACCCGGCTTACGGATAAGCTGCTCACCCCTGCCTCCCCCCCAGCCCCCCGGCCCCCTGACACATAAACATGCACTCTCCCTCACCCTCCACACACCCACCCCCACACCCCCAATACCAGAACAGTGCATCTGCCATTTGTGCTCAGGACCAGCCTTTTGCTCCATTTAATTTTGTTCTTTCATTTAATACAGGAATGATGACTATTAAAAATAACAATATTGAATTATTATTATTATTATTAGTATTATTTTTATTATTATGGCTATTAAACTGAAGCTCAAGCCCTCCTCACTTAACTGCTCAGCTCAGGCCATGGTGGATTATAAGATAATAACCTGGAGTTTTACATGTGATTTGAATAAATAATATTATGTATCCCCCGTGCGGGGTCACAGTGAGGATTTCCCCTGCAGGAAGAGTGCAAGGCTGTGAAACTGGGGGGCCAGGGGGGCCAAAAGGAGCACACTTTAAACACACTCTCTCCCCTTTGATCATTTAGGGAGGGGAAAATACATGATTATATATTAGATATTATATTAATATTAATAATAAACACAGTGACTACGCCCTGGTGTGCATCTGCACTGTGTTAATGGACCTGCCAGCACTGATATGAAGCAACAGATGAACAAAACTTCTATTTTATCGCTTACTACATGAAATACATTTTATTCATAAGTAGCTTTATAAGTAGTTTATGGAAAATATTTGGTGCTGTACCACTGGACCGTTTTAAAAGAGAGTTTCAGGGCTGGGGGAAAAGATCATATCTGAGCTGCATCGCTTGCGCTGACTTGTGAATTGTGGCATGTACACGGCACATACCGTACGCCATAGAGGAAGGCCAGAGACGGACACGCATCCGCTCCGTCTGCGGTCTGAAGTTCACCGGCAGCTAATTAATAATGAGGGCCGATGATGGGCTTGGCTGGCAGAAGGAGTTCGGCCTGTTCCGTTCCTCCAGGAGCTCTCAACACACTCCCATCTCCCAGACCTGCCTCAGATAACAGCTGCGCCCGCTACGAGACAATAACGATCTGCTCAATTAACTCATTTCACCCGCGACAGAGGGACCTGCAGCATGCTACGCTAACATATGACACATAACTCATCAGTCAATGAGAAATCATTTTACATTACATTGCAATCTACATACGTTTTTTCACATTGGACATAATTGGTATGTTACTTGTTGTTTTGAGTCATTTAAAAAACAATCTCAGAGCTGTGAAACTTTGACAGTACCCAGATGATGCTGCCAGCACCCTATTCATTACTGAAACTGAATAATGGCAAAAAACCGACTCTTCTTACAATGGCAAAAACACTATGTATTTGATACTGTTGAGTGTGTTGTTTTCATCAGATAGGTTTTAAATATTTAACATGTTCATTTACTCTATACTTGCATACCAATATACACTGATATAGACTGACTAACGGTCACGTCTCATTTGTGTTGTTTGAGTATTCAGCCCTCAAAGAGGATAAAATGTGAAGCCACTGAAACAAAAGCACAACTCACAGCGAAGCGCCAAACAAAAAAAAAAAACCCCATAAAAATAACGCCAAGAGTTTGTCTGCAGCCATCAGACCACAAAACAAAAACAAACAAAAAAAGAAGTGGGGATGTCATTATTTATTATAGACTCGTTTGTCTGCAGGTCACTCACCCTCTGCTAATCTCTTAATCCCCTAAATTACCAGACAGAATGAGAGCTGCGCTAAAAGTTGCCCAATGCATTCTCCAACAGTTTGAGCTTTTTACCCACGATGCCTCAGTGTATCTGGACTAATTCCCTTGTCTCACTCACATTCCAAAAATGATCTGGTTGCCATGCAACTGCACGAATTCGAACAATCATGCGGCGCAAAGACATTTTCCCTCGCTAAATTACTGGCGGCCCCATTCATTTCACTCTTGAATGGGTCTTTTGCAAACTGCTGTTGACTTCCCGAATGCTTCCTGCAAAACATTTGTGTGACCATGACAGAGCTACGCTACCTGTCAAAAAGAGGTTAACTACTGTGTTATCAAGCCTTACTGCTCAACCCTGGCCATGTGGCATGGCTGTGCTTACAGACCTGTTACAGGGAGGAGTTTTTGGTCACGTGATTCAGCCAATTTTTGCTCTGCCTGGACCGTTTCATCCCCACTCCCCAGTTCCATGTGCTTAGCAGTATAAAGAGGGGTGGGAAATTGTGATGAACACTGACTAGGGTCATAGATTCTATACAACAAGATGGTTCACTTGTTAGCAGAACCTCTCACACTGCCAATCCTAGCTTCATGGTATAGGAAATGCCAGAATTAGGAGGACTTAGGGATACATTGCAGGGAGACAACGAGCGAAGTTGGAGATGTTTAGAAGTAGATGGTCACTTTATTGTTTTATTTTTCTTATTATGTTATTATTTTTTGCCAGTAAATATAAACAACACCTCCTGTTTAGGGCAGTTCATAGACGTTATAGGAAAGTTAGCCATCTTGTTGTAGAGAGTCTTTGCTGGAGTTTGAGGAATCTGACAGCAATGAAAATGGCAGGGAGCCCCACAGTACCCCTGAAGAAGATGTTGGCTGAGACTATGCAGAACCAGTCACCCATGAGCTGGTGAGGGCCCGAAGGGGCCGGGATTAATGACGGCCATGCAGGAACCAAGAGGCCCCTAATGCAATAAAACCGGCCCAAACAATGCTAGCTCCCGCACGTCCGCGGATAAAACCGTTTAACTGCAGTCCGAGCTGAGGCTTTGATAATGACAGACAGACTGCGTTCACTCTGGGTTCAAGGCACAGTCACAGCCAACGCGAAGAGGCGACCTTGTCTCGAATTTCGGCTTACCCAACCCCCGAAGACAAAAACAATCCCTCCCTTTTAGATGCAGAGTTAAGAGCGTAATGCGTTTATTAGGAGATTATGAGCCTCAAAAATGTAGGGAATTAAAAAATGGCAGTCATGTTTGGACAGCAACGAAAGGGAAAGGGATGACTAACATGTGGTGAGATAAACAGCAGGCACGTCCCTGCATTCAAACGAGCCCAGAATAAAACAGCGCACGGAGGCCGGCACCAGCACAGCACTGACACAAAATGGGACAAAAGAGGGGTGTGGGAACTGGGGCTTGGGACTGCTGACAGATGAAAGCTTCAGTTCTGGTGTGGTGGTGGGGGGGGTCGAGAAATGAAGAATAGAGGTAAATGTTTAAACTAAAATCAAAGCTTGGAGGGCCGATAATGTCAAGGTCATTTCCTGTTGGATAGACTCCAGTGTCCACCAGCTGTCCCTGGGAGCCCCGGGACTGCTATCCAATCAGAGTCCCTCTGAGACTGCCCCAGTCATTACGGACCTCTGTAAGGGACAAAAAGCTCAAGAAACAGCGAGCGGGCCAGCTTTTTACATAACACAAACCACGGAGAACGGTGAGCAATCGCTTTCCGCCGAAACAGTTACGCAACGCCGGTGAAAGACAAAGCCCTTTCATTCGGGTGGCCAGTGCTGACTAGGTGTCTGTTCCAAGATGCATCACTATTCAAAGTGTTCCCTTCAAAAAAAAAAAAAAAAAAAAAGAGGAAAGGAAGTCAAGAATACAGAGATCCAGGAGGCTGCTTGCGCAGGGGAAAACCGATACTGTTCAATTTTGCTAGAGAACGTATTCTGAACGGCGGCTTACATTTCAACGACTTCAGAGATCGCAGATCCGGCCTTTGCGCTTGGGTATTCAGTATTCTGCAAGCCCGATTACAGCTTAAATCACGTCTCAATGACTGCTCCTTCAAACGCCCCAGTCCCGGGCTTTAGGGCTGCATCTCCGGTGCCAGGCTGCTGAGCGGGGAGAGGAACGGATGGTAAAATCCCATAATACTCCTCACTCAGGCCACTGGTAATGGTGTAGGCCTCTTACTGGACGGTATGATCCAGAACAGGGGAGAGAAAATGCTGTCACGGGCAAAGAGAGTCTTACCCCAAAACCTGCTGACTGCACAGGATAAAAAATATATATAAAAAAAAAAAAAACATAAAGCACATGAAAGAAAGCTGCTGGATTTGAAGTGCTTTTCGCCCAAGTCCTCAGAAGAAAAACGAAACAGTTTTGGGGAAGGGAAGTTTCCAGAAGTCTGGCTCAGATATGAAGCAGATGGAGCTGCGTGATGGGGAGGAGTGTTCTGAGGTGTAATGTATTACCAGCGCACGCACGCACGCACGCACGCACATGGTAATACCTGTCAGGTGGCAGCCCACGTTCAGGGGATTTGCAAAGTATGGATGGTGCTTTTTACATTTCTGAGATACATTAATATTGAATGTATGTGTGAGCACATGCGCGTATGTGTGTGTATGTGCATAAGTGTTTGAGTGCGTTGGTGTGTGTGCGTAGAGTGTATGTGAGCTTGTGTATGTGATTGTGAGTGTGTGTGTGTATGTATGTGAGTGTGTATGTGTATGTGTATGTGGGTGCATGTATGTGAGTGTGTGTGTGTGGCCGTCTATAAGTGTGTGTGTGTGTGTGTGTGTGTGTATGTAGTGTGTGTGTGTGTGTGTGTGTGTGTGTGTGTGTGTGGCCGTGTATAAGTGTGTGTGTGTGTATGTATGTGTGTGTGTGTGTGTGTGTGTGAGTGTGTGTGTGTGTGTATGTATATGAGTGTGTGTGTGTGTGTGTGTGTGTGTATGTATGTGTGTGTGTGTGTGTGTGTGTGTGTGTATGTATATGAGTGTGTGTGTGTGTGTGTGTGTGTGTGTGTATATGAGTGTGTGTGTGTGTGTGTGTGTATGTATGTGAGTGTGTGTGTGGCCGTGTATAAGTGTGTGTGTTGGTTGTCTGTGTTGATTAGATGCAGAGAGTGCGCGTTATCAGACAGGCTCATCTCCGCTGCAGAGCTGCATCTGTCGACACGCAGCGGCCGCGTCTCAGAGATCACTTAATTACATCAGCTGCAAATGGAGGCTAATGAGAGAACACGGCGCAGCCAGCAGCTCAAAGCAGCACCAAGTCAGGGGCGATACGCTTTCCACTGGCCAATCAGCTTTAATGATTTGTAATTTCATTTTAAGAGCAGGTTAACAGCTGGAGGTGTTCAATTAAAGGAGGAAGGGGTGGGGTGGCTAATTAAAGGAGCTGAAAATTTGTGGGGGGGTGGGGTTGGGGGTTTGACGCTGAACATGGGTGGTGGCATCAAATGGCATAAGTGACCAATTGTGTGTGAAAGTGTAAAAAGCAGAACATTTTAATTGGTCCAAACAAGGCTGATTGACGGGTGACTGTAGCCCCACCCATTACTGGGAGTTCAGTCTCCCTATGTTAAAGAGCAGGCGCAGTCTGAAGCGGTGGTTCCTAACTCCTGCTCTTAATCCCTGCTCTTAATCGGGGTCTTCCTGATCGCGGAGCAGCAGATGTTGCAGGGATGCTACGTCACGGCTGAATTAGCCTCGCGTGCCAGGCTTACACCTGCCAATGATCCCTTCCACTTCTCAGGACGTAACTGATGTCCCCAAATCCAATCACATCCGCTAAGTGAGGGGAGGGCAGGGCTGAGGCAAAAGCGGTGATGCAAACCAGTGATTCAGACAAACTATTTCAAATGGATACTTCACACTTCTGCAAACCCTTTAGTGAGAATCTGCTGGTCCCAGGTGGTAAAGGCTAAAGTATACTGAGGTCTCCCAGGATCTGTCAGTCTGCGTTATGACACCATAGCAGAACAAATTGGGGAGAGCGGACAAGGTAGGAGTTTTGTGACATCACCTGTGACATCACTGTGTGACATCACATCGCCTGGTGATTTAATGCTGATCAGTAGTCAAACTGTAGCCAGAGGGTGAGTGAATGTCCCAAGCTCAGGCCAATGATACTAAGTTGATACTGTCCTGTGATCCCATCCTACGCTTACAGTACAGACAACAACTCTTCTCAGGGCAGAGATACAGCTGCTCCAGACTAGGGCACAGAGGGCATACAGGTGTTTAAGTAGAAATGGTGGGAAGAGCCAGGCTGTGCAGCTAGAAGTCTTATGTTCTGCAGTCTATCACAAGCTTGGGTGTTACTCATTTCTTGTAAATCACGCCTCTATACTTCAAAAGAATGAATGCTGCTATATATACATTCACCTCATTATGTTTCTAGTTAGTTTCATGGTCGAGGCAGGCCTTGACTTCTCCCATCAGGGTGATAATGGCTTCACACTTGAGGGGGCCCCAGACATGGAGCCCTGGTGGGGGCACGGTTTGGAGGGAGCGCCTGCCATTAACACGCTAACAATTTTCTTACTGGCAGGGAGTCCTCCTCATGGAAACACTGCAAAAATGCTATTTAAAAATAAGAAAAATATACCCATGATTTGAAAAACTTCTGCTTAAAAGAAGGAAAAACATTTACCAGTGGGATGAAAAAAAATAGCTTTAAACTGTTCTGTTCCTGAGAAATCATAAAACAATGATGTTTTGGTGGTAAATGATCTTGGTGGTAAAATTCTAGGCAAAAATTTTGATCTCAAAACTAAAAACAAGAGCTACTGCAAGAGTTCTAGTTTATAAAACTATGAATGGAATCAACTGCAATATATCTGATAATATATATATAATCTTCAGTACACTCCATTTCCACAAAGACAGGTGAGACCCAGTCATGTCAGCGAGAGCCAGTCAGAAGTCATGTGACTCCACACACTGCACCTGCAGCAGAAAGCTTCTTCTGAGTGCCAGGTAACCTCACAGCAGGACGTGATGCGGCCACAGGAAGTGACACAGGCGCAGGCCTTTAGGCGTGAGGAGGCGGCAGGTTTTTGTTGTGTGTGAAGTGCTACCCGCTGTTCTCAGGCGTTTTCCTCTCTAATCTGCGGCCATAATAAACGATGACAGCTGCAGATGCCCTCCTTCCACTCAAGACCAATCAATTCGCCTTCTCGGGATTAACGTTAAACTACTTAACCTTCAGCACAATAAATCCACTGTTACTCTACACCACGCGAAAGGGTACACCATGGAGCGGTGAAGTTTGGCATGTCATCACCCGCCACTGCTGTCAGACCGCCCCCGATACCAAATTTAACTTGGCCAGCGCAGTGAAGTCCCTGCCAATGTGAACAGGGTCTCAGTGCAGCCTCACAGCTGAGCTCTCATGATTATTTTCCGAGGGTGAAGAGACAGCTGTGGAGCGGAGTTTAGCAAACCAAACGATTAAGCGAAAGGAACTAGGGATTCCAGCTCTCTGACAGATGAAACCGGGGGGTCACATGGAGAAAGTTTTAAGTGCAAAACAAATGGAAGAGGTTCAAATGGGGATGAGAGAGAGAGAGAGAGAGAGAAGAAACTGCCCTTCTCTACATTAAAAGTGCACTTATTAAGTGTGTTATTCCCATTTATTTACCACAGACACATGTGATAACCTTTTCTTTCTTACCAAGCTGACACAATACCCCATAGGTTTTGTTTTCTTGTACAGCAGGAGAGATGTACAATTAAACACAAACATAGACAACTGACATTGTGAGAAAAAAGAAATCCTGATCAAACTGGTGTGCAGATTTTGGAGATCCAAAACCTGCAGCACTAATGACCCATGACAGACACCGCCACACGGCTCAAGGCCGCCCAACGGTCAAAGAGCGCAGCTTCAGAAACTCAAGAAATGGAGCATGACGAAGACAAACGGCCGTCTGGTCATGGGACTAAATTACACAGCGCTGCTTGAAGCGCAGATTACCGGCTGTTAATCTGAGGTATCGTATGCTGGCGGTACGTCTTGATCCTGGAGCAGGCAGAGGCATCGGCAGTGGGCGTCGGCCTTCACTGAGCAGGGGATTAGGCGTGACCCCACAGACTCACTTCCTGTTCCTGCTCTCCAAACCCTCCAGGGCGAAGGGGGTCACTTAAAGCCAATCACAATCATGAGTGACTTCCTGATTTTACTCACAAACTGAAAACGTAGGAGTTCACAGAACCAGTTAAGGAACACCCATTCATTTCCTCACTAACTTTAATATGTTAAAAAAAAATGTATCTAACATATGTGGGAAATTGTTTTAGAGAGAAATAAGACAGTTGAATTGGCCAGCCGAAACAGTCATATTTTAACTGAAGTGTCAGTTTCCAGGCTGTTCAACACCATTGTCAGGTTACAGGATATGAAATATCAGATGAAACGTGTCCACTGGGCCGGGCGCTGAAACGTGTCCGCCGGGCGCTGAAACGCGTCCACTGTCCACTGAACCCTCCCCCCCCCCAACCCTACCCCACCCCCCTACACAAACACAACCCCAGGCAGTGATATAAGCCTGAGGTACTGCTACCGGTCAGAGCTACCATGTGCTCCAAGTGACTGGATGATTTAAACCAGTCATTTCATTTATCTGTGAAAATCAGAGCCTTTTAAATGAGTGATTCGCAGAAAATTGCTGCTCCTCCCAATTTTGGTGTCATGATACCTCAGTCATTCACAACTACGCCTAAATGTGGACCGTTAATGTTTATTATACTGTTTCAAGAAACTTCAGTTGAAGTGGTACTCTCTTATTTACTCCAAACATGGATTTACTATCAAAAACAGCAACAAAATGCCCTCTTCTAGGAACGGAGGAAAATTTAAAGTGGCCACATTCCTTGTGTTGTTGTTCTAAGTTGAGAGAATCCACTTTCAGCACCGGAATTTATATCTGTTGAAAGAGCAGAAATTCAGTGTTGGGAAAGAGGAGTCGGCGTCCGCGCCTCTGAGGGTTGGACACGACCCAGTGCTTCAGGCGCCCCAGACAGCTGGTCTGAGAACATGCCAAAGAGGGGCGTGACATCAACAACAACACACACACACTGCCCTGCAAAACCAGCCCTGCGAACCCAAACAGCTGCACGGCCGCTGTGTGTGAGTGTGCGTGTGTATGTGAGAGGGAGAGTGTGTGTGAGAGAGAGAGTGTGTGTGTGTGTGTGTGTGTGAGAGAGTGTGTGTGTGTGTGTGTGTGAGTGTGTGTGCCTGTGAGTGTGTGTGTGTATGTGAGAGGGAGAGTGTGTGTGAGTGTGCGTGTGTGTGTGAGAGAGAGTGTGTGTGAGTGTGTGTGCGTGTGAGTGTGTATGTGAGAGAGTGTTATGTGAGTGTGCGTGAGTGTGTTGTGTGAGTGTGTGTGAGTGTGTGTGTGTGAGTGTGTGTGTGTTTTTCTGATGAATCATCCCTTTCTGCTCTCACCACAAAACCTCTGCTTGCCTCCGTGCTGCTTCCAAAGAAAGCTTGCATCACATAGCATACACTCATCTCATATTGCATTTGTTCATCCAGCACTGAGGAAAGGTTGATAACATGTGCATGAATTAGCCTGAATTACGCCGCGGGGAGGGAAATGCTAGACACCAGACATCAGCTGGCCTTTTATGTGTTTGATTATGAGCGAGTCTCTGAAATGCACTTCTTTAAAGAAGTGTGATGGTATCTTGTTTTTGGGTTTGATGCTAAAGGCTGACACGCAGAAAGAAAGGACATAATCTGGAAGGCAGAAAATGTTTATTATTCAAAACAGCAACATGATCCCTGACGAGGCCACGGGGTTGAAAAGTTTTTGTTTAACATTGCGTGAATATCATGTGGATACCCAGACACTTACAAATGCAAACACAGACACGCACACACACACTTACGCCCGCCCACCCGCACACACACAAACACACAGACACGCATACACAAACACAGGCACAAGTTTGAACACACACAAACATGAAGGCAGGAGTGCAAAAGCTCACACACACACACACACACACTAGACTTTAAATATATCCATGCCATTTAATACAGGAGTCATAAGCTCAGTTCATTTCAAGTTGCATGATTAGTTTTAGCCAGCTGGATGAAGTGAAACCTCTTGACATACTCATTAATTCATGAGCAGAGTGAAGCCACAGTCAAACGGTACAAAAGGCCGTTTGCAGAATGCAAATGACATTTTCATCTCCCCGTTTCATTTAGTTTTGATCTGATCGTGGGCTTGGTCCAATAAACACTTGCTCTTGACAGTAATATATATATATATATATAATAGTATAATATAGAGCTGTTCTGGTCGCACACTGACCCGCTGGTAATGAACTCATTAATGCTTCAGACCTTGGTCTGGAACTCACAATCCAATACACAGAATACGTTTCTCCAGGAAATGGTATGAACTTCACATGTACAAACGGTGCTGTGCAGATATATTTAGCGTATGGAGTATGAGTGAGAATTGACCCAGCCATTCTTCCAGGCGAGCTAGTGCGTTCTGGGCCCCCTGGTATGGGGATTCTGTCCACAGTGCAGCGCACTGTAGAGACTGTGAGAGCTCTGGACCAGGAATGGGGCCGAGGTGGACACCCGCATTTTTACACAGCCAGAGACATTTCACAGACTAATCCAGAGAATCCTCCTGCAGGTGACGTGCTTTTGTGCTGTCTGGGCATTGCCAACGGGACATAAACTTCGACAACTGAGGCCTTTGTGTAAAAAAAAAACAAACAAAAAAAAAAAAACATCTAAACAAAACCTATATTAAATCCTTGCAACAGGGTGGCGACGTAACCATGGCGACCCCATCGTTTTGGTGTTCCCATTCCTCTATACACCCATAGGGGATAATGGCTCATTTTAGTTCATTAGCTAAAGGCTTACTGTATACGCTAACAGGATGTGGTGTGTTAGCTTGTGTGCTTTCCAGTGTTAGTCATTCCCACCCCCTAGTCAAAATAAACTCACCGTGTTAAAGTGGTCAAATCGGTAAATCTAGGAAAAGCTGAGCTGCATTTGTACCATTCAAGAGTCACCCAATTCACTCTGAATGCTCCACTGCTGTAAACGCAGGCATTCTGGCTCAGGCGGATGAAGGCCTGTTAGACATGAAGCCCCGGCCTCTCACAGAACCCCATAATGACGAGCTTTAGATGTGAGAAAGCCACTGCACACATCCAAGGGCTTAATCTTTACATTTAAAAGGCACTGAAAGCCCGAGACATAAGAGCAGTGACAGAGGTCTTTGCCAAAAGCAAAAAAAAGGAGAGGAGCTTAATTTACCCTGGCACTAACATCACTCTTCTACTCCCTCTCTTCATCCACCCCTGGACACACATTCTTCCAGTCCTTCTCCAGCTCAATTATTCGTCCCTTCCCGAGCACAAAGAGAGAGACTGGGGCTCAGCGGGGAAACTCCATTCAGCGTGTCAGGACAGCGTTTCGGAAGTTGCTCTGGTACCCGGCCACTGGAGTGGGAATAGCCTTTGTTTTTTTTTTGTTTCTTTTCCAGTTCCCCCTCTTTTTTTCTCCCCACTCAAACTGAACTGCTGTTCTTTCAGTGGAGTGACTATCACCCACAGAATCTTGATCATGTAGCTCCTCTGACTCACGTGGCTACCATCTCTCCCTTCTTTCCTTCCACACTGCAGATGCGACGCCAATCACAGCTCACCTAGTCTGTTGGAGGAGCATCAAGTCAACATGTGATCGAGTTTACAAATCCTGCAGTTCTCCATCTGGCCAGCAGAGGCCGCTATATAGAGTGATGAGCTTAACCCCTATTCTTCCCCAGTGAGGAAGAGGCAGTGTAGCCCTCCAGAGATAGACAGAGATGGCAGGGCTGAGGCCCAATCCACAGCTGCACCAGAGACAGGCGGTCCCACTCTGTGGGCCTTGGTGTTCTGCCAGGACAGATGAGGGTCTGGGGGTTGGGAGCTGGAGGGGGGTGGGCTATAAGAGAGGCCCTGTCGTGACCAGATTAAGCCAAAATGCACCCTCTTAAGTACCCCCTGCATTATAAAAAAAACAGATTAAGGCCCTGGTGCCCGACTGAGAGACAGAGGAGGTGGAGGAGTTAAAAAGCTTTAAGCAGCTGGACAGCTGGATGAGCATGTGGTGACTGGGTCTGAGCCATGGAGGGGCCTGGTG
Organism: Albula goreensis; assembly: GCA_022829145.1. Classification (NCBI taxonomy): domain Eukaryota; kingdom Metazoa; phylum Chordata; class Actinopteri; order Albuliformes; family Albulidae; genus Albula; species Albula goreensis. Next base: position 39,637,031 of record CM040746.1, on the reverse strand, counting down.
TTTCCACAGCAGAGGGGTGGCAGCAGAGGCCGATGGTCTAAAGCAGTATAGGACATGCAGAGGACACAAAAATAACACAAAACAAGAAAATATGAGGAGAACGAGCACTTAAGTTTGGTCTGTCGTTTGCCAGCAATCTACAGAATATCCAGCACTGCATTACGCCTGGTCTTGAGCACTCTAAGGGTTTCGGATTCTGCTACATCACGTGGCATGCGGTTTTTACCACCACAAACAGCCAAAAGGAAGGGTACAGTGGGCTGCATCTGACATGGTGCAAATTATGTGCATAACTAATCCTGTTCAGAAGTACATGGTCGTTGCAAACCCCCCTGCACACACACACACACACACACACACACACGCGCATGCACGCACGCACACATGCACGCACGCAGGCTTCCGTGTAACAGCACCTATAAGTGACCACTGACAGTGGGCGAAAGCCAAAGGAGTGAGAACTACATCTGCCAGCCATGTGTGTAAATGGGGACAGGAGGGGTCTGTTTCTGGTACCAAACCTCGTTAAGCTGCTCACATCCAGGGCCGGACCGGCCGGTTCTCTACTGGTTCTGTGATACCCACAATGAAACGGCTCCATGCAGTTATGTAAGAGCAGCCAATGAGACGGCCGTTTCCACAGAACGGTCTTTCATCCCGCTGCACCGCTGGCCTTCCCAGCATGCCTCTCAAAGCAGGACAAGGACAGGAAGCGCCCACTGAGGGGGCCGCTCAGTTCCCGATTTAACGAAATAAAAAAAAAATAAAAAAAACATCTGAAAAGAAACGTCTATTCAGAAAGAGAAAATCAGGAAACCTGGCAGCACAGTCCATGCCTCTGGCCAAATTAGATTTTCTGTTTAACTGTTCCCCGCTTGATGCGATTAGTTCCTTCGTCGTCTTCTTCAAAGCTTACGTAACACTTTTTCGGTTTAATTGGGAGAGGGGGGCTGCCGTGGTTTCGATGGCTGTCTCTTCCCAGAGAGACACAGCTGGGTCAGCTGATCTGGAGCTGTGCGAATGAAGCTCGACCCCATGTAACCCCCCCAGAGCCCGCCGACCTTGAGATTCAATTACAGACCCGGTGTGGATAGGACCTCTGAGGGCAGAGAAACTCTCGGCTGCAGAGGTACACGAGCACTGGAAGACAGGACAATATACTCCATCTAAAGAACAGTGAGCCAGAAAAACAAGAGAGGATGCCATAACACATGGGAATGTGCACAGGCTTTTCAAATATATTTTTAAAAGTTATAAATGTGACTGTTTAGAAAATCACTTACATTTAAGTTAGCAAGTTTAAGTTTACCAGATGGTCATTTCCAGAGCAACCTCTACAGTTTACATTTTATACATTGTCCATTTATACAGGTGAGCATTTACTGAAACAATTCAGGTAAAGTATACATTTATCATGGATTCACTGGCAGTGCCCCTCTAAGGAATTGAACTGGCAACCTTGTTACAAGTTACTGGACCAGCTCCCAAATCATTGCTCTACACTGCCACCCATAAGATGGCTGCTTAAGCTTTGATGCCACCTCCCCATCAGGGTGGATTAGAGGCATGAACTGAAAGGAAGAGGTTGCGATTGGCTGCACCAGAGTGCTGACAGAGACCTGAACGTGGGTATTTAACATGCTCGGGCACACAGCCAGCAGTGAATCCAGGTCACCCCACAAACCAGAGCTGACCTGGGGCTGCATTCATCACACATCCTGGAGTACTGAATGCTGACCTACAATCAGGTTTCGACCTGCCCATACCCTGACCTGATCGCTTACGTGGGTACAGGAAAAATTGATCCTAAATCAGTTCTTCTACTATAAGATTCTTTGTGAATAGGGGGCCTGAACAGCTTTTTTTTTGTTTTTAATTTGTATATTAAACAGAATGTATATGCAACTCTCCACTTAACTCTTGTTCCGTGAACTACTATGTATGTGTATGTTTCTGTTATTGGTGCTGAACTTAGCTATAAACAAATTTATATGTAAGCACGATTGCTAAATGGGACTAATAAAAGCTAAGAATTGTACAATATTTTGTGAAGCATTTTGGGCTCAGATAGACATGAAACACTTAATGTCAGCATTTTGTTGCGAAGTGGAACGAGCAGTGATCTGTGCTTTGTTAGCAAGGCGCGCTGGGTACGAAGGTAGTGGAAACTGATCTGAGAGATTCTGAACGTGCACGCTCACAGCTACCGCTCAGAAATTTGGCAGTCTGGGCACGTGGCAAGGATTATGCTTTAATGCGCTCATTAGAGTCAGAAACTCGAGGGGAAACCGTGCGCTCTGTAAAGTGAGATACTGAAAGGACGTCTCCGGAGAAGTTGTTACCACCGAGGAAAGTGGTTGCTCCGTATCTAAAAAAAACTCCCTCGATGACTCAAATCCGAGATCGTCAAAATCTAATTAAAGAAGGATTTCACCAAAAAAAAAAAAAAAAAAAACTGGATTTTAAGAATAGAGAAAAAATACCGAAAGGCTTCAAGCGTTTTCTTATATTTGTCAAAAGACACGTTCAGACAGTCATTCAGTCTGTTCCCTGGAAATCCACCCGTTGTGAAATGACCTCTGCATAATGACGTCTGACAGGAAAGACGCCGCGGTCGAGATCCTCCGTGGCAGAACGAAGCCGCTGTGAATGGAGCGCCACAATGACGAGAATCCTCAGTTTCCATGGGAACGGCTTCGCTGCACTGAAGATAGAGCCGGCAAGACCCCGCGAGCGCTCAGACCAGACACAGCTCCACGCGGGCTTTGCATTTACACTCGCGCTCAGTGCGATGCAAGCTACATCCATTTTTACCACTGTCAAACGAATGAGCAGTGCATTATTTATTGGGTTTGTTCCTATGGGAGAGTGAGACGACCGCCCTCATAAGTCACAATGCAACACGGGAAAAAAATCAACACTGCATTTTATTCTGTTCAGGGAGCAGAGGAAAGCCCGGTTCACAGCGTGTTTATTGTCCCCTTGCCTTGCCTTACTTACGGTGTACCTGTTTGTGCGCTAGCGCGCCTTTATGCGGCCCTTGTGACATTGTGTTACACACCATCGATTGTGTTTTACTGCCTCGTTGAGACCCATCATTCCACTTTAAGGTTTCTCTGGATCATTGCGGGCACAGACAGACATTCTATCGCTCAAGAAACGCTAGAGTGCCCAGATCAGCGGAACGAGACGTGGAGCTGTATGAACGCAACAAACACTTAGATAGGGAAGAAGGGCGTGAGTCAATGCAAGTCCTGCGGTTTTGCGATGACCATCGGAAAGGCATGATAAGTCAGACATCACATACAAAACAATGCAATCGGTTGTTTCTAAGTCTTTCAGTGATAAGTTAAATGCGCAGGATAAAGGCTAAATGTCCAGAGTTATCCTCTTCATTCGCTCAATTGAGGAGGTATTTTGATTTATGTTTGTTCTGTGGATCAACCACTGTTGATTCTCTCACATTGTACTCATTATGAAGATGTGGACCTTAATGTTGTTATCAGCGGGAAGTTATTCATTTTGGTTTAACACAGGCCTTTTTACGTCACTAATAAAACAGTTTAATGTTGATAACATATAACTGTGTTTGTGATATCACTGACTGAAGTATTTACACCCGTCAGTCAGTGACTGAGAGCTTTGTAAATCTAATGCTCGGCTGTAACACCAAGCGGAAAGTCACTTTGAGGTGGAGGTGCCTACAATTGACAAATACACCATGAAAGCTTTGAATAACAGTTCCCTTTCAGATGGTAAAGAAATTGCTTTTTTAACCCCACTCATCGCTGTTTGCAGTTGCAGACGTCAGCTGCGGTCTGTTCACATTCAAAGCAGCGTGAGGAATCAAAAGGCATCTTTCAAGCGTTGAAAGACGTTTTCGTTTTTTTCCGGAGCTTCTCCCAGACAAACTGTAATTACTGACAGCGAAGAGACTTGCCACCCCCGCTCCTGTCACCGTATTCATTATACTCGGCCTACACCCTCGCGAGTCAGACTGATGGGCTACCTCTCCGCTGCGGCTGCGGTGCAGTGGATCACCGAACTGAGTTCAGCGTGCTTCTGGACCTACAGCCTCACTTAAACCAGAGCTAGACTGGGAGAGAAAAAAACTAGAATGCAAGAGGCCCTGGAAGAGATAAATTATAATTTCACAATTCACATCATTCAGCGAGGAGATGCTTCCGTCCCGTAGCATGAGAAACATCCGAGTGGCGTTTAAAAATAGACTGACAAAAAAAAAAATGTCTGAAAAAGCGCATTCTCTGAGAAAGCTGGAGGCTGACAGCCCACGCAGTGAACCAAACTTTCATATAAATACTGGGTTACTCCACGGCCCCCCTCAACCAATAATTTTCCACTCTGCATTGTAAATGTTTAAAACACCGGGGTTCATAGCTATAAGGCTGCAGATTTGATTCTTAGATGGACAGTGCCATTGTACTCTAGAGTGAAGAACATGAATTTGACTTTCTCAGTAAATAACCAGTGTATGGACACCATGTAAGATCTAAGTTGTACAATCTGCCTTGGATAACGCTGTCTTTAAGTGCCAAGGGGAGAGGACAAGAGAAACCAGCACATTAATGGCAGTAAAGGAGGAAAATGACAGCATGTGTGTAAAGGATAGATCTGTGGAACTGAATCATGGCAGCAGTAATTTACAGCCAAAGAATAATCATGCGGAGAGACAAATTGAGGCGCCTCTCCTCGCGTAAAATTCCCAGTAATAACGGCCTGACTATGGACAATGAATTCATGTAAAAGGGTGAGAGGTCCTCAAAATCTCTGCAGGGCATAACACTAAATTACATAGATGGCAGCCAAGACCGCAGTATCTCGCTAACGCTCTGAAAACGGCACTGAAGCCACCTGACTCTCACAGGCGGTTATGGCACAGAAAGCCGTCAGGACAGAACGGCCACCCTTCATTGCCCTGTGAATTAAATTCAGGCCCCCTCTCTCCCCCTGCATGATTGATCCACTTACTCATGTACTGCTTTTCACTGGAAGCACTGAACTAGGTGAAAGTTTGTCCCCTCTCCTCTCATCCCCCCACCTAAAAACAATGCCTCCCCTGACCTTAAACTGGGTCACTCAACCCCAAGACAAAGAGAAGGGTTCCTCAGTTCCTCTGAATATTGCAGGCAGCAATGACAGAACATGGTAACCAACATGTGGCTCATGATGGAGCCAAAGCAGGGGTTTTTCCCTGCACAGCACACTTCCCAGAAAGGGCTATGCTAACATGCTAACATGCAGGTCTGCTCTCTGGAAAGCAAAATGCATTACATCAAACATTTTTTTGTGAGCAAACTATTAAAAAGGTACAGTGAATATTCTTCATATGACTGGTCAGTACCCGTTCTTCACTGAGACAGTGACCAAAAGGCTGTGCCTTGCTGAGTTACCGATCCAGAGACAGGAAAACAGAGCTATTTAGGGACAAATATGGCAGATTTTTTAAAGAAGACTGTCATGGTGAGCCACTGCAGGGGTCTATGGAGGGTGAAGGCCAGGTCTGGAGGCTTTCCCCAGGCAGGGCAAGAGCTGGGGGCTGGATGGCTGGAGGTCTGGGCCGATGCAGCCCGGCTAACTCGGGGGACGGCACCCCAAGACACGTCCCCTGCCCATCGCCATGGAAACCAGGCGGTGGATTGGCAGCCTCTACACTCGCTGCATGGCCTCCTGCCAGAGCAGACATATGGGGACAATGGATTGCGAGCGCACACAGTCACGTAGAGTGTATGCCAGGCAGAAACAAGCACACACACACACACACACACACACACACACACACACAACACACACACACACACACACACACACACACACAGACACGCACGCACACACACACAGACACTCACCAGCAGCACTTTCCTCAGTAGACCACAGCAGCCCACTCATCATAAAGAGAATTAAATGCACAATACAGAAAACTCCATGAGCTGACGGGAGTTAGAGGGAATTGCTGCACGTCTCTGAATAAATGACAGATGACAGGAAGAGGGGGAACACGAGCAGATTCATTTATGAGGGGGGGGGCTGATTTTCCTGCAGAGAGTGATCAGAGGCGCACGCCGTTCTGCAGGGCCGGAGAAAGCGCCATGGTTCGATTCGCGTGGATTTGGCTGAGCATCAGACAGTGACTGTAATGATCACAGGATGATTACGGCGCAGCAACAGAGCGCATTTCATTGCGGCTTCATGGCAGTGTTACCCCACGTCACAACAGCATGTCACAACAGCACGGCTCGACCTGCGCCAGCTCAGCGGGTTTACCCCGTTTTCACCCACAAAAGTACAACATAAACTGACAACTAAAGGCTATCCAGCAGGATAAAGCAAAGAGATTTAAAAAAAAAAAAAAGATCACATTCAAATGTATAAAAATGGAGGTGGCTGTATGAAAAAAATCAAACCCAAATGTTTGAATGTTGGGAGATTCCTGACACAGCCATTACATCCAGTTAACGTGATTGACAGGAGTCGCTCATCCAGAGACTAACAGAGTGGAAGAAGGTAAATGCATTCACCTGATCAAAACGAGCAGCGGTGCCAGACCTGGACAGCAAAATGCCCAGGCCAGCACGTGTATTTTTAACAATCGCTAGAGCACTACTGTAAGGTACTGTAACTCCTGAGTACAAACAAGACTAATTGATAATGAGCCATGATAAGAAAATAATAACTATAAGAACCATAACCAAAACCACTGAATGACATTACCTCCATCAGGTAAAGTACCCTCCTGTGTTTTCACACAGGGAAAGTCCCAGGCTGAACCAGGTCATGTGACACATGTCCCAGGAGGAGCCTAACTACAGGCCTGCGTCTCCACAGCCTCCCTGAAAGATTAACTCCGGGGCAAATGTGACACCTGTCCCCGCCCATCACTGTGCCCCGAGCCTCCTTTCAAAATCCAACCCCCGCTCGAGGAGGGAGGGATGCAGTTGCCATGGACACGACCGCTCCGCTCCTTAAATTTGCATCTGGATTTCTAAATTTTCCTTTTTTGACCCCCATCCCCCAGAGGAAATGCCAAGCCTTTTGTGACAGATTAGCCCTTCAGCCCCCCGGATGTCTTTGGAGGGGGCTCATCGCAGCAGCCGGAGCGGGCTTTAGGGCCTTTAGAGCAGAAAGTCAAACAGACGTCACCATTTCAGTTTCTCATGCTGCAGCCCATTTATACGTAAAAGCATGACACTATAGAAGCACAGATATTAAAGATATGATGGTGACTGATTCTCACAAAGCTTAATATGGAACACTACTCACAGATGAAACCAGGCTCTTTTGATTACTGTCTCCAGGTAGTAAGAGCGCTTGAAAAGTGTGTCCTTGGAAAAGCACAGCTTTGTGTGTGCCTGACCCACTGAGACTCTTCCCCCTTGGCCTACCCACAATGCACCTGCCCGTTCAGCCGATCCCACCCCTCAGATCTCCATCTCTGCTGCCAAAGCACCGGGCCCCCAGCATCCTTCAAACTGCCACAAACTGCAGTGCGGTCAGCAGGGACGACCCCGCTCAGCACAGGGGTAATTTTTCTGCCTTTCTTCCTCGGTATCAGGGGTGTCAAAACCAAATCCTGGGGGGCCACAGTGTCTGTGAAATATAAGACCCTGTATGTAAGGATCACCCTGGTGGGGCTTTAGAGTGGCTGATCTGTTCTGCACCGTAACATTGCTCTCTGCCATCCACATGTCTCTGTCATTCTTTGCCTCATCTTTTCCCTCAGCGAAGTAAATCGGCTTTTAACACTGAATGCTGAGAGAACCCGGGACTTTGCATCGCATTTTACAGGATGGTACGCAGCCGTCAAACTCAAGTCTTTGAGGTGTCTGGGGCTCACGGTGGTTTCCCTCCGATCAGCAGATAATTTAGGCCCAGCAAACAAGGCGGGTGGGACTCCTTCAACCAATCGATGACTTAAATTAATCGGGTAAATGCTGAAACGCACTTAAAAAACCAGCGTACACTGCGGCTCTCCAGTGACTGATGTCTGACCCTCCCTGTTCTCCATCAACAGCACCTTCACATTCAGCTATTCTGAGAAAAATAACTGATGTTTCCTTAATTTATGATACATGGGTCACAAGTCAAGAGGATCATAAAACATATTTTTCTTCCATGGCACAGAGTTTCAGGCAGCATCGTCGTACAAATCAAGGGTGCTTTGAACACATAACCTGATGTCCTCCACCTGACTGAGCAAAAAAGAGGCAATACTGCAGGACACAAGCTGCCATATGGTTAACTGCTAGCCTGACGGGACGGGCAGAGTTCTCAGCGTCTGCTTCGGTGCGCATTGTCATGGAGAATTATCTGGTGCCTCTGCTTACATACAACACAGCAGTACTTCCCCAAATGTGTCCGGGGAACCCACTGTGGGTGGGGTATTTGGTTACAGCTAGCCTCCTGATTGGTTGAAAAGCATGAGTGGCGCAAGTTCATCCATCCTTTTTTATATCATTTTTAAAACAATGATTGTTGCCATTTGTTGTGAATCTTTTAGGTTCCACAAATAATTTCATCTCAGTGATCAGTGTCCACACTTTCAGTAATCAGAGCCCCACTTATTTAACGTGCCAGACTACGACGGCACTATTTAAAAATATGACACTTTTCTAAAGGGGTAATTTTATATCTCTATCGCACATTATAGAAAATGAAACCGTTATGTGATCTGACCGATTAAAAGTCCTACGATGATGAATATGGTATGTTAATTATTCATGTCATGCATAGCTATTTCTGACATTATATGGCCTGAAGAGGGTACATCTTCTCACGACAGACATTAAAAGTGTCTAATGAAGAGCATTTAACGGAGGCTGTGACAATTAACAGAAATTTCCATTATGGCCGGGAGGAACGGTATCGTACATCGCTGGGATTGGTTTTTTTTTTTTTTTTTTTAACCACTGCTACACAGCACTGCCACCACCCAGGGAGCACAGTCGTCACCGCACGGGGGCGTATCCTAGCAACCAGCCAGGTATGGGGGGGGACACTCCCACTGGCTTGTCAAAGGGGTGTCCATTTCGAGGAGTAATTCACTCAAAATGAAAAGTGCACGCACAATCATATTAGGCTGTGGGAAAAAAAAAAAAAACATCATCTGACATAAAATCCAGAGGGCAAAAAAAGCCTTCTGTAAATCAAATAATTTTTCATATGCGGTTATGGGTGCAGTGATTATAAGTGGAAATCTGTAACACTAAAGAAATGAAATGTGAGTGAATTACAATTATTCATGGATGGCATAAAGGGGAATAAAAAAACCTGCACGATGATGGTAATTGAATTTCGTCCGGCCAGCGTGGTCCCTACTTGCTGGAGTAGTTTCTAAAAATATTTCTCCTTGACATACATTTAAGAGCAGTCCCACCTGTCTGCTCTAAATTTTCATTTCTCTCGTGTGCCCCTGCTCACTCAGGAGGGCAGGGATTTTCCTCCATCATTGCGGATTCTGTGTGAGGCCTTCATCACTTACACCAGCATGACAGCTGGTCTCTGGCCACAGGTATCTCCCGCAATTTATTCCACTGTAATGGGAACCAGAGGAGACTGATTGGTTTTTAGATTATTTTAATCATCCAGGTAAACACAATTTCCTTTGTCCTTACAGGACAGCAGGAGTAACTACATGGAGGCAAGACAGCCATTGCATTTCCTTATGCATAGGAAACAAATGGGAGCCCATGCAGGAACCAGGGCAGGGCTCCACCAATCACAGAGTGTGCTGGCGGGGCTCCACCAATCACAGAGTGTGCTGGCGGGGCTCCACCAATCACAGAGTGTGCTGTTAACAACCCACAGAACAACACCAATAGTGATTGGTGGATACTACGGAGTTATACTTCCTTTTAATTGTAATAGGGACACCAAAAAGTTTAGCCAGGAAACATTCATCAATTGACATTAGCCTTCTAGTTGTTATCAATGTTCAGCAAGATTGGTGAACAACTGTACTGGAACGGTAACCAAGATGCGGCAGGTTCAATTCCCTGGGCGGCCAGTGACATTGCACCCAGATACTTCACCTGAATTGCTCCAGTAAAATGTCCAGTTGTATGAATGGATAGCATATACAAAAAATGAACTGGAAGTTTTTCCTGAGTAAGAGTGTTCTTTTAGAAAACGTCACTGTTGTGCGTTTCTGTCCACCTTGGCTGGACAAGGGTGGGGGGTGCGGGGGTGAGGTCTCCGCCCATCATGGCTCAGAGACGCCCCTCTGCACTCATTCCACTCCGACTCGGGTCCTCATTACTTTCCATCACCGTGACAACACAGAGAAACCACCCCCACCCCCACCCTTATTAGCGTTAGCGTTGCGAGTCTCCGTGAATGGCCTCATGTTTTGTGTGAATAATGAGTGGGAGAGCCCACTTACCCAGGCAGCCGAGCGCAGCTCTCTGCTCGCCAACATCCACCAACGTCAGCATGGGACACTGTCCAGCAGACTCTGGGTGGTCCAGCCCACAGCCCTGCTCTGGACCCTGTTAGCCTGCTATGATTACAGGGCCAGTCACATTGATCATGCTGTGTACTGGTCTCACTCTAACTAAAAAAACAATAATATTGATTTAACATTTACTGGCTTTTATGGTTGTGTTTCTATCACTTATAATGCACATTTTTTATTCTAAGCAGGACTACATGCATATGACAAACATGAAAATGAAGTCATAAGCGTGTTGTTTTCTTACACCTTCAATTATTCTTTACATTGTTAAGACTTCTTTCCACTACATCCTGATCAAGTGTCAACCTGCATCTGCTAGGTTTCACCCTCAATGTTTTATGTACCGTGAAATAACCAGTTTATATTGCTGCGAAGCATACCTGATGACCAAATAAAATGTACTCTGACTGCATCCAATTAGGACACAATCTTACTGATATTAACATATTCATACATTCTTGAATTATTCAGAAAGCAGGAGTGTAAAAAGGTACCGTGGACACACAGCACACTTAATTTTCCTCTCAGCTCTGCTGCCAGCCTCCATTTCCACACAGACGCAACTGCTAATAAATTGCTCTGAGAAAACCACATTAGCTTGGTAATGTCCTGGGCAAAAATTCACTGCTTCCCGCCGTTTATCTCCTCCGCCACCAAACTTACAGCCATCGTAATAATGACAAAATCATGGCTGAAAGGCTGACTTATTCTGTGCGATCTGAAAATGCAAGATAAGCACTTCATTTACGCATCCAGTCATTTATGCCAAGCCGTGTAACTGGGAGACAAACCCCGGGTCTATTCTTACATTATTAACTAATCTGTCTATACAATACACCACTTTACGCTAGCACCCGATAACAATTCCACACATATTTAAGACAATTACTTTTTATTTTTTTCAATTAACAAAATGGTTTAAGTGTCTCTTTTTAAAATAAAACTGAAAAACCAACTAAATGTATGTGAATGATGTGTAGGTTCATAATTCTGGATAGTGTTGTTTTGCTTCAGACGTGATGCAATGATGGAGAATTATGAATCAGAAATCAAGAGAAAAGGCTTGTGCACTTCTAAATAGAATGGTTTGTGTAGAAATGTTAGAGTATCTTCCTTGGTATCAAGAGCTTTCCAGTTCTCAGGTGCTGTCGTGACTTTCTGTTCACACCACGACCCACACCATGATCAGCGAATGGCAGATTTTCACCGACTGTTTTTCAGCACAAAGACAGTGTGTTCTATCGATTGGTCTTTCAGCCTGATACGTTTCAGCAGAGGAGAGACGGTCCATTTTCTCAGTTCCACCCCAAAGCACAACACTTAAGTCCAGCAGAGATTTAGCAGCGTTAAAAAGCTGCTCTCTAAACCAGCCAGCTAGTATTACCACACACTGCTGGGCTAGTCTGAGTTTCACATATACTACACAGAAACCATAAAACTTTTTTTTTTTTGAGAAACCCAGAAATAAAAACCCACACCATACATTGAAAGGTTAAGAAAACACTTGCTAGCTACATTCAGAAATAAATACATAGTTGGGGAAAAAAATCTTTTTGTTTGGAGATGGCTTGATCTTTTAAGTTCAATAAAGACATTTATTGAAGAGAAGCCTTTTTTCATGAGCTAACCAATCTCAGTGGCTCTGATTTATGGCTAAATGTAGGGGGAAGAGATTCCAGGAGATTACAAGGGTAGAGACTGAAAGAGACAACAGCCGTACGAGAGGAAACACCAGTCAGAGCATTAATCTGTGGAAGGTGAGCGGTAAGGTCAATCCCTTTGGTAAAATAAACAGTCCTCTGTTTCCCTGCAATAGTGCTACTGTGCTAAACCCATTCCCCTTGGTTATCGTGCTAAACCCACTCTCCCCCCGCTACTGTGCTAAACCCATTCCCCTCTCGGCTATCGTGCTAAACCCATTCTCCCCCCGCTATCGTGCTAAACCCATTCTCCCATGGCCATTGTGCTAAAGCCATTACCCCAGCTATCATACTAAACCCTGGCTATCATGCTAAACACATTCCCCCGATCCATTCACCCACTGGGGCTACTCATGGTCAAAGTCACAGCCACTGTGATCAATCCCAAGCTTCCTCAACCTTGACCTCACCTCAACCTTATTCAACCTCAACGTCACCCAGTATAACCTCAACATTATCTACCGTAACATCACCTGAACAAACAATACACCACCTTAACCTCACCTCAATAATACTCAGCCTCTGCACCACCTCAACACTGGATTCATGTACCTCCAGTCTCTTACATGCTAGCTTGTGTCTGACTGACTGGAACTCCAGCGATAACCCCTGACAAAGCCTTGCTGTGTGGCATAAAAAAAGTGTTTTTCTTATATAACTGCAAATAGAGTTAATGAATGCATACATATTCATAACAATGTGGACATACAGTGCTGCACTTGTGTGCACAAATGGCCTTAAACCTTCTACATGCTAATCCAAACATGCTACACAGGAGCAGGGGCCAGGAGGTAACCAAGAGAGAGTAACCCCTTATGGGTATTATCTCCTGGGCAAACCGGCCTCCCTCTTTGTCTGTGCACGTCTGGAGCACTCATGAAACGTGCTTAATGTTTAATGTATTACGGATTTAGCCCCCGCTCTCACTGTATTAACACTGGCATAATTTGAGTTCAGTGGGACAGTTTTACACCAGCGATTGTTAACAGGACGAGGACAGTGCTGAGAGATAAGCTGGGATTTATGGCTATACCGGAGTGAAGCCAAGCTGCACCAAACAGACACCAAACAACCCCCACACACACACACACAAACTGGAGTCGCTGGTAGCTGCAAATCGACGCCATTCTGAGGGTGAGAGCTGCAGCGCAACAGCTATTTCATTATGTATGGAGTTTTCCCAGCAGATTACTGGGAATTAATGGAACCGGCCATTAAAGTGTCATTATAAAGTGTGCGATAGTCGCCACCCCTTATCATTGTCAGTGTGGTGGTGGTCTGCATCTGCGTCTGCTAATGCCCACTCTGTGCTGGGTGGGGGGCGGGTGTGCTTGGCAGACAGTCCCTTTGTGGGGGTAGATTTGCGAGGGGGTGGGGGTGGAAATGAGGGTGGGTTAGGAGGGTGGAGATTTATGAATGGGTAGAGGCCCATCAGTCATGTCATAAACCCCTCCCCTTAGGGATCTGCGCTTGTGTCCCATACCCCCGTCTTTGAACCGAACCTCGCCCAACAGACAACCGGCCCCCTTCACTGCTTCCACTTCTCCCACGGATCTCCTGTCTGCGAGGACGTAAACAAGAGTCCAGGAAAAGAGAATCCCCCCCCCCATGAAAAACTTCATAGGCCGCCTCAAGTCTTCTCTCACGCAGACCGCAATATTTTTAGAATTTGGCCTTGGCAGAGTTTGCCTGGGATTCAAACGGGATGGAGAGAGGGAGCCAGAAGCACATCACAGACTGCCAGGAAAACGCAAAGCGCTAATGCCGGCGTCTCCATGCGTAATGATCACCTCGGACGATTAACTCTGCCGACGATCGCTGGACTCCGCTCAGCTTTCAGTTCTCCTGTCCATTATTCATTTAACACAGCCTGAAGGGAGTGTGACCATGTTTAAATCCCTACATTACTGTTTTGGGTAAAATCTGAATGTGTATGTAAGGCAGACAAGATCAAATAACTCATAAAAAAAATAACACATCTAAAGAGACCAAGATGACAGGTAGTGCGGAAGACTGTAGATCATTGTTGATGTTGAATAAAAAATAAATAAAGCACTATCAAAGATCAAAATGATGTATTTTGTATACAGGTTCCCCTGCCTTCAAGAGGCAAAAAATATTTTCTTTGTTTGGAGGTTCAAGAATGTGTTTGATGTGTCTCGTAGCTCAGCTTGGGAAAGCTCAACATAAAATATTTATGCAACGAGTTCGTAGCAAATGGTGAAAAATGGGGGTCGAGACACTGGTTCAAATGACATGGCTAATGTGAGTTTAAACAAAAACAAAGAAAAGCAAAAGGCCCATGCTTTTACCACACGTGCAGGACCAGAAACGAGCCAGCCAATTCATTCTAATTACACAAAATAACTAATTAAATCCCTACAGAACCAGCATCTACATTCCATCCCCCTAATTTGCGACCTTGTTGCTAAGAGACCAGAAGCACTGAGAAATGTGAAATCGAACGTATAGACAGAGATTAAAAAGGAAATCAAGCAACCATAGAGATGGAGACTGTGAGCACCACAAACTGGGAGGCCCTATCTATTTGTGAAAAAAAAAAAAAAAAAAAAAAAAAAAAAACTCTGTGCTTTGCTATTGGAGGTTCAGTACAGGGGGCGGGGTTTGACTAAAGGGGGGTTCCAGTAACACAGTGTGGACCCAAGGCCATTTCACTGAAACAGCTGAGTGAGATTTAAGATGGGAGCTAGGCGGGGGTGGGGGGGGTTAACAACATCGAAAGGATGTAGCTGTAGCTGAAAGGATGTCAGCCCCCCCACCCATCCGTGTCCAAGGACAAACGAGGGAGGCGCGGAGCCACACCCCTCAGGCTGCTGTCCCCTCCCCCTCCCCCCCCCCCACTCAGTCACATCCTCCCTGAGCGAGCCAGCAGACATGAGGAACAGCTGCTCCTCCACACCGTCACTCCCTGTGCTAGCTACAGCCTCCCCACGCCAAACACAACGCCTTCACGTTACAGAGAACCTTCCAGACAGACGTGCACCTTAACGCTGGAACGGAAAACCTCACACTTACATTCTTATCCAGAGTACCTGACACGATCTTAGATCTTTGTAAAAAATTAAATGTATATTCATTTAAAATTCAACAATCCATTTCTGGGCTGTTGAATCCATCGCTGGATTTTGTACAGCAGTATTTCAGGTGTTGAGATCTTTGTTTAAGAGGACAACAGCAGTGACCCAACCAGAGACTTTACAATATAACGACAAACTATTTCTTTCTTATACAAGAGACACAGTACAGTACACATCAGCTGCATCATAAAAACATTTCCTCCAATAAGACTGTATTATTATGTATAATTATATTCCTGTCATATGGTTTTTGAAACACAGCTGTGACATACTGACCACACACAATTGATGAGCTTTCTGTTTATGTATTGCATCAAAACTGACAGGTAAAAACACTGCTTTTTATTTTTATTTTTACAATGCCAATATTCATAATACTATGCTGGGTTTTATTCTTCACAGGGGTTTTGAATGATAAACATTTTAATTTGGCTCATTTAAAGCGTATGCACTAATATACGCTGATGAGACACAGTCATGTCTCGTGTGTACTGCGTGAGCAGCCAGCACAGATGGTAAGGGAGAAAGCTGAGAGGTAATCCTGGGAAACGACAGTGGGACACATGGGATGGTGCACAAGAAAAGGTGCAGAAAAGGAATGCTGACGAAATTATACTGCTCAATATAGCCATGCAGTGAAGATATTCCATATTGAGATATTATGGTATCTATTTTGTTCTATTAAGTCAGGTCACTTAGCAAACCTTTCATCATCTTCTTTTTCAGTTTGAGTTCTGAAACGTTTGCGAGGTTAAGAACTGAAAATGTCTGAATTACAGGTTGACTGGCTTCTCATCCACATGATAAACATCAGTAATTAGGTGTAAAAATGAGTTTGCATATAGATATGATCTCATGACATTCAGTGATATTGGGAAAAGCCAGATCATTTTGATGTAGATATGTGTAAGATTGCCCAACTCCAGGTACACAGTTCTGTTTATGCAATGCTGACAAATCACTCTTAGGGTACCTTCAGATTCCAGTGATACAAAGAGATGGGAGTGCTGAGGTTGCCATGGCGAGTGGCAAACAGAATCTTCAGCTCCCAGCGGCAGAGCCATCACCCCAACATCCCCGACCGTAAGCGACAGGGCAGACGCAAACCTGTCCTACAGCAGAGAACGAGGCCATCACCAGCATCTGTACCTCTCTCCTGCACCAAAATATGTCAACGGTGTCCGATCTAATCCCAGATGAATCTCTGTGGATGCAGGCTTTTACTGTTCATTTACTGATTTATCGTGTGCAAGAATATACTTATTCATCATGGTGTTTATTGCTGCCGTGCCTTCAAAAGAATAAATTCTACTTATTGACGAATCAATAAAATGATCTTCATTCGGGGCTAGAACAAAAGCCTGGCCCAGAAACTACACCGGATGTTCCTAGCTATGACTGGATGCATTCACAGATGCCTCGTTATCAGTGATGAGTTATTTTCCATGTTTTGGACGTATTTAACAGAAAACTGGGACGCGAGTCTGTGACTGTGGCATCCCCTGTTGCTTTGGATAGGCTGCACGTTAGCGTGTGCTATGCTAACCCTGCTAAATTCCTGCGCCCGGCCGGCCACATTGTTTCCACTCTGTGGTTCAGCAGCTATGTAAGTAGCTATGCCTCCTCACCCAGGGGCCACCCAGCTGGCACTGCTGGCACAGACATGCCGTTTCCATCCCCCTGGGCTGGGAGTCGCTAGCAAGCGGGATGGCAGGATTACCCACAGTCCAGCTTCAGAACTATGCACAGCCAATCAGAATTTGTAATACAAGAGGGTTGCAGGTTCAAACCCAGATAGTGTTCAGTCAGGAGCTGAACCTTTGCTTCGGTAAAATATACAGTTGTGTAAATTAATTTAACTAACTAAAAGGAAAATGTGAAGTGCAAGTTTCTCTGGTTGAGTGCCTGCTAAATGCCTAAATGTAGTTATGACATGAGGTGGGATTTGAATGTTTAATTTAACAAGGTGAGACAGCTAAGAAACTAATTTCTCATTTGCTTTCTTGGGTAATCAATGTGGGTAGAAAATTGAAAGGATTGCGCAGCAAATTAGATAAGCGGGATAAAGAAGAGGTCGGATGTAAAGAGCAAACTTTCATCTGATTGGTTGAGATTCCCCTCAGCCATACACAGTAGATATCAGCCCCAGGATGCTGTCCTTCTCAGGCCAAAAGGCAGAGTGACATGTGTCTGAGGATGAATATGAGGCTTTAATATCAGATGCTCTTTCTGCCAGAGGAATCATTTGCGGCAGGTTGTGTGTGGCACAGCAGAGAGAGCGCCATTTTAATCACCTCCATCTCCTGTCAGCCTCCGCCGTGCTGCTGGAGAGGACGGAGCGAGCTGGAGCCGTGACCCTCCGCTGCGCAATCCATACAGCCTGTCAGATTAGAGTGACATCTCTCATAGCGGCAGGCGAGTTACTGCGTCTCATCTCTGCAGCTGGAGAAGGATGCTAAACATGCCACGGGATGGTCTGGAGGAGGATGCAGAAACAAGGAATGATTGCCATTCATTGCGAAAAAAACAAGAAAAATTAACAGGGAAAGTTACAACAAGGAAGAGGAACAAAATTCCGAAGGATTGACCATTTTCCTTCTTCATTGACTGTGTATTTAAAAACAAGAAAAGTGTCTGCGGGTTTTTGTTCTTTCCTTTAAGCCATTTTAGGGAAACCAGGTGTTGGACTCAACCAGTGAAATTAATCAATTAAGTGCTAAAAGGACCAAAAACCAGCTTTTCCTGCGGCCTTCAGGACTTGAGTTTGACACCCCTGATTTAAAGTAAACATTGCAATAATCTTAAAGAATAATATATGTAATGTATAATGATTTTAAATGTACACATTTCAATCACATGATACTTTGAATAAACTTAATTAGTCACAGAGCTTTGAGACACTGACAAAAAACTGAAACAATAACTTTATTTTCCCTAGGGAAAAACTTTCTATAGTTACACATTTTTTATACTTTCTATTCATTTGTGTACCAACTCAGAAATGGAAAAAAATGGATATAAAAATTTGCAATAGGCTAAAGCGTGGCAATGTCTCACACTTTTCATTATTCATTGTTCAACTCAGCCCTGGTATCTACTGCTTGTATGACTAGCAGGACATGAAAACACTTCATCTACAGTGCCTGAGAACCGGGACAGCATGGGTATAAGGCAAAATTACACACGAGAACAACCCATCTGAGCTAAATTATAGAATTTAACACCATGAGAGAGAACAGGATTAGAGTGAAATCAGGCTTGTCTCATAAAAAAAGATATAAAACACATACATAAACTGAGGAGCAAGGAGAAGAAACAAGCCACTCTCACTGATGTGGATTAAGAAACCTTTATTTAAGTGATTCGTTCACTCTGAACTCTTAATTCGTATTTGAAACAGCGCCTTATTTCTTCTCTCTTTTCTGCTTGAAGTTCAGAAAACCTCTTCAAAAAGCAGCTTTCTGAAAGGAATACTTCACCAGCATGCCCATTGTACTCCGCCTGTTTTTAAGCTTACATTTAAAAATACATGAATGGGACTACAGAAAAGTGTCAAGAGAAATGTTAGTTCCTCACTTTACTCACAGAAATGCGCATAGAAAGAGCAAATGTACATGTGACAACTTAAATCATACGGCCCACATGGAGAGCTGCAATTTGTTTTTTGGGAGGCGGTTTTCATGAGACGGAGAGCTGACTTTGCGAGCCATTCCTAAAGAGAGACAAAGAGCTTTTCTGTTGGTTTTTATTTATAAATGTTAGCCACGTGATTTAGAAAGCCAGCTGAGAAGAACAGTGTTCAGTCTTAACTGCGGGAAGCCGTAGATCTGAAAAAGTCAATACGGTTTTATGGGCGCATGAAGCTCTCCCACTTCACTTGCAAAAATGGAAAAGATATAAAAATGTGGCTGCTTTTAGGGACAACAGGTTCATTTTTCACACATGCATCTCAATAAAGAGTGTGTTAGAACGTGCAGAGGGAGGTTGGGGACAGACTATCGGTCACTGGTACAGACAACAGCTCTTATTCTACACCACTTTAATGGGTTTTATCCACATTCCACTGTGGGCAGAAACAGGGGATCCGAAAATGGCTGGCATTTCTTAGGCTATGGATTTATGGTATGGCATGGCAGGAATATAGGGTATGACTGGGTGGAGTGTAGAATTATGATGTGGGAACTGCGCTTTTAACGGAGGGGTTGCAGGTTCAGTTCCTGGGTAGGACAATGCCAACGTACACTTGAGAGAGGTGCTTCACCACAATTGTTTCGGCAAATATCCAGCTGTAGAAATGGGCAGTGAGAAAAAAAATATACTCTGTGTAGCTGGCTTGGAAAGAGTGCCTGTTTATTAAATCTAAAAGCTGTAACTGTTCTCACCCATTGTTTTCTGTCTTTACAACTCATATCTGGGTTATAGGTCAGAAAATGTACCTGCTTTAGTGATGTTGCACTTGCACTCTGTGGCCTGGAAATGTCAGCGAGGTCAATGTTACTCTTGCCTCCTGTGGACGCACGCGCATTCTCTTGCATTGTAATTCACTCCGATACGGGAATCTGCTAACCAACTAGAATGCAATGCAATGGAACCAGGCCAGGAAAAGAGTAAACGGATCTGAATGCCAATGATCTCTTATCATGCTGTGTACGAAACAAAACAATCACCCTTGCTTTGAGGTAGAGGTTGCTACACAAAACAGTGCATGATAAGAGCTCTTCAAACATTTCAGCCACTCTGAGAGCAAGAGCTGCCCCACACAACAAAGGAATCTGCTCTTCTTGATGTCCTACAGCCAAACCAGGACACAAAACGTCGTTGAATTCTGCAGCCACTTGCAGGAGTATTAAGTCCTTTTAATTCTGATAGAGTAATAGGAATTAATATATTAAAGGAGTTTTATCATAATAATTCATTTTGTTTCAAACAGCTTTGCGATGATTGTAGCAGGAAAGGTCATCTCAGTGTACCAGGGAAACACAGCCCGCAGATGTTCAATCTGGCTCTGCGCTTTTAACATGATTGACAGGTTTGAAAAACAGGCAATAAATCAGGAAACGGAACTACATACCGAGCCCCAGCCAAAATATCGCAAGCCGAGTATTCAACCACGAGGACAGTACTGAGGACAACACTCACACGTTTGCGTCTTTACAAAAAAATAATAATAATTAAATTGCTTGTTTGGTCAGAGGCAGCAATGTGTAAAACTGGCAGAAGGGTGGGAGCTGCTCCTGCTTGAGAAAGCTGTTGACTAATTCACGGGTTAAGTGGAAATGGGGAGTTTAAGTCCTTCAGGAAGAACATTCCGGGTGCATGTAAGCAGGGAGTGAGTTTTCAAGGGAGCTGCTTAATGAAATAAAAACAGCATATACCTGTATACAATAAAATGTAATGTGTGTTATTACACTGTTTGAAACTGGTGCTTCATTTCCACTGTCATAGCTGACCATCACAGTGATGTGGAAAACCCGAATCTGAGAGCGGGTTATTAGAGCGGATGAGAACACTGCATCTAAAGGCAACGGAAACGGTATAAGGTGTCTTGTCCAGCCATCAAAGGCACTCAACAGAAGGCTCAATTTTTGTAAATACTTTTATTCAAAAGTGCCACATTTCTTTAAACAATTCAAAAGTCAGACCAACTTAAAATCCAATTCATTTTTCTCAAAATATCAATGGAGGATGAATGCATTAGTTGATTTTTCAAACTTATTAACAGATAGTCACTCCACTGGAGATTCTGTGTGTTTTTCTGGACGGACATGGCCTCTCTGGTGTGGTGCAAGCCCACACACGGCTAACACTGCAGTGGTCAACAGCAGTAATGCTGACTTTGGTTTTGACTTTCTTCATCCAGATTTCAGTTATGTTTGGTGATGGAACACAGAATCATAAAATCCACATTATTCCCCCAATCACTCCCAATCACCCCCTCCCAAAAAAAAAAAAAAAAAACACAAATATTTCTAGGATCTAGATGCTAACCTGAAAATTCCAGATATGTCCCCACATCCTGTAACACCCCCCAGAAGACGAGATAAAACACCCAATTTACATACTTGCCATTTTCAGCTGCAATTACAGCAGACCGAAAATAGCAAGATGTAATTTCTCCAATTACGCTGGGGTTCAGAAATGAATGGGTCTGTTTTTGTCACGGGGCCATTTCGCTCTTTGCTCACATTACTGGGGTAGCACACGGCCCCCCCTCCCCCAAACTTGTTAAACACATAACCTGACACTCCATAAAGTCTATAACCATGAATCTTCCTCAGAAAAATTGTACTATTATTTTTTTGGAACTAGACAATAAACAAGCTTAGATGGTGCCAAAACCAGGAGCCCGGTGCCAAAAGTTATCTTTGCCAGCTTTTAAAGAAAAAAGCCTACAGGGTTATCTTACTGTAGTGAGTTAGACTGAGTCCCTTCTGCACAGGACCCACAGTCTCTATGAGAGTATTTACTGAAGTGAAATGGGTTTCTGGGGAAATAAAGACGACACATCTGTGTTCTTCAACTGGCAGGCTTGGCACTGCTGATAGAAACAGACACTGCTTTGCGATCAAATCGGGGAAAAAAGACATTATAGTCCTTGTTACCTTTAAAGACGCTTTGTGCAGGGTCTTTTGTGTCGTTATTTGAAACAGGTACACCTGTAAATCTCCACAGAGTGCCAAAGCAGTCTTTGTTTAACAAAAAAGACCAGGCACTGTTCTTTAAATGGTGCTTTCTGTCTCCTGTCCAAATGTGCACTTTTTCAAGTTCATATCAGTTAGTTCTCAATGGGGCAGTCATAACACTCTGCTGATCTCCATGAGGCTATCAGATCACACCAGCAGAACACCCTCTGCACTCGGCCCTAACCTGCACTGGGACACAGCGCTTTGTAGATCAGCAATCCAACCCACAAAATAAGAGAAACCACTTTCAATGAAAGCATTTTCCCCAACTGCTGAACTTCACTCATTCTTTCCTAATTATTTTAAGGATCATTGAGGGCTATTTATTACCAAGCTATCCATTCCTTAAGAGGGTTTATGGGCCCCCATTGAAAGTCATTTAATTTCAGCAGTTCATTTTAATAAAGATATTGTAAAAACAATCCTGGTACTTACTTTTGTGAATATGGAAGCACAGAGTAATAAATCACAGCCCCCACTCTCCTGCCTGCTGTTAAAAGTTAAATCTATACCTCTTCTGTATGAAAACAAATACAGATAAAAAAGTACAATGGCTTTCCTTTGAAGGGTATCGGGAATATCCTTCAGGATTAAGGTTTTGTTTCCACCCACAGGATTTCCCATATTGGGTGTCGGGCATGGCATTGTAGAAAAGGGATAAACACTTCCCTGAAACCGTTATCAAATGTCAGTGTCACCAAGCAGCCCGGCCACGAATGAACAATGACAAAATGTCCTGAAACCATAGAGTTCATCGCCCTGTTCATCACGAAACAGCAAAGCAACAGGGCAGTATCACATACCCCAAAGATTACAGCCAGAAAAGGGGAAATGTACTCTCAGCAAAAATAAAGGGTTTGGTTTACATGTTTTCCCCAGAGAGCGGAGTCTGGTGTCTGATCATGTCACGGATGTTCTCAAGCCCTGTGTGACCAGGGTGCCATTTTACCCGGCAAATGAAGAAACACGCCCTGCCACGCCCGGCCCCTGTGTCTTTGCTTATGATCTTCTGCATTTCATGCTCAAAGGTGATCACCGGGGGCGACAAATGCAGTCATGCATCGTGATGCATCTGTGCTAAGGATGGCGACTCGGCTGCATCACTTTGGAATGCTAGAAAAAATAAATAAATGTGAAAGAGCTTAAGGCTTGGTGTGTTGTTTTTTATCATCTCCAGTCACATTTGTGTATTCAGTGTACTTTCAGAAAATAATCCTACAATGAAAATGGATTGAATTGTATCAAAATAATCAAATAATGGTGAAATTAAAGAGGTCATAATGCACTGAATCCTACGCCCCCAGTGATCACACTGAACACTTGGGGAGTGCAGAGGTGCTGAACACGGCTATCACTGGCAGAGAGGTTAAAATCCTCTAGGCCTCTTTTGCACCTAGGTGCAACAAGTGTCACCACATAGTATCACCTTAAGTGATTCCTGCTGTATTATTTTAAAACTATGTGGCACCAATTACCTGGCTGCAGTAGTTGCACTCTTAACTGTTATAAAAAGAACTTGAACCTTGCACTGGTATCACACAATACTGCAATACTATCTTGTTTTTAAAAGACTATACCCTGAGCTCTGACTGTCAAAGCAGAATTCTGAGTGCTTCTCCATGTGTGTGAATATAAGCATGGCTCACTTCATTTGGAGGTGTATTTGAAACCTCTGACAGTGATGTAATCATTCTAAGGCAGCCAATTAAAACAGCCTAACCGAGAGCGGGACAGACCGCCGGTCTTGGGCCATCTGCAAGTCAGCTCAGAACATCTGCGGATTGATTGAATTTCACTGCAAACCAAAACACTATAAAAAAATGCAGAGTTCCTTCCATGTGTGTGCTTTCAATAATTTCGAGCCGACTTTGAGCAGAAGTGGATTTAACTAAACTCAGTGAAGCAGAGAGATAAAGACCGAGATGGTGGCAGGTAAAGTGGATGTGGTTTTGGGATTCAGAAGGTCAGACATCGAGATCTCAAGACGCCATGGCCAAGCCAGGCTGGAGGCAGCTTGGCATTAGGTCACATGCTCAGGTGCTGGTCTGGGGGAGTTTGATGTGTTTGACAGGCGCCATATCTCACCAATCAGCTTGAATGTTCACTGCACATTCACCCCTTCTCCCATTACATCTGCTTCATATGATCTGGGGTCACACAGGGGTGGGAAAAACCCCCAGCATGCATTGGGTGAGGGGCACTGAGATGCCTGGAAAGGTCGCCAGTCCATTGCAGGGCCTTACAGATAAACACACACACTCACACACTCACACACTCAAACACTCAAACACTCAAACACTCACACCTACGGACAATTTGGCAAGTCCAACAGTTGCTTCTGAAAACAAAACCACAGTTGGGTGAAATAAAATACTCCAACGTATTTGTTCAGGAGAGGGGGAAACTGAAACCTTGCACAAACAAAAGTATATTTCAGAGCCAGGAATGAATAGCTTCATTCTGAAGAAAAAAAGTGAAATATTCTGGAAAAAAACGTTCAGGAGGTGAATGCAAAATTATATAAAGTGGGCGGTGTTTATTGCCTTTTTCTAAACTGCTGCGGGCCACAGTGATTCCTTAAAGGAGTCGTACCTGGGGCCTGCACAGGAAACGGTGACAGTGTGTACGCCGCTGAGCCCTGCTGAAGCTGGATCTCAGCCAGCTCAGCTTCACTGAAGACCAGAGTCTTCCTCAGACCCACTCCTGCTATCAGTGACCTCCTTGCAACCTTCTTACTCAGGCTTTCTGAATCTTTTAACCTCCTCCATCTGTCCCCCCCCTCCAAAAAAAAAAAAAAAAACAACCCTCAAACCCTTTATCTCACTGCACTTTTCTGAAGTTTTGCCACTCTCAACTTCCCTGGCTATCCCTCCATCTGTTTCCTGGTTACTGTCTTCTGCCATTTTCTCCCCTTCCACACTATCTCCCATCTCTTTCCCCATATTGGTCTGAAATGCGGAGATCTACAGTCAGATTGCCTCTAGGAACAGAACGTGATGGCATAAATCAGCAAGATCTAACGCTGAAGGAACAGTGTAGAGACTTGAGACAAAACTTGCATTTTTTTTTTCCATGCTTGCATTTTTTCCCTCTAAAAGTACTTTTAAAAAAAAATTGAGAGCTTCATGCAATTACTTAAACTTTACCGGGTCAAGCCTGGCCTTTAAGATTCCAAAGGTCATGGTCAGAACGACAAATCATAAACATATCCATAGTCAGAGGGCAGTAGACACAAATCAAACACAAGCTTCGCCATAGTCTGAATTTAACTGCGATACAGTTCACCGTCAGAGCTCTGCGCTGGCACGGGTTCAAAGGAAGAGGCCCTATGTGATAATCCGGTCTCTGTACGAGATACAGGCCTCAGAGAGGGACGGCACGTTTAGCCTCAGAGAGGGACGGCACGTTTAGCCTCAGAGAAGGACGGCACGTTTAGCCTCAGAGAGGGACGGCACGTTTAGCCTCAGAGAGGACCGTTTAGCCTCCCGTTTAGCCCCTGCAGCATACCATGTTCTGCACACACTCATGTTCTGCCCACAGCCTTCATCCGGCTCAGTTCTTCCCCCCTTTTCTTCCCAGAAATGTATGAATCAATAACCCTGCTTGACAAGGCTATTTCAGCAGACTGGAGTTACACACCACCACTTTGATCTTGAATTCAGTTTCACAACAGTCAGTGGAGAGCCACAAAAATGTAAAAAAATAAGTAAAAAATGGCAGCAATTTTTCTTTTTTTTTAACCATGCTTATTTTCTGCCAGTGTATGGCTGCTGTAAACCATTGTCGATTTTGAAAACCAGACCCCAAAGCCTGGATGCGAATGCTGGAGCACCACTGTTTTTCATAAAGTCTGGCTTAAGTTAAAAGAATAGAATATTCCTACAATTCTTATTTCTTTCAATGTTTCTCTTTAAACATTTGTCATTTTAATCAACAGCCAACAACACGACATTCAGTGATAACCACAAGTAATCATAAGCAGAAGATGGGAAAAGAAACTGAGAAAATTACGCTTTTCTGGCAAAAACATTACCATGCATTTTATCAAACGTTCTTAAAGAATGCAGACAGTGAGGACCACAGTATTTTTCTGTACACAACCTGGCTATCTTTCAGCAGTCATGAAAATATCTCTGTCCTCCTCTCAACATAGAGATAAAAAAATAAAATTAGGGCTAGATTTTCTGGAACCAGGCGGATTGTTATGACATTGTCAAACTTTAAGACACACGCAGAATCTGTAGTTTAATGAAGGTGAAGGGTGTCAGTTTTCCTCCTAGGGTTAGAGCTAGACTTGGTCATGTAAGGTGTCTGTCAATCACAGCAGTTTGATGACATCATTTTCCTTTCAGACTTCACACTCTCATGAGGATGCTGTTTTCATCCAGTTACTCAGATAATTGGGAAAAAAATGCTTTCATTATTCTGCATAAACTCAGGATGCAGACGGGTAACTGTGGTAGCTTTGATTCAAATCTAAGCTAGATCAGAGCAGGAGAAAGTGAAAGCAGGAGAAACCTGATCACCCAAAACAGTCGTGTGGGAGTTTCAGTCAAGCTTTGAAGAATGGAACACAGACCAAAACAAGCCAGTGCTTCTGAAAGTGTGTGTATGCAAAGCAGCACGGCAGAAACGACTGCCGAGCAGCACAAAAAAACAAAAACACATCACTGGAGTATTACAAAGCAGGAGTGAAGTCGACTGTTGGCAGTTAAAGCCCAAAATACGAATCAGTCAGAAATTATTGCCATTGTTCTTCCACACAGGGAGGAAAACCGTGAGGCGATACAGGGCAGGTTACGGACACAGGTGTGTCAAAGGCCCCCCTGGGCTCCCTGAGCTCGCTGGGTGAATGAACTTCGTGTTTTCCCTCCACGGCTCTCAGAACAGTGGTAAGATTGTTCAGTTACATTAAAACCAACCTCGACAGCCCATGTGGCTCTTTAGAAACTGAGAAATTGACCTGTGTTCGGTCTTCACAAGCTCTTACACGGAGAACAGACCTGTTTGTGTTCGGTCTTCACTAGCTCTTACTGCTGAATTTAATGCTCCCCAGGTGACAATCCAAAAACACATTACCTCACGAGTGGACACGCTCATCTTGCCTTCCGCTCTCTAGAATTCCCAGATCCCTCCTCACTCACCAAATACTAATCCCCAAAGTGCATGTCACTTTTATATGGGAACATTCCTGCTGCATTCACACACCTTTCCAGGACCATGAAATCTTAAAAAAATGTAAATACAGTCCTTAAGCAACACCCAAGACTGGCACAGGATGAAGGAGCACATGCAGCTTTCGCTTGGTTTCACAAAAAGAGAGGCAATCAAAAGTACAACGGCCTACTTCTTGTACAATTTTGTGATGTGAGCAAAATGTGCCAAGAATTTCAACATGCACATCTCTTTTTAATAAGCCTGGTGAGAAGACAGACTAGGTCAGCAAATAACCTGAATCTTTTCTTAATGAATAACGTTTACTCTGGCAAGTCATCAAGAGAAACACCACCTTCTTCCCCAGTCCCCTTTCTACAATATTTCCAGAGCAGCACAGCTGCCATGGCAACCCCTGGATTGTATTCCACCTAACGTTCCGAATCCCCATATGGAAACTCCACCAGTTATCAGTGCAGCGATTTGACGGGGAAAGCCGCGAAGCGTGCACGCACGGTCACCTACAGCCGCACAGGACGCCATCTGGCCTGCACCGCGAGGGACAGCAGCCGCCGGCCACGCGCTGTCTGCGCTCACACCTCCCGCCTTCTCTAGCTCGCGCCATATGGGCTCGCGTGAGAACGCTCTCTAGGACAGCACTCGCGGCTAATCGACTGACAGCAGATTGGAGCGGCGGGGACCTGCGGTGACCGATACGCTGGTTAGCGGAGCTGCTATTTTTTTTTTTTTTTTTGCAGCGGTCAGGAGATCTCAGGAGCATGTGATAATGACCTGAGAGAGCAGAAACACCTGTCCACCAAGCGTCTCCTACAGCACCGCACAGCTCTCGATTAAACAATGGACGAGCCTTTTACAGCATTTAGAGGACTTGAATTCTCATTGGTAAAGTATTAACATAACCATCTTTAAACCATTTAAAATATAACATCTGAAAGAGGAAAATGCAAAATGCATGACAAAAATTCCTCCAAGTAACCACTGTACAAAGTGTTCTTTATTGTATTCAGACAGTCCATGTGCAAATCATACTTTCAAAGATATGAGCCGTTTAGAGAATAGAACAGCGAGTGACGACTGGCCTCGGCGGCTATTCATGCTTTCCAGACACCAGAGTGAACCTGACAGAAAGGAAACCGTTGTCCTCCAGCCAGGAAGTTAAAAAGAAGACATGTTCAGAATTCATGGCAGGACATCATTATTGACAAATTTAGCCTAATCTGTCTTTGGACCCATTCATGCAGCGATAATCTTGGAAGTTCAATTCGGTTTCCATAACGACCAGTTACCCATAACAACAGACTTCTGTACACATAATATTCCCCCCAAAAAGAATGGCTTTCATGTTCAAAATAAATAAATCCACATCATTAGCAAAGCAAATATAAACATTTTAAAAGAGGAAAAGCAATTCCTTCTGAGCTCTAAGACCATTCCCCGAGGGGACCTGGCTACAAAATAAGGGATAACAGAAAAACTAATTCCTGGGTTCCAGATCCCTTTGCATAGTTTTGTAGCTTTGTAAACAATTAAACCACATTCATCTCAATAGTTTAATAGCATTTACATATGCCAAAATATCTGCATAAACCTGTATATATTTAATATATAAAATGATATACTAGTTAAGTTAGCATTGAAACCACAGTTCAGACAACTAAAATGAGGTGCGGTGGTATTAGCTGCCATGAATAATAATGAAATCATTACTAGTATAATGCTGTTCCCTTCCCCTAGTAAAGACTGCAGGTGGACAGTGACTGTTGGCAGCAGCCACAGTTATGTTAGCCATTTTCATGGCTAAAGGAGCAGCAAAGGAATGAGGCAGAACCAGGCACCTTCTTAGCCTCCTTCTGCTGTGCTAAAATGGGAGTTTCCATTATATTTGTATGTGTTTATTTTCATATACTGTATATGTAAAGTTAACTTTTTTGGATCTGATCTTGTTTTTGTGATGAGAAATTGAATTCAGAGAGGGAGATGCAAGTTGTTTCACAATCATATGTTGGATACATAACATGAATTGTAAAAAATAGCTACAGACAGCAGTGATGATAGAGTGAGTTTTCATGAACCCCACAATCAGTGAAGGTGTGAAAACCTGTCAATCGATGACTTATTTCAGCCAATCAAATGTTTTGCTCTTCACAACTAAACACGATTGGCTCATCTCAGCTCCACTCATTTGTGATGTCACAAAGCCTCATCCTCCCATCACCAGCAGACAGGCCCCAGAGTGCGACTCACAGAGATGTCGAAGACCTCCTCAGTGTCGTCCAGCATGCGGACTCTGACAGAGATGTGGCGGCCGGCGGGCATGGCCGGCGGCCTGTGGCCCGGCTCCAGGGTGCTGATCCCCAGGCTTTCCTGAGCACCCAGCCTCTGACCCGCTGTCGTTCTGGGCTCCGGCTCCCCCATGTCGGTCCCTCCTGCAGCCTTGCTCCTGGCAGGGGAGAGAGAGGGGATGCTGTGAGAACATCTATGGCATATGAAGCCTTTAAAACTGGAAAAAATTCAGAGACCAGGAATGTGCAATATTACTTATTTTACTGTTCTAGCCTAGCACTAAAATGCCTGATTCAGTTTATCAGTCTCTTTACTCCACACCTTAACTGGAGTACATGCTCTCACCCAAAGTGACCAGATACACAGTGTATGTTTTTACACACTATCTATTCATACAGCAGGTGAATTTGAAGTGTTATTGCTGGTTTGACATGCAACCCACACCTACCCTTCCCTGGTACTCCTTCCTCATGACTGGAATTGAACACCCAAAGAGTTAGTGCCGCTACTCCATGACCATACCCCGATATACACACAATACTGTAAATCAAGCCACCAAATGCTAATGAAGTAGCTTATGACCCTTTCATTAAGTAAATATACAGGGGAAGAAGATCTTTCTAGTACCCAGAACTACAAAAGTTGACAACCCAAAAAAACTAACCTCATCTGAATGACAGATCGAAAAGGTAACATCTTCCATTTCTTTGCTCATGTCTTACCCAACTCATGAGTGATGAGGTAAAGATTTTTTTTTTTGTAAATATAGAGTAGGAGGTACAGCGCATGTGACCGGGTCATTTACCACACTGACTGACAGTTGCCATGGGAATTTATGGATGTAGACCGTAAAAGGGCCGGGTCATGTCCCTCAGACAATTAGGACGCGGTGAAAGCAGAAAGAGGGACATCTATGGCACAAACTGAGGGCACAATCAGCAGCAGCACAAAGGGAGGAACCCGCATGAAAGGGAAGAGTTTCAGGCCTGGAGATAAAAGCGGGGGAAACGTGAGGAGAGAGCCGAGCGAGCGCCCCCCCCCCCCACCCCCTGGTGGAGCCAATATCAGGGCGGCGGTCCCGATCACCGAACAGCCACCAAGCGCCACCGCGCCGTCCCCTGAGGCCAGTCTCCATGGCGACCGCCATAATGTGATGTGAAGGCTCACGGGTTCGTGCCGGGCCCCAGGGAACGGTCACGGTTGCACAAGTTACCGATTTCATCAGTGGACCGGCTTGGGCCGGTCAAGCAGCTTGTTTTGAGGAATGGCTAAAAAACGGAGATGAAGGGGCTGGCGGGGTGGTGGGGTGGCGCACAGAGTAAAGGCCCAACTCCCGCATCCTCTGGCTGGGAGCTCAAGTCTGTATACAGCTCCCAGCGAGGCTCTTTTCACCTGCTATGTATCCGGCACAAGGTTAAACTTTTAGACCACTTAAATGTGCTCCAAGTCTAGTCCTACACTAAAAAAACTTCAATGGAGAATTTCACTGAAAATATTATGAGGTCTAGGGACTAGGCTTACTTCCTGTCCAGGAAACCAGCCCATTGACTCTCAGCTGATATTCACAAAAGCATCTTAAAGCAAGAATGCTGACCTAGGATCAGGTTTTTTTCCCCTGTTCATATCATTATCAAAGGCAAGACTGACTGTAGATCAGCCCTTCCACTCAGATACTTGGAGTGCTCATACATCCTGTTTCCTCAGGATTCTTCATTCCTACTGGGTGACCTTTTCCTCTCCGATGTTCATCTCCCCCTTATCAACCCTCCCTTATTAAAACCCTGGGGGTTTGGCGGACTGACTCTTGCTGTATAGAGACATGCAAGAAGTAAATAGACACCGACAGTGTTTGATGAAACTAAGGGTGTCTGTTTACTTCTTGCATGTCTCTGTATAGTCTCATGTGTTATGAATTCTGAAAGCATTAATCATGAAAGAATGTCTATGCTTATTGAGTAACTGCTGTTTCTCGCATAAACGTTCATATGCTCTGTCCTCTTCCATGTTCATGAATGCCAGGATGGGTGGAGATACAATGAGCTGTCAATCACCCACCGACCTGAACCAGTAGAGTGTTCCACAGCAAAACACAATAATTGGTTCAACTAGGTCAAGACCTGGTCACATGTGCTAGCTCCGCCCGTTTGGTGGTGTCATGAAACCTCATTCGCCTGTGACTAAATACAGCACTTACACTCTTGGTGCCGTGCCAGTCTTCTCTCTTCCTCGTTGCTCTCAAATTTCACCATTATTTGTTTCTACCCATCTAACCGTTCAAAACAAAAGAGCCACTGTGCTAGAGAGAAAGGCCAGGGTTCATTATCAGACTGGGGTGCTGCAGAACAGAGGAGAAAAGGCCAAACACAACTGGGAAAATGGGTCCATGCTGTCAGAAAACAAATTACTGGGGACTGAGCTTTCAAAAATATTCTTGTCATATTCTTCATGGCAGATAAAGTATGACATGGATGATTAGATTTAACTATCATGCTTTGATTGTTCATTTCAGCTTCAGTAAAAAAC
This sequence comes from Albula goreensis, assembly GCA_022829145.1. Taxonomy (NCBI): domain Eukaryota; kingdom Metazoa; phylum Chordata; class Actinopteri; order Albuliformes; family Albulidae; genus Albula; species Albula goreensis. The sequence goes on along the minus strand of CM040746.1, from coordinate 39,605,101 downwards.
AACAGCAACAAACAACAAAAAAAAAACCTCTTGAAAAACTGCCAAGTTGGTAAGCTCCTGGCGGAGTTGTTTACATCAAGCCTTACCTCTCAAAAACTCTCCAGTATGCAGATCTAAGATCAGCTATGTGACTGAAGAGTTTAGCCAACTCCCTTAAGGTGACTACCAGTAAGCATTTAAACCTGACCAATGAGCAATAACCTTTTTTTCTGGAATTCAACTGCTCGGATTGCTAGGAAATTGTGAAGCTCAGAAATGCTACTGCTCACACAGTCAAGCTCCGGATACACCTACAACCGAGTTCACACCTCGTCTCACTCACTCACAAAAAAAAAAGAAAGAAAAAAATATCCAAGTGCTTCTAAATGACAGCATAGGTGACAGACGTTAAGTGAAAAGAGAGAGGAAAAGTATGTTTGTACTCTGTCACCACTAAGCAGAATGTGTGTCTTGGTGGCTTTTAAAGCTTGAGACAGAGGCATTCATTGTGGGCTGAGGGTGAGAGAGAAGAAACCGCCGTTCCTCAGGCCTCTATACAGGCCTGCCTAGTTCCACATTGTTTACGACACATTCCAATGCTGTGATGCAACCCCGGGAATCACCATGGACATCAGCAGCTCTGGAGTGTGTGTCCAGCTTTATATGGGAGACAAAGGCCCATGAGATCAAAGCTACCAGCGACACATCTCTGATACACCGCGCAGTGACGGGAGGACGCTACCAAAGGTGGGGGATTTGAACTGTTTCTGTTGTTCAAAAACAGAAGAGCTAGCAGAAGTTTTACAGATGAGGAAGGTGGTGATTAAAATGACTGAGACGGTTTCAGTCTGTAGATGAAATTCTGTATGATGAGATTTCAGGCTTATCTAAGGCTTACCTCAATCTCAATGACACGCCGTTTCTATGAGATTTGATCAATGGCTCAAAGATCTTATATGACCTTCAAATGCTGCTCCGCCTCCCTAACCCACAAAATAAAAGTTTTACTCACTTCCTGATAGATTCCTTTGTGAAAGAATGCCATTGATTGATGTGTGTGAGTGTTTGTGTGTGTGTGTGACACAGTAACACACACACACACATTCAGAGCAGTAGATTAGTAGTGCTCCTGTGACGTCACACATCTGCAGGGCTACCTGACACAAGCGACTGAGGGTTTACAAAATCAATGGGCCTTATCACAGTCACACGTTACTGCTCTGCTTCCTTATCAGCCTGCCTTCCCATGACCTTTCCCTGTGTAAACCACCCGCTAACGCAGCGCGTGACAGGAGGAGAGTGTTCAACATCACAGCCAGGGGTCTAGCACCAGAGCCCTGCCATTACCTATGGATACGGCTCCGGCAAACACATTTGATCACATCCGTGTACTGTGTGCATATATGTACAAACACACACACATGCTCACACACACACTCACACACACTCAGTTACTCATACATATGCTGGCATGCACACACAACACACACAGACAAAAAGTTACTCATACACATGCATGCACTCACAACATTTCACACTCACACACACAACATTATACACACACAAACACAGCAGGCCTATAGATGCACAGTCAGACATATACAGTACATATGGACTCACACACGAAAACAATTACTGTATACTTCACTATGTTACAAATGAACTGTCAAAGAGAATTCCCAAATACTTTCCACACATAGTACATATTTCCCTTAGGAACCATACAATGAACCATATGCTTGTGCCACGCACACGCACGCACGCACACACCCACGCACACACGCACACACACACACACTCATGGGTGCCGTCTGAGAAAGTGCAGTACCCATTTGCTGATTTGGCAGACCCCCACACACTGAGGCATGTACCTTATCCTCCGTGCAGCTGGACTGCACTGCAGCGCAGATCCTCACAGTACCCAGAGCCACATCCGCCCACATCCGTGCGCTTACAAGGAAAGCACCATCACTTACACCACACTTAAGCCCTCAGCTGGCATCTGAGCCTTCCCACAGTGACTTACACTGTTTATATTTCTTACATTACACATTTATTCAGCTGGGCATTTTACTGGAGAAATTCTGATGAACTCCTGCAGAAAATTACAGCAATGCCCTATATGGCATTGTTGGCCCTGCCAAACAGGCTGCGACTGTTATATCCTTCAGGAGAGTACTGCATCACCATTCCCTAAGCAAAGTACTGAGCTATTTGAATGTGTAGTGTATGAAAAATGTGAACAGTGTAAGTCACTCTGGACAGGCCTAATTGTCTGTTGAATGCTTAAGATGCACGACTACAGTACTACACTGCCTCAAACAAGAACCCCCTCAGTTACTTAGACCAGGTCATTATATAACTGCAAATAAAACAATGAAGGCAGCTTGATGAATGAGAGGGTCTATTTACTCCTTGGCTTGCTGGCTTGGACTAGACCTGGGAATCTGACCTCCAAACCCTGTTCCTTACCCATCATGCACTGCTTGTGCAATTACCCAGCTGGGAAGTCGAGAGTACCCTCTAAAGATGAGCATTACAAACTACTACTACTACTACGACTACAACTCTTTCAGAATCAGCATCAATTCTTTCGAGACCCTCTCTTGACAACATTTTTATAACTCCTCTGCTTCTCAATCCCTCCACACCAATTTACAGTTTTATCATTTTTTCTCCCCAAAGTAATAACATAAATCAGGCAATGGGCAATTAGGGGAAGGAAACAGGAGTGGGCAACAAATTAGAGTGAAACCAGAGCTGCACAATTAATGACTTGCTAAATACGCACAGTCCGCCGGCTTCCACGGGGACTGCACTAAACGGCTAACCCTCAGAGGAATACAAACGACCTCTAACATTCAGGACAGTACCACCAGTCACTTAATTCCATATATTATTTATTAAAAACTGAATTTTCTCAAGTGGACCCTCTGCGGCGCAAATAAGCCATCTCATGAATCTTAACAGAAATCAATTCAACAAGCAAGACCGTTGGTGACAGTTATTTATTTTCTGAGCAGGCAGTGACAGTGCCACTGTTCCAGGGTTCCTTTCTGACATGTGAGAAGTTGATTCTGACTCCTTTTAAAACAAAATGTTTATTGCTGTCCATAACTTTACTTTTCATGCATGAAATCATAATTAAAAATGACACACAGAACCAGGCTTGGCTGCGGACAATTAACAGCAGGTTACCACGGTTACAGATATCAACTCACACACAATGTTCCCTCAATCATTCACAACCAATTACATCAACTGGTCCACAGCCAAAAAAAGTTCCCTACAGTAAAAGGGGGAACTAAAACATGAGGAAACTAGAGCACTGTTCTCTAAACCAGGGCTGGACAACTGTATCTTCACTGCTTTATGGTTCAATGAGAGCCATTGTATAGCGCTGACGATACATTTCCTGCTTTTTTAAGGTGTTAATCAGTCACTATGAGGTGACTTTGCATCATGAATAAGGCCTGGAATTGTTGCCCATCTACATTTTCTAACATTCACGTCACAGTTTACCTTGGCAGATGGCTTAAACGTTCACACGATATGTGCGTAAATCATTGTTTTGTACTACTGAGTTCACGCTGCTCTAATCAGGCCTAACCTGACTCTCAGGTGTCACCTGCGGGGAGGTGAGGTAAAGCTGAACAGATCACAGGACAGGCAGCCAATCAGGGAGCTCAGGCAGTGCAAATCAGCCAATTACTGAGTCATCAGACTCCGCCCCCAAAGAGGCCCCACTACCCACTCTGTAGTCCCAATCGCTGCCTAACTCCTGTAAATATGCCCCATGCAGAATATAAATGCTTAACATTTATACACCTGTACATCAGTATGTAAATCAGTCAATCAATCAATCAAACTATCAATCAATCTAGGGCAATGTTCAATTAAAAACTTTAATGACAGTCATGCATGCAAAGCCCTAAAGCAGGGTTACTCTGCTCCAGCTCTGCGTCAGTAACCCTAAAGCAGGGTTACTCAGCTCCAGCCCTGCGTCAGTAACCCTAAAGCAGGGTTACTCCGCTCCAGCCCTGCGTCAGTAACCCTAAAGCAGGGTTACTCAGCTCCAGCCCTGTGTCAGTAACCCTAAAGCAGGGTTACTCAGCTCCAGCCCTGCGTCAGTAACCCTAAAGCAGGGTTACTCAGCTCCAGCCCTGCGTCAGTAACCCTAAAGCAGGGATACTCTGCTCCAGGCCTGCGTCAGTAACCCTAAAGCAGGGTTACTCTGCTCCAGCCCTGCATCAGTTACCCTAAAGCAGGGTTACTCTGCTCCAGCCCTGCGTCAGTAACCCTAAAGCAGGGTTACTCTGCTCCAGCCCTGCGTCAGTAACCCTAAAGCAGGGTTACTCTGCTCCAGCCCTGCGTCAGTAACCCTAAAGCAGGGTTACTCTTCTCCAGCCCTGCGTCAGTAACCCTAAAGCAGGGTTACTCTGCTCCAGCCCTGCGTCAGTAACCCTAAAGCAGGGTTACTCTGCTCCAGCCCTGCGTCAGTAACCCTAAAGCAGGGTTACTCTGCTCCAGCCCAGCGTCAGTAACCCTAAAGCAGGGTTACTCCGCTCCAGCCCTGCGCCAGTAACCCTAAAGCAGGGTTACTCCGCTCCAGCCCTGCGTCAGTAACCCTAAAGCAGGGTTACTCTGCTCCAGCCCTGCGTCAGTAACCCTAAAGCAGGGTTACTCCGCTCCAGCCCTGCATCAGTAACCCTAAAGCAGGGTTACTCTGCTCCAGCCCTAAAGCAGGGTTACTCAGCTCCAGCCCTGCGTCAGTAACCCTAAAGCAGGGTTACTCTGCTCCAGCCCTGCGTCAGTAACCCTAAAGCAGGGTTACTCTGCTCCAGCCCTGCGTCAGTAGCCCTAAAGCAGGGTTACTCTGCTCCAGCCCTGCGTCAGTAACCCTAAAGCAGGGTTACTCTGCTCCTTTTCTCCAACCACGTGCCACACCTCCCGACTTCCCTAATTAATTTACCTCATCGGCACGGGAGGGGGTGAGCTAATGAGTGAAATCAAATGCCGTAGCATGGGGCTGGTGCAAACACCTGCAGACACGGTGAGCCTCAGGCCCGGGAGCTGAATTACTCTGCCGTTCAAGTACAAAAGCCCCCATCTGCAATTAATGAGATCACGCAGAAACGCAGAATAATTTAAACACGATGAATATGTGAAGTCGGGTGCGAGAATGCAAGATATGATGGCTAACAGGATCTAGCCGTTTTTTGATGGATAAATAACCCTAGCTGGCCTTTAAAATTCTTCGCCCATATTTTCTTTTGGCAAAGTGGCAGAACGGAGTATATTATTAAAACTAATTTTGAAAGATACAGATTTTACATAGCATGAATGAAACAGATACACTCATTAATGCTTCTCTCCTTGGGCGTGAAATCCATATTTAAGAGATGTGTTCTAACGAGGCCCTGATTATTCAGGCTGGGAGCTAGGCCCCATTCTCCAGCTCTGAGTGCTGTTTGTCCTGGAGGGAGAGAAAAGCAGACGCACTCAACTGTGACAGCAAAGAATCCTGCAGCGAAGCACAAAGATTGTACTTATTAAATGTAATTATTGAAAAGGGCCCAAAAATAAAAACGTGCAATGAGTCCTAAACATAAGACCAGTTAGAGGCTTGCATCTGTACAGGAAGCCCAGACTAAAACCAGCCAAAATCTGGAACTAATGCCTCATAGAGAAAGATATGTAGAGAAAACCAGGATTTCGGGAGCACAGCTTGGCACAGCTGACTGCTTCTAAAAATGCAGTGCCCCCCCCCCACCCCCCCCCCCAACCCGTGCTAGACTTACATCCAAACATCAGCCTCTGACAGACCACCTGGATAACTTTATTAACTCCTCTGCGCTGAGTTTCCTATAACCTGATTGGTGCCAGCTGATTTCTGATAATGGATTTGATTGGTTTAAGTGGTTTATGACTTCACTCGTCCAGAAGTAGAAACTGACCGTTGGTTTATTCGCAAAGTACATCCTCGTTAGGATGTACCACATCAGAGTGAGAAATTAGTCAGGCTCAAAGTCTGACCAGCAAGGTCATCCAGGTCACAAAGACTCCACGGACCAATCAGCATTCAGATACAACCTCTGTCCACAAGTGGTGGAGCTAACTACCCACTGCGGTAAGAACTGTGGTTAGATTGCAGGCCATCCTTCAATGCAGACTGAAATGTCACCTCTTCAGATTTCCATCTTCGTTCTCTTTCCATTTCCATGGCTACCCTGTAGCCCTTCTTCCATTCAAACTGAGGTTATGGTATTTTGTTTGTATTTAAGATCCTTGTTTTAGCTCTGGTTAGCACAGTTAGCTTGCATTACTGCTTTAGTGAAATCACATGTGTGCTCGCTGGTCTGGAAACGTTGTTAGCCTGGTCAGGCTTTGCTGCTCATGCTAATTAAATGAAAGCACTGATGTTCTCCCACATTGTAAGTCACCCTAAATAGGAGCATCTAAGTGACTGTGCTGTAATGTGAAGTAAAACCTTTGAGTAAAAGTGCGCAGACTGGGCCAGCAGCCGATTGCTGAGGTGACACTTGCCATTGCCTGCCCCTAAAAATCAGAAATTACCGGGTCCAGTGGTACCTCAGCTTGACTGACAAGCCCGGCGCTTTTTGCTAATTTTAGCTTTCCATAAGGCAGCCTACAATCACCCGTTAACTGTGATGGTCCACATTTAGTCTAAAAATTGACAGTCCTGCATGGAGGGTCTGACATCTTGCAGAAAAAAAAACTCACAAATTGGACTGACTGCATAACTTTGTGTCCAAAAACGTAATTAGTTCCTCAGAACACCTGCCCTTGATTATTCTATCAGTCCATTCCTTTCATTAGCTCATTCCACACTTTTATTAGGCCATTTGTTTTTGTAATCTGACACTTTGACCACATTTTTTCGCAAGCAATTTAAAGGGTAAAAACCTGATTTGGCCACTCAGACAGAAGTCTCCAAGCAGGATATCACATTTAAATTTCTGTTCAGACCGAAGAACGATTAGATTTGAATCTTATTTGTGCAATTAATCTGATCCTGAGTCACCTCAAACTGCCAATGTAAACATGGCTGAGACCCAGTCTCCAGACTGACCCTTCTGGCTCAGAGCCGGCCATCTCTGCTTCAGAGAAAGGGAGTCCAGAACCAGAACGGGGCAGGCCAGCCCCACATCTGGAGCAGAATAAAGACCGTGGAGCAGGGGGCTGCATTAACCTGTCTTTGAACACGTCTGCCGGGCAGAGACGTGGGCCTGTGCTGAGAAACCATCCCCACGCTCACTCACACATGCAGGCTACAAATTACACAACTGGCTTTCATTACAGCCAGCTGAATTTCTGCATGAGGGGATACCTCAGCCCTCCACTGTACACTGAAATTATACTATATATGACAGACCACATCAGCAAAAATGTAAAATACACACTGTAAATTATCCAGTGTTGATTTAAAACTAGAAGTGTGCATATGAATTCAACTGGATTGTCATATTAACACTGGGCAATTTACTCTGCAGTTGCACATGCAACATTGACAACAGTAGTTTCAGTTTTTGACCTCCGTGCTGATTGGTCAAGTGGCATCAACCATACCTGGAAGGTAACGTCAGCACCTGGGAGCTGTCTGCAGTGCAACATGTAAAGAGTCTGTCTGGAGTCTGGTCTTAAATGTGGGACTGCAGCAGAAATGCAACCATGAAGCACAGATCAAATGTGTGTTATACTGAGATCCCTCTGAGCCAGGCTCTCCCCCTCACAGCCAGGTTCTGCTCAGGGTTTCTTCCTGTTTGTCAGGGAGTTTTTCCTTGCCACTGTTGCCTTGGCTTGCTGTGAGGGGGTTTCAAGCCAGGGATCAATTATAAAGCTCCTTTGTGACAACTTGTTGTAAAGAGTGCTATACAAATAAAATGGAATGAAATTGAATTTAAAGGTGGACATAAAGGAGATCATCTCCACCCCTGAGCCTTCTGTGGCATGGCCAACAGAACCGATTACTCCGGCATTACTTTCATGAGAATGTGCAAACCGTGCAGAGCATTGCTTTCAGTGGAGTGGTGGCTGAAGCTGGGTGACAAAACGAGGAGGCAGGGCACTGGGAACACATTTAACATTACAGCACAGGAGCGTCCATCGCCCATTGCATTGTGGGATTGAAATTCATGACCACTGAGGTGAAATGGAGGGGTATCACATTACGAGTCATTATTCTGGAAACTAAATGGCTCTCCTTGGAGAAATGTCATTGAGCTGATTAGATTATAAGGAACAATTATTTTTTCCTGTATTAAATAACATAATTGAGCAGCTCCAGCACATGGGCACAACAGTATAATAGTGGTGTGATATTAAGATAGCTGCCACATGGGCACAACAGTAATAATAGTGGTGTGATATTAAGATAGCTGCCTGCTCTACTCGCCATAAACCAGACCAGAAAAGACCACCTGGTTTCTCTGCTCTCTGAGCACCAGCTCTCAGCTCTTCCCTGCTTATTCCTGTAATGCAAAAGACAACACTTATTTGGTTTCAAGGCCACAAAAGGATCTAGAGTCCACAGATTGAGTTGCAAGAATTTCAGCAGAACTCAATTTCTGCAACAGCAGTAGTCACATTTGAATTGCAATGGATTTTAATTTAGGCACATCCCCAGAGGGTCTCTTTTGCACCAGTACTGAGTAAAACTGTGCATGTCAGGGATACACATTTAGACAAGAGGGGTGCACAACTGCAGTCCTGGAGCGGGTCTCTGTAGGCCTCTGAGACATGGTTTAAGACACTGAAACTCACCAAAACACAGCTAGCTTACAAACTGGTGCTCTATGAATAGAGCCAGGCACCTCGGGTTTAGAGCAGTCTGGGGTGGTACAGGTCACATCACTAGAATCAGAAGCAGTCCCTGGTCAGATATAAAAGTAGGAGAGGCCACACACTCAGATGTCTGGTAACATACGATGACTCTCAGTTTGGGCCATTGCAGATCTCAATAAATTTCTGCCCCCACACAAAGATAAACATGGCTTCTCTTCTTCTACTGGGTAATGCCTCCTTCAGTCACATAGTCGTTGGGAGACCACACATTTATTTGGCCCTGGGAGCTCATAAATAATGTCAGAGAGCTCTTCCTGCACGTTAGTCACTACAACCCACAGCTTAACCCTTTCAGTGCCAGGCCACTGTTTCTGGTAACAATGTACTGGATGACCGGTGTAACTCCCTCAAATACTCTTACACTTATTTCCCTTAATGTACGTGTAATAAGCGCGACTACTCTCAAACCAAACTACAAAACATTAGAAGAGTCGTTGATCCGGAGGGCTGTAGTTTAGTGGAGAAGATTTGGTGATGTGTGTGAAAATATTACTTTGACATTTAGCAAATTTGACACACTTTCACTGGCACCTCTCCCGAACAACATTTGCAGGTAGGGCAGGCTAAGTCACGAGAAAAGCCGCGGGAATCATTCCAAAGTAAGCGTTCCGTGACATTTCATTGCACTGAATTAATTGCACTGACCGCGTTTCAGCAGTACAAAAAATTCTGCCAGACACTACGTATTTTACAAGAGAATTCCTGTGCTGATGAGAAAGAAAAAAACGATTGCTTCACGGTTAAAAATTGTTAAGATAAGACACTTTGAAACCGGGCAGATGAAGCGGTGAGCTAACCAGATCCAGAAGAGTTCAGTGATGAGAGTATAGCCAATGTTCATTCCCAAGAACAGCGACGCGATAAAACATTTCCAGGTGAGAGGCAGCCGTGATTTATTAGAGCTATCCTTCCTTGTTTGAAAGACTTTCGTGAAGATACAGGCATTCTAAACACAGTACATACGCGGCTGGTTTATATGCGCATACATCTCTCTAATGTTGTAACTCCAATTCACTCATTCATTCACTCATCATTCAGTCACTCATACATGCTACAGCGCACGGAAAAACGGCACAGAACACAAAGGCAGTTACATATTGCCACAGATTAAAACGATTGGAAATTTACGCAAATTGTATACAATTTACATAAATGAAATAAAAAAAATATGCATTTTAGGGTCACGCTATGTTACAGCTGAAAATCCTGGAGGAACATCAAGGCAACCAAACGACCCGGTACAATTGTATAACTGTCACCTCGTAGGTAGTACAATAAAAACCGGGTTTCTTAGGGAAAAATCAAACGGAACGTGACTAAATTCAACGGCAGCCGCTGGTTGCTGCTAGCATCACTAACGCCTTCTTGGAATATAGGTTAGCAGAGTAATCCTTAAGGTTAATAAGTCAGTAGGCTAAAGATAGGTAAACTACCGTGCCAACGCACAGCCCACAGTTTCTGTCAACACACCAGCTTTCACAGAATGGTAGCGGTGTGGCTAGTTTAACTGCCACTACCTAGTGTTCGCTTTCTCTTCTCGTTCAAATAGACCGTGCGATCCACATGCATTTTCTAATCATTGGCTTCACCAACTCGAATTACATTTATACTTCACTCTCCAACTGCTTTATTTGAATCGGTTGTTCAGATCCCTGGAATTAAGATCTAACTTGCCAGTGACATGAACACTGCTGAAATAATGGAAATGTGGAAATGCATTCTGCCCATTACAACAGAGAATATAATTAAATGAGAGGGTTAGCGGCATGGGCCATCTGATCACCAATTTTCCTCAACTATGCATGGAAAAAAAATTACATTGGGTGGAACACTAAACACGCATCTTGCAGAGATGCGTCTTGCTGTATTCTATTTTATTCGTGTATCGAACCTTTCAACAGTGTTTCCCACACGTTGGCTTGCCAGCGGGTCCTTCTTACTGAAACGAACGACCAGTCCCCTTCCCTGCTTTTGTGGTTTATAGCTGCTGCCTCGCCTGATGTCAACGGCACCGGCACAATACGCTCAGTCTCTCAGCGCTGAAACAAAACGCCTTATAAGTAGTTGCACTGTGTCACATGCAGTAAACTCGAAGTAAACAAATAAGTATAAAAGTAGGCATAAAGAACCGCCCAGGTCATAAACTAAACCAAATCACCGGCTGCTAGAGATCAGGGTTTTAACACTAATCTGCCCCCAGACAAGTTAGCTAGCGGTATACACGGCTGTTGAGAACAAGAAAATTAATATCCATTTTGCTTACCCTTCGCTAAAAACCTGCAGGTCTCACACGTGCAAATTTTCCGAGGGGTTAATGAATGATATTTCCCCTTGCAATTCCGGTCGGAAGAGAATTGGAAAATTAAATACTGATTGTTTCGATGTGAGACTCCTTCATCGTCGCCATGTCGTACCGACTGGTTAAACATACGGGATTACATTGAACGAGGCAGTAGACTCAGATTGAGTTTGTTACTCGAACAATAAGGGCGCACCAGTGCCTCAAGCAAACGCACCCGGCACTGCACCCTCACGAGAGACAATCTTGCTCAAATGAAAAAATTAAATGGCTACATTGCGCCATCTAGCGGTTGCCTTGGATGAGAAGGGACGCATTTCATTGGCACCGCAATCAACCGCTTTGCGCACGGAAAATTCTGCGAACCCCACGGGTATAACGCAATCTGAATAATGCGTAATAGTATTATGCGGTAGAAGCATCTACAAAAGCGCGTTAATTTAATGTTACCGACAGCAATCAGCAGAAGGCATCCACGGTGTTCCGCCTGTATGCACACGGTTCCTATGCAAATTCCAGTCCAACACTTGGACCGGTTGTTGAATGCCTCCGACCCTTTCTTAGCACGTATTTCTCGCATAGTGCAAATGTCATTGGATTTTTAAACGGACTGTCCCGTTTCTCTCGCTCACACCTCTGCTACGCAGAGGACAGTCAATGACAGTTGAACGCCAGTCTGGTAATACACAGTATACAGAAGGTGATAATACACAGTAATAAGGGAAAGTCTATGCTTTTAGATGCTACATTGCATGCAGATTTACTTCTAAATTCCAAGCATTAGGTCTTCCACCACTTGACCTGGCCTTACATTACATTAGTCATTTAGTAGATGCTTTTATCCAAAGTGACTTACAGTTGATTAGGCTAACCAAGAGCCAGTCCCCCCTGGGAGCAATGTGGGGTTAAGGGCCTTGGTCAAGGGCCAAACCATCAAAATTCAGTACCACGCTAAAGATTGTTTCCAGGGTTCATTGATTTTGTAGATCACGACTCCGAAATCTAAATAAAGATGAACAGTATTCAACTCTGACTCCGTGTTCAAAACGTTAACATTTAGCTTTGTGGGACAGAGGTTTTGTTTCAGTAAAAATGGGAGGAACGTCCATGCAGTACTCAGTGAAATGACATCAGCTATGGGAAATTTAACTTGGTTAAAACAGGTTAGTGATTACCAGCTGACTATTGCTCCCCCTAACTAGGGTCATTAAACCTCATGCCAACCATCACTAGAAAACCATCACTAGAAAGACATGCTTAAGTTTCAAAATAAGATGGTTAAAATTCTGTAATGTACCAAATGTACAGGACAGTAAGTGCACGCAGCTTGAGAACTGCAGCGTTTTTCTGCGGTCACAGACCATTTCAGATACTCCTCAAAGCTCATGGCAAATGAACATCAAAACAATTGACAAGCAGCAACAAGCAGCCACAACATAATGACGTTCCTGATTTCTTGGAGGCAGTTTGAGAGTGTGTGTGTGTGTGTGTGTGTGTGTGTGTGTGTGTAAGCGCGCATGCAGCTCTTGACTACTGCCACACTCAAAGTGGATGCATCAGGGTAAACAATTATCAGCTAGCACGCTCCATACTTGGACATCATAACAGAAAAATGATTTATGCACCGCCATGGCAATGAGCCACTTCATATAAGAGAGGTCAGTACAGCAGGAAGAGGGTACTTCACCAGGGAGCAAAATTTTCCCCATTCCAAAACACAGACTGGTGAACTCAATGGATGAAACATGAGTAATTTATTAGAGCTGCAAAAATGATTTATTCACTGGGCCCCTCCGTTAAGGACACTTCCCCTCCTGTGGAAACTCACGTTCATTCAGCATGATCTCGGATACAAAATTACTTCCAAATCACTCCATTAGGTCAAAGATCAATGAACTTCCGACTTCCCACCATTTCCAGTGGATAAAAACCCAATTAAGTGAAATGAACCCTTAAACAGGCTGCGGTGGTTTTACCTGCGCACGTACACACCTGGCAGGATCGCTCGCCATCTGATCAAAAAATTTAATGAAACCGTTTTTCTTCACTGGTGTCTCAGTGGTAAAACTTCACAGTCCCATTGTGATGGTCTAGCACCAAAATGTCGGAGTAAATGTGTGTTTTCTGCCGTGTGCCGTTTCACCATGACTCACTCCTTGTGCAGCACAAAAAAGCAATCATGAGGTATCAGGTGTGCAGATACCTACCCCTTTTTATTATAAAATGATATTTAAAAAAACCAGACCATGTTGTTTTCCCATCACTGTTTATTTAAATGGAGTGAATGAGCTACCGCTAGACATGCCATTAAACTTCCATAGCTGTGCTGGAGAGCTTGCCCAAACAGCTTTTTTTGTTTTTTTTTAATTTTTTTTTTTTTTTTTTTTGCACATGGAGGCGAGCCTCCGAGATTCATAGGTTCAGGCTGGTCTAGAAAAAAAAAAAAAAAACAAACCAAAAAAAAAAAAAAAAACAAATAAAACAAAAACAAAATAAACCAAGACATTCCAGCAGGGGGCAATCACCCCTGCCTCACATCCCTCTGACGACATTGCTCCAGTCCGCCATGACACTGGGGGGTTGGGGAGGGGGGAACGGAGGTTTTGGCTATCTAACTTTGCGGCCTCCTATTAGCACAGTTTACACTAGGTGAACAGAAATGCTTATTATACCGTTACGCTGCACACCTACGATGAGTAACTGATCGAAAGAGAGGAGAAAATAATAAAATACAACGTGAAGACCAGATAGTCATTATGCCTAACAGTAAATTGTATGACCCGATTAATTCATTTATTCTTTTTTCCCTTTCACCGCTGATATGAGGTGGCTGGGGGGTGGGAGGTGGGGGGGGGGGCAGGGAGGGGGCGACGCTTGGATAGAAAAATACTCTGAAGTGTCAGTAACTGTAGGGTGGTTTTCTTTAGGGTGGGGGGTACCCCAGACGCGGGGGGGCTCAATCTCACGCATGAAGCAGGCCTGGGCTCCACAGCTGGGGGGGGGGGTTTGGGGTAAGGAGGATTAGCTGGGAGTAGGCTGCATTGGGGATCCACACATGCTACAGTCCGTTGCTCGAAAAAGGGGGTGGTTTTTTTGGGGCACAGAGGACTTTGTCAGGAGCAGGGTTTTTACACAGGTGTAGATAAAGATGGTTAAGGCTTTTTTCTTTTTAAATTCTTCAAGCGGTGTTTAGCAGGTCCTGAATGGCCTTCTGCTGCGTCTCATTGAGCGTCGATACACACTGCGTCCATAGTCCCCCGGAAACCTGGGGGGGACAGACACAAACACGAGTGTTCACACTATGCTGTGATCTCAGAAAACATCCTCTTTCTGAAACCCTTCTGACCATCCATTCGGACCAGTGATGCCAAACTGGCTAATGTCATTAGCACCAATGTACGAACACAACGGCGGCCCATGTACCTTCAGCTAGCAACTGCATGCTAACTGGAATGACCAAAAGTAACTTTTTTCAGAAATGCTTAGCCATGAGTCATTTTAAGCATGCTAACCCTGGGTATATCAGGCACCAACTGTATTCAGACATTGGTGCTAAAGCTGCCAGCCATCGGTCATCTCGCAACATCAAATTTCCCCCAAAAAAAAAAAAAAAAATCAAGTACTATAAAGATGTCAAAAGGCATTTTTTTAAGCTAAGATAACGGACTGACCTGTACTTGACGAATAACATTTGCCAACCGCTTGCTACATCCATCTTCGCGCTTGATGGACTCGTTTACCACCCCGTCTGCGATGATTGAAAATATCTTGGGAAGATTTGTGTTGTCGGGTCCAAGGACGATGGGATTGTTGCTGTGGAGAGAAGAGACGTCCATCTTAGCATCTCAGGAGAAAACCAGACACTGGCTGCGCAGACAGTGCACAATACAGACACTGGCTGCGCAGACAGTGCACAATACAGACACTGGCTGCAGCGATCGGCTCCATATTCCTTCCCTGCTTACTCTCCCTGATCTATACAAGGTTACATCAAATAGATCAGGTTTGAGACCCCCATCTCAACAGATCACGACAGTGACACTGGCCAACGATTACGATAACAGAGACTTTCTATGGGATATCTTGTCTGATAAAGAACACATTGGATGCCTCGTTCAGATTTGGTCCTCTTTAATGAGGACTTTGATTTCAAACACATCTTGAACTGAGCAGAAGCCGCCTTCACAGGCAAGTGCCTCACAATTCAGACACAACAAACACCGAAGAAACCTCACCTACATGGATGTCATTTCGGGGAAAGAAAGGGAGGATGCTACCTCACAGCGCGCACACAGGAGGCCTGCCGATCTCACCTTTCGATAAGGTCGCACAGGAAGTTGAACGTGTGCACGGCCTCCTCCTTGTCCTCGTTGAGGGGCAGCCAGGACAGCCAGTGGGGGAGTATCTCGCTGACGCTGGCACACTCCGGTCTGTACTTCATCACTTTGCCCACCGCAGAGATGCAGTTCTCTGTGGCGTTGACGTTCTCTTTGGCCTTTGAGTCGGCAGCCTGGATCACACCCACCAGGAGGGGGAGGGCCTCTGACAGGAGACACACGGCGTTACAGCGACATGAAATCGACAGGCTCGACAATTCACTCTCTCTCAACCCACTGACGGTTACAGGTTTGTGATGCTGGGAAATGTAGTTCTCTCTTCGGAAGTGAGCTGGGTAATCACAGTAATACTGGGTATTGTAGTCTTGTAGGACTCCTTAATGCATGTTGCAGTTTCACAAATCTTGAAATATACCTGTGCAGAAGAATTAACCTGTATAGAAGGCTGTACAGTTCTCTCATATGTACAGGTTAATATGGGGTGAATATGCCATTGTGCACCTGTGCAAAGGGCATACCTGTGCAGAATGGCCTGTAGTTCTCTCCGCCGAACTGGGCCATGACACCCACGCCGTAGGCGGCGGCCTGTCGCACCTCGGGGCTGGAGTCGCACAGGGACTGGAGCATGGGTCGCAGGAAGTACTCTGCGTATTTGAAGGAGGAAGGGCTGCAGTGCTCCACCACGTCATCGAATATACACAGACCCCACTGCCGGTCTGCCCAGGGCCGGTGCGGACACTGCAGGGAGGAAAGCCCAGAGCATCCTCAACCGCTTTTACACTACATGTGCCTGACAATATGCTGGACCACTACAATGTGTGCCTTAAACACCCTGTTCTGCTATTAAAACAGGTGCATGGAAGAACTGCTTAAACACTACAGTCTGACCCTGACCAACTGTTCTACCACAATGACGCTGGCAATAGCCCTTTTTTCACATGGACATTTAAAAAAAAAAAATATATATTTTGAACTTGTTTCCACAAGTTAGCATCACTATTCATGCTGCAGTCTCCAACCAGGAGTCTCTTTAAAGATACTGGACCTTGAGACTTGGTTGAGTGGGGAAAAAAAAAAAAAAAAAAAAAAAAAAAGACAACTTCTTTGTTGACTGTTGGCGGAGAGCAGATACTCACGATGAGGTTGACTATGAGCTGCAGGAGCTGCTCGAACCAGGGCAGCACCTTCTCCTTATAGCTGCTGAAGACCGAATGCAGGATGTCGGACACCTTGGTCAGGATGTACACATCGTTTTCGTCCTGCACATAAATACGGAAATAAATCAGTCACACACTGCAGTGACCTTTAACAGACTCGCTACTCTCAGCATTTCAGATGTACAAATTGTTTGTGAGCCGTTCAATCTTGATGGATACATTTCCTGGTTTGCCCATGATGGAGTCAGTAAATCCAAACAAAGCTCTGACTGACAATCCCATTATAAATCAGTAATAAATAAAACAGTAGCAACAGGACAGGAACGCTGCTTTGGCCTGAGAGATATACTGAGGTGGTCTTACAAGAGCGGAACAAGTTTTCCCTTATCTGTAGATGTTTTTGCAACATTTCTTACGCTGCTCCTTTGACAGACAGTCAGGTTAAGTATATTGGCTAAAGAGGTGGCCATCAGTTATACCCAGGTTCTTTGTGTTGTTAAGAGAAAGGTGTCAAACTGCATCATGAGCACCACTTCCTCAAACAGATGAAAATGATTGGTTCTGTTCACCTACCTCATCTTGTAACGTTTCCTCCACTTGTTCATCGTAATCTTCATCCTGTCTTTTGGCTAAAAATGAAATGAGAGCATTTCAAGAGTCAGACTGGAGATGCTGAGAAAAGCATACTGTTAAAACTTCCCAGAACGGTCCAAGTATTTATTTACTTAAGCCACCGAAGGCCCCAGGTGCTTATTACAGATAGGCTTCTACTGGAGACAGGCTTTTATTCTGATGCAGCTAAATGCAAGAGATGCTAGAACAGAATACATTTCATTCTGAAGAGAACACAATATTTTACCTGCAAGATTGCATAATTCCAGAATCTATGAATTGAAGTAATATTTGAGGCTAGGTGTTCATTGGAAGATTCAGGGAATTCTGGGAGTTGGAGTTTTGGACACTTGCAGCGCTAACCTTGTCTCAGTTCCTGGTTTTTAAAGTGCTCTTCCAGCTTTCCCTTCAGGATCCCACCCAGCTCCTCAAAGTGCTCGTTGTTCAGGCAGCCGTCTCCCATCAGCTCGATACACTGTGTGTGAGAGAGAAAGGAGGACAAGCAGATCAGTGTCACTTCATCCGAGCGTCCCATCAGTGGCCACATGGTGGCGCCACTCAGTGACTCAATACAACACTGTTTGTTTCAGTTTATAACATGGATTGCAACTTGTTTGCTACGTTCAGACAACACAAATGGACTCACAAAGGCACCCGTGGACAAATGAAAATTATTTCTTTCCTATGGGAGGGTTAGCTTGGCAAAGGAGTGCATTGTGGGTAGGTTACCTTGGCAAAGGAGTGCATGATCTCGGAGAGGACATCAGAGTCGGGCTCGGTGCCGATGGCCTTGATGAGGGCGTCGCACATGAAGTGCCACATCTGGGTCAGGTACTCGGGCCCTCGCACCCGAGCACACTCCAGCAGCAGGGGCATAGACTCTGCCGCTGCCACGCGCACACGTGCTAACGGTCAAGGAGCAAACGGTCAACAGCAAACAGACAGCACAACACAGCACAGCAGGACTGCCCTGCTAAAGGGGCAGTCTCCACTACAAACTTTCCAAAGTTATTGGATTGCTCTCAGATGAACTTTTCGTGCCAGGGCTTGCTGAAATGTGATTGGTGCCCACAGATTTCTGAGGGCGGATCTGAGTGGGCTGAGCCAATGAATCACTTCATAATCACTTCCACTGCACTGTGGGATTTCTAAGTAGCAGCACTAGAGTGTTAGTTTAATAGCAGATGACATCTCTGGAATCTGGGGCGGAGTTACACCACAGAATGACAAGAATCAATTATGATGTCATAATCATGAGCCTGACATGTGCTGCTGGCACAGAGGTTAACCTGCTCTCAAACTAGCACCACTGATATGCAGACACTGAACTACTGACATGCCAGCTTTAGATAACCAAGGCACAGCTGGCTGGGCAGAGGCTAAAATGTACTGTGACACAACTAAACCACTTTAGCCCAACTAGGAGGATAGAAAAATGGCTCCAGATAAAGGATATCATCGTGGAAGTAGAACTTCAGCAGTGGCACCATCAGCTTCACCACCTGCTCTGTGTATTCCACAAAACCTTCCTTCAGCTCTTTAGCATAGCAAACCTGCAGGGGGAGAGCAGAGAACAGTCATCATACGTTTAAAATAATGAACACACTGAAGCAAGAACACCAACAGCTTGCAGCCAGTACATACAGGCCTCCAGGTACATACCCAGACACCTCCTGGAACAGATTACACTTTGGGAATACTGTAAAAATTCAACAACTATGAATAATTCACCCTGTGCACATAGGCTGGTCCTTTCACTGCACTGCTTGCAGCCTTTAATTTGTCTGAACATGTGCGGCTGAGTCAGTCTGAAAAGGAGAGTGACGCAGGGTTCTTTAATTCACTCCCACCTCCTCCAATCACAGAGTACATTGCTAACAAACAACTGAACACCACCGATGGTGATTGGCTGATACTACTTCCTGGATCCCCAGAGAAAATCTGGAATTATATTGATAAAGTATCCAATTACTTATTGGCTCTATCAACATGATTGACTATCAAGCTCTCCTTGGTTTTCTATGCCAGAAGTGATGAGATCTTAGCACAACTGTATTGAGTTTCGATTGAATCTGCTGCCAATCATTGACTTGTCTGGACCAATGAGACGACACTCCACCATCACTGATCCCACCCCTCGCCCTTTGACCCTAGGCCTCACCAGCATCTGGCAGGCTGTTGCCTTCTCCTCCAGCCCTGCGGTCTTGATGCCAAAGCTCTGCTGGTCTCCCAGGTTCACAAACTCCCAGCCGTCATCCTCGCACATGTTCTCCATGTCCTGGGCTGGAGGGGAGCAGAGACACAGGACGTTAAGTGTCGGGGGGGGGGGGGGACTCAGCTATATCGCCAATGTCATATATGCACTTAAACCTGTGGTGTTTGTATGCTCTGCCAGGTTGAGAACTTTTGATTACATACAATCTAAAAGAGGAGAATCATGGAAGACCAAGATTCTAAGTGAGAAAGAGGAGACCAAGCTACTCACTGTAATTAAATGGGAGACTGAGATACTCACTGCCTGATGGGAGACTGAGATGCTCACTGTAATTAAAGGGGAGACTGAGATACTCACTGTCTAAGAGGAGACTGAGATACTCACTGTCTAAGCGGAGACTGAGATATTGACTAAAGGGGAGACAGATACTCACTGTAATTAAAGGGGAGACTGAGATACTCACTGTCTGAGAGGAGACTGAGATACTCACTGTAATTAAAGGAGAGACTGAAATACTCACTGTCTAAGAGGAGACTGAGATACTCACTGTCTAAGAGGGACTGAGATATTGTAATTAAAGGGGAGACAGATACTCACTGTAATTAAAGGGGAGACTGAGATACTCAATGTCTAGAGGAGACTGAGATACTCACTGTAATTAAAGGGGAGACTGAGATACTCACTGTCTAAGAGGGCCACTTCAGGCTTGATGGAGGCAGTCTTCATCAGTGGGCCCATGACCACAGGCAGGTACTGCTGGAACTCTTTCCCCAGGATCTTACACATCCTGGCCCACGCAGAGATCATGTAGGAGATCTGAACGCAAGGTCACAGGGGTCACCGGGTCAGCTTCCCAAAACAATGACTCACCACAAACCACATATCGTCCCCATTTCCTCCCAAAGCAATCTTGCACCACACTAAATATTTTTGCACCTGCTGTAACCACACGTTTTGTAGAAGGTTAAAATTCTAAAATTACAGGTTCTAAGCCATATCTCTGCAGCTCAATTTCAATTAAAACTCAGATGGTGGAACGACCTCTCAAACGATGGGTACGGGACAGGACAGGAACTCGACATAACCACAAATCAACACTGCTACCAGGTGTCTCACCTGTGGATCGTCATCTTCCAGGTCGTTGAAGTCTGTCTGTGTTTTCAGCAGCAGCTGCATCACGGCGGAGGCGTCTGGCATGAACTGAGGACAACACGGGAGAAAACGCTCAATAATTATGGTTTCATCTAACAAAATATAGTGCTGATCATTTTCTTTTTTAAAAGCACATGCCCTTACACAGAACTCACATGAGTTACATTTTTAAGATTTATCCATTTTAATCAGCCAGATGTTTCCAGAAGAATTTTCGGTAAAATACCGTGCACAAGAGTATAACTGCAGAGCCCTGACCTGGTACCTTCTCCTTGCTGACGGTGTGCACTGGAGTGTGTGTGTGTGTGTGTGTGTGTGCATGCGTGTGAATGTTTGTGCGTATGAGCGCGTGTGTGTGCGGTACCTTCTCCTTGCTGATGGTGTGCACTGGGGTAAGTGTGTGTGTGTGTGTGTGTGTGTGTGTGCATGCGCATGAATGTTTGTGTGCGTATGAGCGCGTGGTACCTTCTCCTTGCTGATGGTGTGCACTGGGGTAAGTGTGTGTGTGTGTGCGTGCGTGCGTGCGTTTGAATGTTTGCGTGCGTTTATGAGCGCGTGTGTGTGCGGTACCTTCTCCTTGCCGACGGCCAGGCCGATGAGGCTAATGCACTCTATGGTCTTCCCGCGCAGCAGTCTGAGCTCCTTCTGCACGGCGTTCTCCACGATGTGCTTCAGCGACGGCATGAACAGGTCGTAGTACGGCACAAACTTCTCCTCCGCCGTGTCTGCCACCGATGCGATGGACGTCACCACCTGCTCCAGTACCAGCTTAGTGCCTTTCTGGATCAGCTGAGAAAGAGTCACACAGCATTTAGAATAAGAAAAAAAAGTTTCTGCATTTCACTTTAACTGGTTCAACACTTTTCAGGGACTCATATTCTTCCTTTTTGTGCCATTTTATGCCATTATTGTATTCCAATAAACAAGGATTCAGCATTCGCTACATTACCCAGGAGGCCATTTAAAAACTGCAGTGAAACATTAATGAACCAGAACCCCTGTCACATCATGAGTACGGTGGCTAGGGGGTGCTGTTAGGTAAATAAACGGATTGCGTTCATGAACTTTGCAGTTATTCTCAAACAGTCATGATTTTATCACAGAACATTTCATTATGACATCACGGATGCTGACGAGCTTACATCGTCAAGATTTCATCTCTGTTGTTCAGGATGCCCAAAGCGGCGCGAAAATCGTGTAGTGCATGGCCCCCAAAAGTTTGGTTGATAAATACACTGCATTAATACGGTCGACATTAGTTTAATTCAGTCTGAGCGACTCTGCTTGGGTTTCATATCCATTAGCTTGAGCTGTACCAAGAGAACCACTTTAATTATTTCACAGTAGCAGCCAGGGAGCAGGGAATGAAGAGAACGCAAACGTTTTAATAAGCCGCTAAATTAAAGCTGCACCCTGGAACATCTCTCTCACTTCAGACTGGGCTGCTGGGGAGAACACGGGTGTATGAGCCATTAGTGAAGGCACTTTTTAAACATGAAAGAAACTTCTCAAAAGTTTCTCTACCTGAGGCAGAGTCAGTGGGTGACTTTACTACGGTGTGTACACACGCAGTAGCTGTCATTTTTACAGGCCTTAAATAATTAACTTTGAAATAACTTGCTTTGGTCAACATGGATAGGAGTTGCCATGCCATGTCTGAGGTTACTGTCCTTCATGAAAGCAGTGAACTACAAGGGAGAGCCTCTAGCTAC
Organism: Albula goreensis; assembly: GCA_022829145.1. Taxonomy (NCBI): domain Eukaryota; kingdom Metazoa; phylum Chordata; class Actinopteri; order Albuliformes; family Albulidae; genus Albula; species Albula goreensis. The sequence goes on along the minus strand of CM040746.1, from coordinate 39,582,773 downwards.
TTTTGCAGCAGCGCTGCTAATGAAACCTCACCTTATTCAACACCTGCTGACATTTTATCCACCATTTCATGGTTTAGTCCATGCTTGCTGCTTGTGTAATAGCAGTGTAAGTAGGGCGCTAAACGGTACGCAACCATCGGGTCAGTTCAGTGTGTGACCGTTAGCTTACGGTCAGTCTGCCCTGTGCTCTGGCCGGGTGCCGTGGGGCCGTACCTCCTGCAGCTTGGCCACCATGATGACGTGCAGGTGCTGCACCAGGTTGTCCAGGTAGGGGATGAGCAGGGCTTTGGGGCAGTCCTCGGTGAAGTTGATGAGGGCGGCAGCAGCGTGGGCCTGGACGCGGGGGTTAGTCTGGTCTTCCATGGTCTGAAGCAGAGCGGAGATCACCTGCGGCAGGAGACACAGAGCGGGGGGTCAACCTCAGAGAACGCTCCTCCTGCCATACAGCCAGTAACCTGGGGCTCAAAGTCTATCTGAACCACTACCCTCTCCCTGAACTACCAATCACAGGCACCACCAATCTCCAGCTCTTACCCCACCCACTGTGAAGCACTTTCAGACTTTGAAAAGTGCTCTATATATATATTATTTCCCCCTTAATGCATGTGACTTTGTAAATGGTTAAACAAATATTTATGGCATCAAATAAGTTGGTGGGTCTATAGATTTGAGCTGCACTGCTTTTGCCAGGTTTTAACAGATCTAAGCCTGGTATATAAGGCAGGTCTACGGCTCTCCGTAGCCGACAGAGGGTTTTTTTTTGGGTGGGGGGGTAGTGCTGCGCTGTGCTCAAAGCCATAACGTTACCTTGTCATGGAACTTCTTCTGGAAGGTGGGGGCGAAGTCTGTGGCCATCTGTCCTATGGCATTGCAGGCGGCATATCTGAACTCTGGGGTGCTGAAAAAGGAACAGGAAGTCATTGGGAGGAACCGTTTTCACTCAAACGTCACCTGAACATTGACAGTAAATATCTAATTATACAAAAGGGTTACTGTCTAGAAGAGTCAGTGTGGATGGAGAGATGAAGCAGGACTCACAGGGTCTTGGCAGAAGAGCAGTACGAAGCTGACGATCTCATTGAGAATGGCTTCCATCTGCTGGTGGCAGCCCTCTCCAATGGCGGACAGTGCCATGAGGCCAGCGTGCCGGTACTTCCAGTCCGCTACAGAGGAACACAGACAGACATGTCAAACTAAGGATGGACAGACCGTGAAATTCAGGGCCAATACAGATACCAATGTTTAAAATAAGAATTTGGCCAAAAGCTGATTCCAAAACCGATGGTTTTTTGTTTGTTTTGTTTATTGTTATTTTCAGTCTTTAATCACACTCGTTGAATGAGCACAAATTCAATCATAAAGATTTATGAAACAACCTTTAATAAACCCTTCTTTCACATTTAGCCAGGGCAAAATTGATGCGACACAACATAAACACGGTGGAATGTCATCTTATTTGTCGATGGCCAATGGCAGTCAAAAATGCGAATATTTTTTTTCTCTCCTTTCTCAAAAAACTACACCTTAAAAAGCAAGCATACACATTCAGGGCAAACACAGTGTGCAGTTAACACAGATATCTGTACTGAGCAACATACTGACCATAATGTATCTCAACTGATTGAATGTTGTAAAATCCACTGGGGGATTTATAAAACATTCCCTTAGGGGACAATAAAGATTATCCTGGCCTATCACACACAGCCCAATAGGCAGGGATGCACAACTGCGCCCCCTACAGGGCTGGAGTTTTTTTGATGCATTTCAGCTTTTAATTTGATTCCTTTAAGTCACTGATTGGCAGAAGACCCCCCAGTTTGATCCCCAGGCATAAACTGGCGTCTCATTAAAGGAAAACCGAGAACACAGCAGACTCCGCGGGTCTCTACGGCCAGCAGAGGTCTTTAAAATCCATCATCATTATGCATGCCGGAATCGCACACACTCATCCACAGCAGGTGCCAGTTTTATAGCCTCAATATGAGCGAATACGAGCAGTAAAACGCGGATGGGCTTTAACGGCTCATTGAGGCGTTTCACCGGGATGAGGGTGATGGAGGACAGTGGCCTGTCAGGACACACTTAGCGAGAGTCATAAAGAATGTGGATGTGCCCAAGAGCGCAAGTCCATCAGTCCTTACATTTCCACATGTCCCTCTGTGGCTAATGAGGCCATTTAAAAAGCTTAATCTGTATAAGAAAAAGGAAGCTGCTGATGTGTTAAAACACAAATAGCAAACCTCACCCACAGAAAAAAAAACAGCAATGATATGTGCGTGTGTGTTTCTGTATGTTTGTGTGTGCATGTCTCAATTTTGGGAGTAGGTGTGAATGTGCGCACACACGTGCATGCAAGAGCATGCGTGTCTGTCAGTTTGGAGTAGAAAGCATGTCTGTGTGTTGTTGTATGCATTGGGTGTGTGCGTGCACACATGTATGTGTGTGTGCATGTCTGTGTTGGCGGGTGCATGTTGGTATGCATGCATGCGCATGTTTTGCGCATACTCACGGTTCTGCAGCATCTGCATGATATGTTGTTTGATCATGGGCAGCACGATTTTGCCTCCCAGGCCACAGGCGATCCTGTCCAGAGCGCTCTCCCCGGCCACTGCGTTACTGCGTCAGAGCGGGAAACACACCACCGTTAAAACAGCAAGCTTAACCCAGCCGAGCCAAGCTGCATTTGAGCAGGAAACACACCATCAATTAAACCCAAACGAGCCGGGCCATGATCAGCCCACTTAAGACAGAACAGACACTCCATGTCTCTGCTCCATCACAGCTACTCTTACCACAACTCAGAGTGTACATCTGTTTAAACTCCGATCTGTTCAACCATAGCGAGCAAGCATCTCAATCACTGAGATAAACATTTGGTCCGACAGCCAAGAGATCTTTTCAGATATATTTTGTTTAGACATATACAGCTACCATATCTGTTGTTGGTAGAAAATTTTTTACTTTGCAGTTGGACCTCCGAGCCAGAAGGGGGCAGCAGCCTTACCTGTCGAAGTCATCGTCCTCCAGCTCATCGGCCATGGCCCATTCCTCGTCCTCCTCCAGATCCACCATCATAGCCAGCATCTGGGGGACTAAGCAGGGCCAACCAGCTTCATTGACCAGTACAACAGACACATACCAGTGCTGGGAGAGTTGAGCTTCAAAAACCCCACTATGGATGGTGCTAACACTGATTCCTTTCAACCATTTAAAAGGGTTTCCCCCCCTCCCCCTTCACTGGTATGTACATTGTTTTGGGCTAAATCCATGAATCACTGACACTATATAGTAGCTCCTATACAGGGTCTCCCCCATGCTAACATATGAGCTCTCCAGTAACATACAGAGGTCTTCCTTCAATACATTCAATTAGAAGTTCTTAAACATAACAGTAATAATGGTTTGATTGTCCTGGAATGTTGCATTTTCTCGGGGGGCTTTTTAAAAACTGAGACGACATATTAAATTTGCCCTCCTCAGACTCGTCAATAAAGGGAACTGAAAGAAAAAGATAACTATAGAAAGCCTCAAGCATCCCAGGGCTTTTCGAATGGGTCATTTCACTCAATAGGTCTGTGAGCAAACTGTACCCAAAATACTTATTAAAACAGTGCGAGTGTAGCCAGACGGCGTTTCTCCGAGTGAATTTTAATGATCGGTCGATCGTGGGTAACGTGCCAGCAGAGAGAAGGCCAGGGTCCGTTTCTATAGAACTCATCGATATGTGAGTCACAGCCTCGCTCCGCCAAAGCCAGGACTCCACACACAAAACTGAGATCAGAGAGCTCAAAAGAGATCAGACCTTCACTCTGACACACCAAACACAGGAGCCTCAACGCCCAAGAGTGACGTACGTGTGCAACCAAAGCACCAAGACCCCTGAAAATACGACCAACGTGAGCATTTTTAAAACTGAAACCTGACAAAACGTTTTACCCACTTCAAATCTAAAGTGTGTCTACCAAATGAGCGCTTACTAATTGGTATGATCATTAAAGAGTCTTACTGTGTGGTAAAACCATCAATGCACTTCACTGCAAACCAATGATCAACTAAAGCTCAAGACTGCAGTATCATAAGATGGGGCAGTTAGTGATGCCGACCCCCAATATTTCCCTTTTGCGTTTTGTTAAGAGGATTTCCCAAACAGAGTAAGCTGTGCGTTTGACGGAACGGTGAGCGCTCTCTCACCACTCTGGGAAACGATGCTGGTGTGCTTTCGCAGCATGGCGGCTGCCGTCTCCGACAGCGTCACAATCACCTCCAGAGCCAGCTGCCTCTGCATGTTGGTCAGGTTGGTGTCTGCGCAGAGCTGCGGGGAACAAAACGCAGTTAGCAGGCTCTGCAAGCGCCCCAGGACGACAAGTCCACAGCCCGTTTGATCTCAAATGTCAAAACAAACAATAAAACATTCATACTGCAAAATTTTGACTCCGAGACCAGAGAACATGTGAGAAGCCGAGCAGGAGAACACAGTCTAAACCTGGGTGGGGGTGGTAGGGTGGAGGCACAGTCTGCTCACAGTTCATACTAATTGGATTACAATTAACAGTTCACATCTGAAATCTGAACTGATGTTACAGCCAGTAATATGGATTAGTATTTTTTAAATTGACCAAAAAAAAAAAAAAAAAAAAGTCAAAATAAAAAAACTCCAACATGTCTGCAATTTAAAATCCAACTGTATTAATTGTTCACCATCTACTGATTCTGGGAACATTTAAGCACAGTGGGAGGTGTGTCACTCTCTCACCTTACCCAGGGTGCATTTCAGCACTGTGGGAGCTGTGTCACTCTCTCACCTTACCCAGGGTGCATTTCAGCACTGTGGGAGCTGTGTCACTCTCTCACCTTACCCAGAGTGCATTTCAGCACTGTGGGAGCTGTGTCTCTCTCTCACCTTACCCAGGGTGCATTTCAGCACTGTGGGAGCTGTGTCACTCTCTCACCTTACCCAGGGTGCATTTCAGCACTATGGGAGCTGTGTCTCTCTCTCACCTTACCCAGGGTGCATTTCAGCACTGTGGGAGCTGTGTCACTCTCTCACCTTACCCAGGGTGCATTTCAGCACTGTGGGAGGTGTGTCACTCTCTCACCTTACCCAGGGTGCATTTCAGCACTGTGGGAGCTGTGTCACTCTCTCACTTACCCAGAGTGCATTTCAGCACTAGGGAGCATCACCTTACCCAGGGTGCATTTCAGCACTGTGGGAGCTGTGTCACTCTCTCACCTTACCCAGGGTGCATTTCAGCACTGTGGGAGGTGTGTCTCTCTCTCACCTTACCCAGGGTGCATTTCAGCACTGTGGGAGCTGTGTCACTCTCTCACCTTACCCAGGGTGCATTTCAGCACTGTGGGAGCTGTGTCACTCTCTCACCTTACCCAGGGTGCATTTCAGCACTGTGGGAGGTGTGTCACTCTCTCACCTTACCCAGGTTGCTGCTCATCCATTCAGATGGGCTTTAGATGCAGTTTCCATCAGCATGCAGCACTTCTGCTTCACTATACTGCATCAGGTCTGCTCTCATGGCAGCCTAATTATTTATCATCAGGTCCTGTCATGGTTATTGCAGGTTCCTGTGTCGTAGCTGCTGCTTGAGATGCAGACGCTTCACGCTGGCCTAATTTAAGGCCGTAAAATAATAATGAAACTTTATGATGCCTAAACTACGGGCGGGAACAAGAATTCAGCAGAGAGAAGGCGCTAATGGCTGTCAGTGTGAGCTCAGAGCAGATTCACAGACTGACATACTAAAGAGACATCCGTCATAAAGAGTTCACCCCCAGGGCAACTATCGACACCTTGACAACCACAAGAACACATAAAAAAAAATTTAAAAAAATTAATTAAAAAGTTTTTTCCGAGGGAGTGCTGCCTTAGTTAAGAGTGCTAATGAGAAAGAAAATTGAAAACAGACGTGAAGCGCGTTGTGAAAAGGTTAGCAGGTTTAAAGCCTGTCTGGGTCCTGTATGTAATCTCCAAGAGGTACGAGAAAAACAGTGCAATTAATTCCACTCCACCTCCAGAGGTAGTGAACAAACAGTGTGAAGGATAACCCCTTCAGCAGAGCACTGAAAATGTAACCTAACCGACTAATAAATGTGCTCTAGAATAGTTTCCTACCTGAAAACATGTCTCAGACTGGCCTCTGCTTTAAGCAGCCAGCAAAAACATCTCCATGGAAGTGTTAATGATACAGGCAACACTAATTGCTACTGCCCATCTCACAAAAGGTTCAATATGAGCAGCCAGTGTTTCCCAGTGTAAACAAGCTTTCAGAGACTGTATGGAGAAAAGCTGGTTGAATATTGAAAAGGGGCAACCCCAGCTAACTCTGTCGAACTAAATGCTGGCCACCCTGAAGAAAGACAAGCATGGATTGGTCCAGAGACTGGTGGCGTTTTAGTACGAGCGACTGCCATTCGCCCTGGTGCTGCTCTCACCTTTAAGCTCAGCTGCAGTGTGGCCTCCAGGTTGGGTCTCAGGTATTTTGGCGCCGTGTCGGCAATCTCCACCAGCGACTTCAGCACCGCATCGTCTCCTTGGTAACAAGACTCATTTACGGCCTGCGTAGGGACCAAAAATATCACATTCAAACTGCATACATCACAAGATTATGGTGAATCACTGAGATCCAGCAGAGTGTGAATCAGGAGATTATCCAAATTCATTAAATGGGTCAACTTTTCTGAAATACCACGGGAACCTTTTCCTTTGAGGTATGATTAAGTGTGACACTCCCCAAACTGAGCTGAAAGGTATTTCAGCGATGTTTAACAGCCCTAACTTTTTAATCTTGCTTTAGGGTCAAAACTGACCAGCTTCATGTGTTAAACACACTGATGTTTCACAGGACATAACTGGGATACTCCTCCTACCTTGAAACACAGGTGTGTGTTTCAAGGTAGGTGTTCAACTGAAATAAAGAAGTCAAAATGAAACACGAATGCTGTCACCCATAATTAGGATTGTTACCCATAATTCTGTGCATATTTTGCTGTGCCACTGCCTCACAGAGCAGAGTAGGGGAGCGGTCGCTCTCACCTGAAGGATGCCGGGCAACAGGTCAGAGAAGTGCTTGAGCAGGGCTGTGTTGGTCTCATTGGACAGGACGAAGGAGGCGGCGGCCCTGGCTGCCAGGGTGCGGATCTGGGGAGGGTAAAAGACAAGACTGACCAATGAGCTGTCAGAGTGTGAATATGGGGAGGGGAAAAGGAGAAGACTGACCAATGAGCTGTCAGAGTGCAAATATGGGGAGGGGAAAAGGAGAAGACTGACCAATGAGCTGCTTGGTAACTTGAGTTTTGGCAGTTAAATGTATATCGCGATATCACACTGCAGAAATATCATCACAATGAGTTTGTCAATAAGAGTCTCCCAGCCCTTAAGGCCTGGGGGTTAGCAGTGCTGGTGGGTTAGCAGCACTATTTTAGTGTCGGGCCGGGCCTCACCGGTGGGTTCTCCTGGTCCTGCATACACTGGACCAGCATGCGCTTGATCACCTCCAGGTAGTGTTGCTGCTGGTTCCCGAATATGCCGGGGAAGTTCCTGTGGAACACAGCCGTGTTACCTGGGGCCTCACCTGGACACAGAGCCGTGTTACCTGGGGCCTCACCTGGACACAGAGCCGTGTTACCTGGGGCTTCACCGGGACACAAATTCAAATCAGGGCCCGTACAGAGCATGGCACACTGACGAAGAACTGGTCTTTTTTGCTTTACCTTTTCAAATGGTAATGGAGGTAAAGGTATGATTTGGATAAAGACAGTCTCATTCACCTAAGGGTACCATTCATTAATCAGCAAGTCTGTGGACCAGGTGCATTTTCAACCAATTACACTGCTCTGACACAGTGCTGAAATGGTAAGGGATGCTGGCGTGAAACTTAAGAGGTTGCAGGTTTGACTCCCTGGTGGGGTACTACTGTTGTGCCCTTGAGCAAAGTACCTGAACTGCTCCTAAATGCAGACACTGCATTATACATCAGCTAATCTGAAGGGATTTTAATGGGAAAAAGACACTAATGGTTTAATGCCGTTTCGGGAACCCATTACAGGTAGAACAGCGATGAGCTGTCAATCACAGACTTTTCTGAGCTCGTCAAAAACATTTGCTCTCCACAGTGAAACTCATTTCATTGCCAGAGATTCAGTGACTGGTAGCAAACAGTAGCTCTGTTCATTTAAGCTGAAGTTTTGCCTTGCTAGCAGACCATCGTAGACCATACGTAAGCTTGTTATATTGTCACACAATATAATCAATAAACTGCTCAAACTCATAAAAGAAGAGAAAAAAAAAAAATAAAAAAAACTTAATGCAGATACAACTACTGGAGTTCATAAGGTCAGTTTAAACAAATGTGAAAATCAATCACTTATATTTACAAATCAGTGTGGGTCTGGGTGTTTATGAACTTGAAGTTAAACTACAAACAAACACAGCACAGTAAGTTAATGAAAAGCCAGTCTTGGTGGGGGAAGAATCAGCTGAAGAATCATCTTTTCAATTTTATACTTCCCTGATTTCAGCTGCCAATCAGACACATACATTGCTGCTCTCAGTAGAACATCCTGATCTATTGATTTGTGCTAAAAATTCACTTCTCTTAATCATACACATTCATATTTACACTGAAATGGAAAAAAGGAACAAAACAGAGCAAACAAAGTCAACCACAAGTGCTGGTGAAAAGCAGAATGAGACTCACCAGAAGATGTGCAGAGCGGCTTCCCGCAGGCCGACATTCTGAGAGTTAACGGAGTCGAACAGGAACTTGAGCACCTCAGGCCACTGGTTATTTCCTTCATCATCTGCAGGCAGAGGAAACAAACTGATGACATCACAGCCTCCCGAGTATTCCACCACGGATTCTTTAAACTCAAATACCCAGCATTCCACATTCTTAACGCCCAAAGTTCTAAGCGCCTGCAAATTTTACAGAACATTCCAACTCGTACGGGGGTGTGGCCATGTCTACATATTACATGACCACTAGAGGCATTTAGCAGAAGCTCTTGTTTCACAACTACATGGTTACATGGCCTGAGTCGTGTCATTAAAATCTCCAGGTGTAAGTACCTTGCACAAGATACTAATCCCTTCTTGGACTGGACCTGCAGCCTCAGTCACAGCCCAGTTCCCTAACCACTATGCCACACTGTACAACCGCATGAAGAGTTCCACCAATCACAGTACCAAACAATCAAAACACTGTTAACAGTGATTAGACACCCAGAAATGGCTTCTTATCAGCTCTTGGATTTGTAACAACCAGCTCAACGTAACAGTGGAGCTCCGCTCTGTGTCCTGTGCTCACGCTGGGCTGTGTTAAGTAGGATTATTGATAAGGGTTATCTACAGGAATGCCCTCCAAGATGCAGACAGGAATGAAGCAATGAAGGAGGTAAGAATCCAGTTAAGTCTACAGAGTAGAGGACACCCTGAACTGCAGCAAAATCAGCAGGGTGACAGTAAAAAGAGCAAGGCCAAGAGCAAACACACCAAAATAAAAATGTCAAAAACTAGGGATTACACATTTAATTTGACAAAAGAGAGGAGGTATGGAAACAAACGGCTCAAAAACCAGACATTTGATGAAATACACCAGCACTCGACAGTGATGCTTCTAAGGGCTATGAGTCAACAGCATGATGGGACGCCTGTTGTAATACCTGGAGGACCAAAACAGCAAGACCCAGTTACGCAACATCCGCTCCAGTTACTTAATGCAAAAACACACAAGCAGAGCAACCATTCAGCCCATCCAAGTGCATATCCATGTTATTTACCTACACAGTCCAGACCAGGGGTGAGTCTTCTCCCTTTCTAGATTTACTGCTAGTTTCAGCTCTCATTCAATTAGCCAAACCATTTATGAGATCTGATGGATAGCTACAGACCTCGATAAGCGTAACGAAGTCAAGACTGCTCCTGTGTCCCTACATGAAACACACCACTGTGGAATAATGTACGACAACCAGCAACATGACAACTTTAATACGAAGTTAATTCACCCCACCAGGTTAGCTGGTTCCTTCAGTGAGAACGGATTCAGGAATTTCTAATTAGAAGTCAGTGTGTTCTATGGGACTCCAGGACAGGAACTGAAGAGCAGGGAAACAAATACTATGACAGCAACAGAGGACGGACTGGGGCTCTGCTCACCGATCAGGTTGCGAGCGAGCTCGGCGGCGATGTCACAGGTCTTCTTGCGGATGTTTGGAAGGACCTCAGCCTGGATTCCGTTCAGAAGCTCGGTCTTGATGGCCGTCTGCATTTCGGGGGACAGTGCGGGGTAAACCTCATCGAAGGAGGACGACAGCAGCCTCCGCAGGAGGACGGCGGCCATCTGCCTGACCTGAGGAGAGAGGGGGGAAGCATTTCACTGCTGCACCATAATAACACAGCAGTTCTGCTGTCTTCAACCAAACCTGAGGATAGGGGGAGGCATTTCACTGCTGCACCATTAACACAGCAGTTCTGCTGCCTTCCACCTGACCTGAGGAGAGAGGGGGAAGCATTTCACTGCTGCACCATTAACACAGCAGTTCTGCTGCCTTCCACCAGACCCGAGGAGATAGGGGAAGCATTTCACAGCTGCACAAATTCTAGAGAACCATACCAAAGACACCTTTCTCTACTGAGGAGGGGGGAAACATTTCATTGCTGCACCACAAGAAAATGGCAAATCAGTGGTCATGGCAGGTCAGTGAGCTAAGGAGAAAGGAAGAGGATGTAGAAACCATGCAAAAGCATTCATGAGAGTGCTCCCAGATTTGACAAAAACAGACCTGTTCCTGTCCGGCCCAGAGGGGGGCAGTGTTTCTCCCTCAGTTACTGCTGAAAGTGAACTCATTTGGCCCAAAACTAAACCATCTGGTTTTCCCAGGTCTGGAGCTCTGCTAATTAAAATAAGAGCTGTGCACCAAATGAGTTCAGCTTCCGTTCGCTCAGCGAGGATTTGGCCTGGATGTGTGTGAATGTGCGTCTGTGTGTGTTCCTGTGTGTGCATGGGGTGGGCCATATTTAAAACGCTTAAGTGAAAGATGAGACTGCTTTTTGGGCGTTCGCAGTTTGAAATTCATTCATTCATTCATTCATTCAAAAAAATAAAAAAATTCCACCCTCCTCACAGCCCAGCAAATGGCTCTAGAGAAAAATCTGAGGAGTTTTGACAAGTCATCGCAGATCTGCTGCCTCTGGAGTTAGCACAAGCTGCACCCGTTCCCCAGATCTAAAAATAGCCTGGAGTCAAGCACGCGATTCGGTGGGGGCTGGGACCGGCGCGCGGTACCATACGACACCAGAACGGCACCCCCACCACCACCCCCACCACCACCACCACCCCCCAACGTCACCTTAAACAAAAACACATGCTCGCCTAATTTTACACCATCTCCCAAACAAGGTAAACCCAAATGATTTGAGCCAGCACTCGAGGAGCTGAAAGACTGGTCTCGTTCCACTTGGCTCTGAAGCAGCAGGGAGAGGTTTAAAAAAAAAAAAAAAAAAAAAAGGCCAGGCCAGTCTGAAGACGGGAGAATCATTTATCATCTGTGACACCAACACATTCAGGGCACAGCCAAATACCAGCTCACACGCTACTGCCGAAATGCTAACGGGAATCAGAAGCCAGGACAACAATTACCATACCAAACATTCCTTATTGTGCACGTCACACACGCACGCGCACACACATACACATACGTATGAAGCAAAAGCAAAACCGCAGAGTCATGGAGCGAGGATAGGGACTTGTTGCTGTTTAAATCACAGGTGTGATAAGGCTCTATAACAAATTTAGAAGGCCGACTTCCCTCCACATGGTGCTTCTCTGCTATCGACCACATCCTGCCGTTTCAGAGCAGTGTTCCGCAATGAACAAAGCACGAAAACAGATGAGTGAGTGATATTAAGAGTACTAAAAAAAAAAAAAAAAAAAAAAAAGGACATATTAAACATTATTGTACATATTAAAAATGTAAGGTTGCTATTCTGTTTATTCTGCTGAAGAAAAGAGGGGTACTTTTACAACTAGCTTGGGCTGGAGAAGGCCTTTGAAGTAAGAAGTGACCCGCAGGTGAAAAATCACAGGGAGCTCATGCTGCTTACTGCATTCTCACTGTTGCATAATATCGCTGCTCGCTACTCTCCCATGCTCGTATTTACAGCTGTGTGCGTGAAGGCTGGTCTGACAACCAATGGCAGCAGGAAACCAAAGATGGAACGATCAGGTTACTTCTTGTTAGCATTATTTTATGTACCTTTCCTGACAGGCATCCATAACACCACGCATGTTAAGTCAGTCTCGGCTGGCTACTTTCAGAATCTAAATGCTACCGTTTACGCGAACACCAAAAAAAACAAGCAATCACTTAGCATTTGGGTATCGTTCTGCATTAAGTGTCCAATGGCTGGCCTGAGGAGAGATCACCTTTTGGCACTGGCAACATAAGTGTACTGATTAGCTGCACTGTGTTCTGTTCCATTTGTTCCCTTTTATGCGTTTCGTGAAATAATGTGACCAAAGTCCTTCACTTCCACCTGGCCTCCTTCAGTCCTCTTGCGTTTCATATCGGAGGGTTAACTAAAAAGAAGTTTACTATGGTCAGTGTCAAGCTAGCCTCACTCGATAAGCCTAATTTCTTGAAACATGTTGTTCTCTTAAGGGTGGATATGCAAAACAGTAAATTGTTTGCACCAATCAAATCTCTCCTCATATCTGCCATCCAATCAGATTACAGAAAGCTTAGGTCAGAAAGGTTGATGAACTCATTCAGGACCTCCATCTGAGATCGAGAAAGGGGACTCGGACACAAGTGGTGTGTACGCATCAGCAACAATAACGGAAGCCATCGTGAGATGTATGCCTAATCCAGGCTAATGTACGGAAGGTGCCCCACATGCCCTACAGCAGAGTTCAAACACACAAACTCTTATCTGACTAAACACAGCGGCATCCAAATGAGTTTAGATGAGGCCTGGTCATCTAAACTGATCTGGGCTTTTGGCTCAACAAAAATTCCAGCAGTCCTCCCAAATATTTGAACAGTGCAGTTCTGGCAGGCGTCAGACGATGAACTCATGGATTCTGACGTCACATGAAAGGCCCTGCTGAGACCGGGCTCCTCCCAGAATGCTTTGCTGACGCATAGCTTCAGCCTAAAATTGCTGGAAGTTATCCTCCTCATTGCTCCAGGGGAAAGAAATGATGGAGGAAGAGGATGTTGTTAATCCTTAGAAACCCTCGGGGGGTAATAGTCACTCAGTGAATTAAAATGCAGCCCTAAAATCTTTCCACACATAGTCAATTACAAGAGTGTTAAAAATATGTATTCAACAGTCAGAGCACTTTTAAACTAAATTAGTTTCAGATAAACTCCAATAACTTCCCAGCCCAGCAGAACTCCTTCTGGCTCAGGTCGTTCCCGCACACTGTGGTGTGGCAGTTTTCTGCAGGAGGGACCGTGTGCATTCGTTTCCACTTAAATATCGCGCAGCCAGTTCAAACCGAGGTCGCCAGGTGAGCAGGTTAACTCTGCGATCAGCCACTTTAATTAGTCAATAAATTGCTGGGCGAACAGCCGAACGCCCTGTGGCTCTGCAGGACCCGGACTGAGGTCCGGTACCACTCTGCACTCTGAATTTCCAATTCCACACACAAGGCACAGCAGCAGGTTAGGGGAGGCATTGACGGAGCTGGTGCATTCGCTTGTGTATTAGACTGGAGTGGCGTGCCTCCATGTCTGGCTGGTGCTGGAGAAATCTTGCAACATCAGCATCACTGATCCAGCCAGGTAGCAGGACCAATCAGATTGGCTGAATGTAGATAGACCAATCATATGTAGATGCTTCTCCTATGAAGACAGAAAACTATACACTATATTTTTTATTTTTATCTCCAATTAGCCCCTTATGCCTCAACTGCACTTCACTCCAGACACACAATCTCTGATGACCCAGGCATTCTGCATTCTGATTGGTTCCTTCATATTCCTGATTGTGAATTTGATTGGCTGTGCCAGTCTGTTTCATAAAGCCATCAGGTCCATCAGTAGTTGTAAATGGCCACTGGTTTATGAGCAAAGCAGATCTCATCCAGCTCTGGCAGATTTACATCACCACAAAGACAGAAACCAGTCAGGCTCATGTTTATGCATGAGCCAAGAGAGTGAAGACACTGATCAAACAATGGCTGGCTGCAGTCCACTGCATAAAGCAGTGAGTCAGGCCGGACTGCACTCCACCTACAAAGACCCAACATGATGACCTTTCTGACTGTCAGCAACCATTTATGATAAACACACTGCAATAAGGCTTACTGGTCTAATATGCTGTTTGTCTTCCTATTGTACTGTGTTGGGCATATTTGAAATTGCATGGTGCAGGCGACGGTATGTTGTGAATATTTCTAGCCGCTTGCCCAAATATATTCTTCTTTCAGAACCATTATAAGCCTGACATACAGGCTCCATTATGACATCACAAAACTTGGGTTCATCCCCAACAGTCATTGGGAAATAGGAAAGAGTCAGTCACCATCTCTGACTCAGGTTGATCTTATGTAGGCAACGTGCCAAAGTGGAGGACAGCACTACTCAGACACACGCCAGCCAATCACATCAACTATGGAAGTGAGGCTGACCAATGGCCTCCTTTCCACAATATCCAGCAACCCCCAGCACAGCTCAGAGCAGGAGGAGGGAGGAAAGGGGGGGGGCTTAGTCCTGGGTGCTCTGTCTAATCCAGCCTGCCACTATAAGAGAAGTTCTCAGATGAACTGAGAACTTCTGAAGGGTGAAGGGGTTTGGCCAGACTCTCAGGCCTATTGAGGGAGACCAGAGACTCAGCCAAAAAGAGGACCCACCCCCTTCCATACCCCCCCTCAATGAGTCCCCATAAACAGAGTGGGGCCTCTCTGAACAATGGCCCCCAGCTGCAGCCCTGGAGAAGCAGTGAGGGACACACACTGCCTCACTGCCACACGTGCAGAGCTAATCTCCCCTTTCCAGCGGGGGTGGGAAAGCAGACACTGACCAGTATCTCAACATCATTTTACACACATTTCATTTTTGATTCCGTGTTTGGCTGAATCCGCATGCTAGCGTGTTACAATGATGCTGGGCCTGAATGAGCGATAAGGCTAACTAGCTGGCATGTTGGAGACCGATATAATCTGAACAACCAGCTTGCCGAAACTAATTCACTATCAACAGATTCGAAGTTCAGCCAACTATCAACACCAAGATGCTTCTCTGCCCCATCGTGATTACTGTAACTTCCTAAATCTTTTCGCAGTGGACAATAAACTGATGTTAACCGCTACCTAGCCAGCCAGAGCAGGTATATGTATTGAGGTGGAGGCACAACAAAGCTAAGCTTGCTACACAGGCACTGAAGCATGCCGACAAAACCCATCTTGTGGTTCGTTTCAGCCGACAGTTGCTCCTGTTTCCCCAATATCCAAACACTCTGCAAGTTTATCGTAATCCCGTAATCCGCTTCCACTTGACAGTATGCTTTTTGTTGATGAAAGTGCAGATGAGTTGTGATGATTTGCTGGTGTGGAATTCTCAACATAGCGGTGTGCAGCTTCACATCCTAAAGCCATGGAGCCATATCACACACTGCTATGCCCAGGTGCTGCTTCTGCTGCTGGTTTCACTTTTTCAACTTAATTATTTTTATAAATCAATTTTACAAAGTTTAAACTAAAATGTAATCCCCCACCAAGCATCCCAAATGCCTCAAGCCAATTCTTCAGAAAACACATTTTGTCACATATACAGCCTTGTTGACTATGCTCAATGCATACAATTAAACTGACAAATGTTACCTTGGTTCAAAGAGTGCAATCTGGTCTCCTTGTTACCAGGTGAGCTGCCCACTCTTACCCACAACCTTACTGTCCCATTCCCTTTTATCTTGAGGGTTTCACAAAATGGTGTCTGCATAGTGGTGTTTCTGCTGCTGCCTCTGCTCTGAATTCTCCACACAATCATCCATTTTGCAAAGAATATCACTCCTCTGTTGCTTGTTCCAAAATGACCAGTTCCAATGTGGAACCAGCACCCAAACACAGCTTCTCCAGTCAAAGCGTAGCAAGGAAACAAACTGCTGCTCTTTGCAGGTCTACATTTGGGAAATGTCAGAATTTGGTACCTGGGGCATCCTAATCTGTATTATCAAGCACCCACATGAGACATGACAGAATGCAGCCGTCACAGACGAAACCTGCCTCACAGATCTGATAAAGCTGGACTGCAATGCAGCCAAAGGTAATGACTTGCATCAACATCTTTAGTAGACACCCTTACTAGGGCCTGTCCTATATATGCATCCATTTAGAAACGGGCGGACAATTCACTGAAGAAATTCAAGTGCAGCAGTGCAATATAACGCTGGGAGATGAGCTTGTAACTTACAAGGGCAGCAGCTTTATTTCCAGGTATGACATTGCTTTGTACTCTCGACAAAGGCACTTCAACCTTAAATTGTTTTAGTAAAATAAATAAATGTGATGTAAATGCAAGTGAATTCCCAGCAGTGCCACAGCCAGGATTTGAACCTGCAATCTCAAACGAAGACTCAAGCCACCCAAGCACCCCTGTGTGACAGCCTGCAGACATGACTCAGTGACGGGGCGGCGCTCTTGTTCCCTGCACCTCCTTGCTCTCTGACACGTCGGGGCTAAGGCTACGTACCTCCTCTGCAGCGGATGCATCTCGGATAGCCTGGAGCAAGAATGTGATCTTCGTCTGACCCGGGATGTTGTCATAGGTCTCCTGGAAGAGAGAGGAGGCAACAGAGGCAGTCAGAGCAGATTCTGCTGGGCAGTTCACACAGGAAGCTAACGCAACAGCTGAGGAGAGGCCCTCAAGCCTGGAACAGAGCTGCCATTTCACCAGCAGCTCCGAGCTCAACAAACCCGCAGGCCAGCAAACAGGAAGTGAAAGATGTTACATTTCTTTAACCCATAACAAAAAGGAAACAGATGCCCAGAGGAATTCTGGCTGCCATAAGAGCAATACACACGACCGAAACAGAAGAGAGAGCGACCCATTGAATAATTAACCCCTTGGCCCCCACAGGGAACACCTGCCTAACTGCAAAGTCATATGAAAGAGGATCTCCCACCAAGCATCCCAAACGCCAAATGAGAAGGCCTTGACTGAAGATGTATTTTCCCCACTGACCTCTGCTGTACATGCAATGGCAGGAATGCCGGAATTGTGGCAGGATTCCAGCCATGTTCTGGATTTTTTTCCCTCTACAGCCTTTAGTCACAAGTGTGGAATCGCGCAGCACGGAGGGGCTCGTCATACATGCACGGTCGGAAGAGCCAGACTCTAAACTCAGCTCCAGCACCTTTACTCACACGCCCGACAGCCTGACCCCACTGCCCACAACGACTCGCACATACATGAGAGTGACTAACACCCAGCTTCTAATGGACCAATGAGATCACAGCCACACACGGAGGCTTTCTGCCAGAGACCACAAACCCAGCTCATTAACATTTTAGGAAAAGAAGGCCTCTCTGAAAACATGCTTTGGTGATTACTGCATATACTCTTGGTTTTGATGTGGCTGAGAGACGATGTAAAAATATGGACATAAACAAGTTTTCATATTATCCATATCACTGCAAATAAACTTGCATTTCCATTCTTGTATCAATCTGATGGTATTGAAGACTTGTATGTTTTTAACATTTTACTGTTCTATGACAAACTAGACACATTTTTTGAATAAACTAAAACTTGTCAGATGATGTTTTATGGCTTGAAGGTGTCATTCTGTACACAAGTTTTGTTTTTATTTGTTTTTTTTTACATCACCCAAGTTACATCATTACACTAACACAGAAGGACCATCTCAAAATAAAAACGTCAACAAACCCATATTCTGCCTATTTCAGAGACATCAATGTTGACTGAATGAAAATGGCAATGTTCCACATAAATCTTGAGTGTGTTTAGTGTGCTGGGCTTCAGCTGAACACACAGTCAGAGGGGGTTCCAAGTTCAAAAGTTAGAACCTATAGGTCGGAGCACTTTTCAGTGTAGCTACGCTCTTTACAGTGCGTAAAACTGGTCAAAAGTGCCACCTTAGACCTCTGATGGGGTCAAACGAGGGATATTCTAACGGTGCGTTCAAAAGTGGCATTCCTTCGCCTTGTTAGGAGACTCTGATGTCGACGTTTCCCATATCTGAATGCCCTATTAATGAAACCAGCTGCCTCTTTGGGGATTAAATGAAGTGAAACTTGCATCGATGAGATCAACAAAAGGCTTAGAAATCCTGACAAAACCCTACGCTGCAGTCTGCGTCCAGTGTGAGGGAGGGAAAAGTTCCTGACAGCGGAGTAACTCATCCCGTGTCTGACTAAAGGATTTCGCCCGGCATTAGCGGCACACTAGCCGGTCATTGTCTTCGGTAAAGAATGTGCTGACCGCTGAGGGGGCTGTCGTGTGATAAGATTCAGCCCTCGCATCCAAATGAAAGATCCTGCTGTAGCGAACCATAGAGTACACATTAATTCAGTATGGCTTCCCCACTCGGCTTTAGAAATGATACGCTTAAACTCGGTGGGAACAAAAGAATTAACTCGACAGCTCACATTAATCCCCAAAAGGGACTTAGCTAGCCATCTATGTCTGGTCAGTGAAAGTACAAGCTTCCCCGCCTTGAACCGAGTGGGAAAGCTAGCCAAGCAGCGTGCCGAGTTTGCTGGAGAGAACAGAGCCCATCATCATCAATTACTGGATTAGCTGGCCGCCAAACAAGTATTAAAATATTCTGACCAGCCCTGGGGCTGTGCACTAAAACACACGCTTAAAAAGTAACGTTAGCTAACTCGCTAGTCAGCCAGGCTTAAGAAACCGCTGACTTTGTTAGCAATTCTTGTGGTGCCATGCGAGTGAAGTACTAATGCTACACAAATAGCCAACGTCAAGACAGCTAACTGATTCCGGCCAGCTTACTGAAGCCCATCAGGAGGTCAGCTGCACCAGGGCTGTCTTCCGTGTCAAACGGAGGACAGATTTACAGTCTTTCTTCAGGAACGCCCACCTGTTCGGGGAAGAAAATATTAGCCCGCTAACTTGGCTAACTAGTGTACGTAAACTTTCCACAGGGCGTTAGTCAATTAGCATCAGCGAGCGAATACGCTTTCAGCATACGACACCAAATCTGAACAGCTAGGCAAAGGCTACAGCGTTTCGACTTTGAAAAAGACAAATCAACTAGCTGGCTAATATGTCCAACGTCACCAAATCACGAAATCGACAGGTTACCAGCTAGCTAGCTAGCAAGCTAACTAATCTCGATAACGCAACTACATCACCGGATTCCATCAATCTCAGATTAGTCACATACCCAGTTTGCTGCCGTCAGTAAGCCACCAATAAACCTACCGATATATGTGTCCCTGTGACTGGTAATGGTCATTTTATGGCTCAACCGTTAGCTGGGTAACTTAGTATTAGTGCGAATGATTTAAAATCGATAGCTGACTAAGTACCCAGCTATAAATTGGCTACTTAGCTTGTTTTGCTACATTCCCCCTACGTTGTTACAGGTATTAACGTTAGCTAGATAGTCTAAGCAGGTAAGAGTGAAAGGTGGATGACCGGGCGCTCAGGCTTCGTGTCCCAGGCTGTGGCGGACACATTTCTCCACTCCAGCACTTGACGCTGTTTCTCAGCCAGCAGCCCCCGTACCGCTGCCTCACACGTGTGCTGGGCCAGCATGAAACAGCTGGTTCTCTCCCACACCATCTTTGCTAGCTAACGACCCAGTCGGTCCCTTCACACGCTCGCCTGCTCCAGAAAGAATTTCTCCCATTATTTCATACCTCCGACTGCTTCCTGACGTTGTTGTCAGGGCTCATCAGGTTGCCCAGTAAGAGGTAGAACTGGTGTTGCTCCGCCATTGCAGTGCGATCCAAGAAAAGAGGCCACAGGCTGGAGGAAGACGGAAGGTAAGCCGGCGGGCGGAGCGACCTCTCACACCGGACACGACAACCCACAAGCTAT
Source organism: Albula goreensis (assembly GCA_022829145.1). Taxonomy (NCBI): domain Eukaryota; kingdom Metazoa; phylum Chordata; class Actinopteri; order Albuliformes; family Albulidae; genus Albula; species Albula goreensis. The sequence goes on along the minus strand of CM040746.1, from coordinate 39,562,733 downwards.
GATTGGAGGCCAAGATAAATCTGCTGTGAACTGATTGGGCGAACGTATGAGTCACAGCTGCGCGATTGGCCGAGGACCGCCTGGAAAAATCAACCAGCCATTGGATACCTGTCGCTGACATTTCCCACTTTATTGGAAGCCTCGGACGCCACCGAGCGCTCCTCGCAACGCCACTGGTGGATTCTGCGTCGCATCCGCGCTAAAAATGATGTGGGTGTGGAGTCGGGAGGGACGATGATGTCATGCCAAAATACAGTTTGCAAGTGAAAGCGCGGGAGATCGGGCACTAAATAAAGCCGGGCGGCTAGTCTGGAAGAAAGCGGTGGCTATAGAGATGTTTTGGTTGTGTGAGCATTTGCAGAGGGCAAAGCACTGTGCAGAATTGGTTTGTTTTAATAATGAAATATTTAATTACACTTTACAATGGACGGTGATGGCATGCAGCGGGGTAAAGAATTTTGGGTGGGGCTCTGGATTAGCACTAAATTGCTTTAGTAGGCATCTGTCCATGTAATGGTTTGGCAGAATGCCAGCAAAGATAAACGCACCGGTTAAGCAATTAAACAAATGTAAAGACAAAGAATAGAGTATGACAGATGTATCCACAATTTCCTGGAAACATTAACCCCTTACACTGTTTGAGCTAAAATCAAGCACCAAACTAACAACATTTTTAATTAGCCTATATACTTGTCCAACCCATTGATACTGTGGATAACAGATCCACAGTACTGTTGCAGGAAGTACCTACATTATATAGCTGCTCACAGATTATTCAAATATTCATTCCTTACTAAGGGCTAATTTTAGGGTGTTTACAGCCATACCGGATGAACACTGTAGGAACTGTAGAACTTTCAAACATTGACACCCCGATTTTAAAGGACCAAAATGGGACAAATGGCAGCTAAATGTCTCCTGGACAGGTGTGCTTTGCCTCATCAAAACTCCATACACAAACACTGAGACTGTGTTTGACATTTGGAGTCTTGATGTCTGTCAACATGGGGACCAAAGAAGTGTTAATGGTAGTAATTCAGGGCTTCATGGGACTGCAGAATAAGAATGAATCAATCATAGCAAATATATTAGGTACATTGCCTGGGTACATTGCTAAGAAGCAAGAACACACCGATTAGTTTGGCGATTACAAGTGATCTGGTAGACCATGGAAGACCAGTTTAGTGGATTAGAATCAGAAGAACACTTGGAACGGTAAAGAAAAACCCTACTGTTTCATTGAGACATATTTCAAAGATGTATTATTTTAGATGCAAAATAAACCTTTGTTCATTGAGTGGATTGTATGATTGTTTTTGCCAAAGCATTTGCTGTGGGTTCAGGGATTGAAGCTGTAATAACGCTCAGCACTTTCACTTTCAGCCGATCTGATCAGCTGCTGTTCTCTGTCTGCCCTTTGTTTCCTGAGCGAAAAGCCTGAACAGGGCCGGTTTCGCACAATCCGCTCAGAACCTTCCCTTGCCTCGCTTCCCGCAAATCCAAGATCGGGGTTTTACGGGCAGATTACATAAAACGAAAGACTTCTCCTGGTTTATTACGGATATTGAGTTATCAGAGCATATCTGAGAGTGCAGAGCCATAAAGGAACGGAGCTGTTGCCTGCCCTCCCATCCTCGTCTCAGATCTGCACATTTTTAATGCGATGAAGACGAGCATTCGCACAAATCACAAGACTGCAGCGTTTCCCCCCACATGATCCAGAAACTCAGAGCGCTGCTTCACTTCTTCCCATTAAAAATGGTTGGCCCTGTTAAGATAGACAGTCTCTTTTTTGTTGTGAACTTCCAACTTGTTTTTTAAACTTACAAACAGCAGCACTTTGTGACAAAGCAGAGGGCTTTCTGTATTTTATTCTCTTTTTGAGGTGTGACCATCCTTCATGCATTGCAGTGGCTTCTTAAAATAAAGCTGTGATCTGACCTACTTAGTTCACATCCACACAGTCTATGTCCTGTTTTAGCAGGGGTGATGAATGGATGTCATTATGGGTCATAAATTAAGGAAAACTGAAGAGTTTCTGAATCAAATTGACTGCAGTACCCCAGAAAATATTCCCTCCTAGACAGAGAAAATATTCCTTTGCTACTGAGGACTCACAAAGAATATAGAGTTACGTCAGTGGAAAATTTTGGGGGGAGGCCAATTAAGAGATTATAACTGAACACACCTCTGCTCCATTAAGCAACAAAAAAAGTTGCTAAATCAAAGTTATTCAAAGAAATAGTGGCATAAAAGAAAACTATTGTGAGCAGAGTGACTGTAGAGCTGTGAGGCAGGCATTGCTGGTTGAGTGTTTTCTGATTATTTTCTGATTATTTTCACACTTAAAGGGATGTGTGTCAGATCCACTAATGAATTTACTTCAATTTTCAAATGACATTTCTGTCTGAATCACTCAGGCCTTCTGCTGCTAAAAATGAGCAAAATTAGCAATACATTCATGTCAAATTGTTTAATTTTTTTTTAAATGAGCTGCTTTTGGTATTTAGTCCATATATATGACCTTTCAGATAGACACACATTTTCAACAATTATAGAATATGCTGCAGCAAACAAGTGCCCAATTTCTGAGATTTTCGTCAACAAACTGTGTTGACAGAACAGTAGTACCTGTATTTGGCACTAGATGGCGATGAAGTTTCAATATGTTACTCCTTTTCTTTCTGAATCGAGTTTGTGGATTTGCAAATCCAAAGGGAAATAAACTACAGATTAAAAACCTTTAACACAGATACACACACTCCTGCTACATATAAACAGAATTTAATTTTTGGAAAACATCCTGTCTATTCGTAGCATCTGAAGCTGTGAACATCCCAAGACTGCCTTGTAGTCCGACTGGCTGAGCAAATTATGCATGTGAATAATGGAATCTGTATTTTTGTGACTCAGATTTAAATCAGTCCTGTGATTTTCCTCTATGAAACTGGGTTATATTCTTTGAAGCTGCTCAAATTATATCAGTGGATGGAGCAGCAATCAGCAGTAGGCCACTTCCTTAATTCAACCAATCAGAAGAATTAACTAATTACAACAAAACACAATGATTTGTTCAAACCATTATGCTACTGGGAACTGTATCCATTTTTTGATACAAAACAAATCATTTGACCAGGTGTCTATTGAGTTCACTAGTTTTCACACATACAATGTTCAAGAGATGAAGCAAATTTCTCCAGGAATAATGCACCATGTGTCAAAGCAGGAAAATAAGAAATGTTGTTGATTTGGCAGATTAAAAGTCTTGGGATGTGAATAATACATATGCAATATTTCTGACAGGATGAGGTTTAAGAGGGTAAATCTCTCCCTAAAGACATTGAAAGTGTCAAATTAGGAGCAATTAGCAGTGTATTACAGCGCAGGGGGTTGCAACTTTGGCTGGAATGAAACCCAGCATGCACTGGGGTCCCCCAGGCCTGCGGGTGAGACTCACCGACGCACATTGTCCACACCAAGGATAGCTTATGAGAAGTCTGCTCGACCAGTCCTGATGTTTTTTTAGCTATATATCACACCCCACAGTTAAGGTCTGGAAATTCAGGCTACAAATCTCACTTCCTCCAGGGACATCACTTTCTGCTTTTGTTTTAACAGTATTTTATTTAGAGAATGGCTTTGAGTCAAATCAGAAAGTAAGTTTTTCTAGGATGGGCCTTGAAGGACATTAGCCATTAACCAACAAATAAACCAATTTTTATGTTATGTCCACGTTAGTGATGGTAGAATTACAATAAGCCGCCAACCTGTGATTTCTCTAACTCAGTCAGACACTGATAGGAATTACAGTGTGTGCATTAGATTTAAGAATGATCTGGATTACAGCTTCATTATTTCTCACCTTTATGAAATTTGAAATTGATAAAATGACCACTTGCATCTGGGCTAAAAACCAATGTAATCTCCAGACACAGTCAGTGACATCAAACAAGAAATGAAACATACTGTCCAAACAGTAAAATGAGAGAAATTGAAGGAATCACATTAAGAAATTCTTCTGGAATCTTTAAGTTGGCAAAAGGTCCATTTAAGCAAAATACATTCCTTTATGTTTTTTGCCACAGACCTAAGGTCATCCCTGTAAACACAAGAATATTACACAGATCAAACCATTCTGAATAAGATCAACTCTTTTGCTTCATAGTCACTCAAACATCAATCATCATCATTCATCATCATCATCAGATCATCAAACCACCATCATCTGAATCAAGATCATCATCATCTTTTCATCATCATCAATCAACCATCATCATCATCATCATCACCATCACCATCACCATCATCATCATCATCATCATCATCATCATCATCATCATCATCATCATCATCATCATCATCATCTTCATCATCATCATCATCATCATCATCATCATCATCATTACATCACTACTAGTCATAGCATTAGCATTTGTAGTGGTAGTAGTGGTGATAGTTGTGTTATCGTACCAGTGGTAATTCTGATAATATTTTTATTTTTTGAATTATTTTGGGCATGTTGGGAAAAAAGGCTGGTATTATGAGGGGTTTGACAGCTGGTTTAGCTTGCCCCAGCATGTTTTACCCTATCTGTGGAGGCACCAGGCGGTTCCATAGCCCTGGGCTCCAGCTGTCTGCAGTCCCATTGAAATTCAGCCACTGTAATGTCAGAAAAAGACTGTCTCAGGATTCTGTCATGAACAGGCCCGGAAATCTATACGCCTCCCTTAAATACTTAAACCTCTCTCTGCTGAGTTTCCTTTAACTGTAAGCAGCAGGCCTGCTCTTTCCACTGCTGACTTCTGCCGTTTGACTGAGAGGGATTCTGGGGGCTGGGAAGCGTGAGACGGGGACAGCAGGATAGATTACAGGAGATGAGGCAAACGGCCCGGTAAATAAGTTAGCGATGTCAATGGAGCAAATGGGTGACAAGGGGCCGGATGATAATGGAGTTCGTCCGTCCTGAACGAGACTTAGTCCCTGCTGCTGCCGTTTAATCTATCGGCACCCGGGCTCCGCACGTTATGCTTTCAGGATCCACTAGAGGGAGCCATAACGCAGTTGCCGCTGTGGGACTCTTTTCCTCTTCGAATCCATTGGCAAAGCCAAGCCCAAAAAATGATGTGATTGTACATTCCGATACTGATCAGGGAATATTCTGGCATCCATTCTGGCATTTTCATGTGGAAATCACTGGCCTCTACCTGCCAGTCAGCCTAAAATGGATTTAGCAAATGTTTTGGTGGAAGAGATGGTAGACAGCATTAAGCACATTAAACTGTAAAACTGGCAGGTTAAAACTGTGAAGGCCTGACATGTACTTTAGCTTGGGGTCCCATCCTGGAAGCCCGTAAGTCCTCTTTGAAAAGGCAGCTGGGTACTGTGTCTTCATCATCAACCGAGGTTCAGTGAAGCGCCACATCCTCATTGCCTGTGCTTGTCACTTAGATGAGCCGTGATTGGGCTTTCAGTTTCAGAGGAGAACGCTCCCATCTGCTCGCTCATCACTCACCTGCAGCAGAACCGACTGCGGCCATGTGCATCAACTGAACACAAACGAATCAAGAATTTCAAAGTTGGACAAAAAAAAAAAAAAAAAACGGACTCAAAAACTGACTGTCAGTCTAGCCTTTTCTAAAAGTTTAAAACTTTTTTTTTTTTGCCTTGATCACCGACCACTCATCCCTTATGCAAAGGAACCACTTCATTATTGAATTTTTTTTTTTTAGTAAATAAATTTAATTTGTGACTCACACACACACACACATCTGTTACATTTTCACACACACACACACACTCACACACACACACACACACAGAGGCTACACACCTGTACTGTAACACTCACACTCACAAAGAGGCTACACACCTGTACTGCAACACTCACACTCACACACACACACACACAGAGGCTACACACCTGTACTGCAATCCTCACACACACACATACACACACACACACAGAGGCTACACACCTGTACTGCAATCCCTCCACACACACACACACACACACACACACACACAGAGGCTACACACCTGTACTGCAATACTCACACACACACAGAGGCTACACACCTGTACTGTAACACTCACACACACACACAGAGGCTACACACCTGTACTGTAACACTCACCCATACACACACACACACACACACACACACACACAGAGGGTGTACTGTAGCTGCTGCTTCTGACTCGGCCCCACAGGAGACCCACCCCCTCCCCCCCCAGCACCTCCTCCCCCTGCCCCCCTCCCCCTTCTCCCATCAGCAGCTCTTTCTGCATCCACTGACAGCATGTACTGAGAAACATGTCAAATTTGCAGTTTATTTTAGACACACAGACTCAGACACACACACACAGTTTTCCCACTATAAACAAAGCAGTCGATTCACGATTCTGTAATGGAGCTTCAAAATGGAGATTCTTCTAGTTGAAAAATATTTGAGTAAAATTACCACCAGATGTGTGGTAGGCCTATGTAACAACCAGGGTGACAGGACACTGAATGACATCACAAACCAGTTCACAGGGACACTGAATGACATCACTGGGTAAAACCAGTTTACCATACAAAGACACAAAGTGAAATTTCATCTCACAGGCTGGGGACCAGTGAGCTCAGCGAGCCGCAGAGGCCAGGCATCGAGCTCCCAGCCCAGGGCAGCGGCAGCAGGACGGACCCAGGGGCTGGAGGTGGTGGAGTCACTGTGCTGCTTCAGAGCTGCAGCGGCGCTAACTAAACTGGACCACTTCCTGATCCAAACTGGACCACTTTATAATGCTTCCAGATCCAAGCTGGACCACTTTATAATGCTTTCTGATCCAAACTGGACCACTTTATAATGCTTTCTGATCCAAACTGGACCACTTTATAATGCTTCCTGAATTCACATAAATAAAAAACTGGAATCAGATCATGGTGATGTAGGAGTTAATGGGGTTAGCTGGAAAAGTGAGGACCCCTTGTTTGCTCAGTAACCTTATAAACAACATAGCCAAGTCACCACTGAAATATGAACCAGAATGTATGTGACGACATGCACGAAACATGAAATGGTCAAAATTCTAATACTTCAGCTGACATGTTAATATTTGTCAGTTGACAATATTTGACAGTGTTTGACTACGACTGTGATATATGGCTGAAAAACATCAGGATGAGTCTAAAGGGACATTTGATTGGTTCAAACAAGTCAATGATTGACAGCTGGGTGTAGCTCCACCTTAGAAGCATCCACAAACCCTCCTTTCAACCATCACTGTTTCAAACCCCTGTCTTAAACGATTAAAGCTACTTATGACCATTTATGACTGTCTTTAATATGTTATGGATTTTGCCATGATACATTATAGAGTCCTTGTGACATAATTATAAAGGTGTTATCAGCAAAGCATTGGATAAAGTGTTACCGAGTAGTCTGACGTGTTTCACTGGTGTGTGAACAGCACAGAAATCGCAGATGCAACTGAAACAAACCGTGGCATCTTATCAGAGGATCACAGGGGAGAGACGGAAAACAGAATGACTGAGAGGTTTGCGACAATAGAGGTTTCTCTGATTACAGCTCACAAGACTGTGTAAACATCAAACACCTGAAAGTTAGAATGCACACACACACACACACACTCACATTCACGCACACTCTCACACACATACTCACACTCTCATACTTGCACACACACACACACACATCACACACTCACACACACACACACACACACACATTCACTCACACACATACTCACACACACACACTCACACACACACACACACACACTCACACACACACTCACACACACACACACACACACACACACTCATTCACACTCACACACACACACACACACACACACACACACACACTCATTCACACTCACACACACACACACACACATCATTCACACTCACACACACACACACACACACACACACACACACACACACACACACACACACACACACACACACACACACACACACACACACAAACCCATTAGGTTTTACGGGTCATTATGCTGTAATGAGACAGCTGTAAGCTGGCAGTAGAGGTAGTTCCTGGAAGCCGTGGTGATCTCCCCGGTGTGCTCACTGTGTAATTTACCTGCTCAGTTTCCTGGGCCCCTGTCTGACTCATGTCCAGGAGGTCCCTTCCTGTCCCCCTGCGCCGAGACGGGCCTGGAGCCCTGACTGGGCCCGGAGCCTGAGCCTCGCTTACTCCTGCTGCTGAGGGGAAGCAAGGATTTGGGGGGACAGGGGGTATGAGGGAGGGGGTGGGGGTGGAGGAAGGCTGGAGCTGGATTTGGGCTCTTCTTGTTCCCTCTGTCACTCGCCCACCTTCTCACGCTCGGCTCAAACAACCGCAGGAGCAAATCCTCCTACGCTCCTCTGCCATGTGGAAATCACACTTTCTGTTTCTTGGCAGCCAGTTTCCTCCCGAGGCACTGGCTGGGAACCAAGGTGAGGAAGAGGAGGGGAGAGGAAGAGGAGAAGAGGAGGAGGGAAGACGGGACAGGAGGAGGGGGGGAAGAGGAGAGGAGGAGGAGAGGAGGAGGAGGAGGAGGAGAGAGGAGGAAGAGGAGTGGGAGGAGGAGAGGAGGAGGGGGAGGAGGAGAGGAGAGGGAAGGGGAGAAGAGGAGAGGAGAAAAGGAGGAGAGGGAGGAGGAGAGGAGGAGGAGGAGGGAAGACAAGACAGGAGGAGGAGGGGGGAAGAAGAGGAGAGGAGGAGGAGAGAGGAGGAAGAGGAGTGGGAGGAGAAGAGGAGGAGGGGGAGGAGAAGAGGAGGAGGAGAGGAGGAGGAGGGCCAATATTGTGACATCTGAGCATGATACCGCTGGGCCTCCCTCAAGCACTCAAACACACACACTCATACGCACTCATATACACACACACACACACAGACAAACACACACATACTCACACACACCCTCACACTCACATACATGTGCAAACACATTCCCACTCACACACACAGGGAAACACAGTCACACACACTCTCTCTCTCTCTCTCTCTCTCACACACACACACACACACACACACAGGTGTGGGGCCCTGCTTGTTATTCTGTCCTCTGTGGCTCTCTGACTCCCTCCATGTTTACTGTTCCTGAAGGTGACTCAAAGTTTGGGAAAATGATGAGCAGAGTTTCTGGAGGACAGCAGAAGCAAGCTGCTGCTCTTTTCCTTCACGCTTCAAACAGTCAGATTCTTTCGCAAGAAGTTTAGTTCCTTAAGCAGAAGAGAAAGAAGTTGCTGCCTGGGCTAAACCTTCGGCTTTGTCAATGTTTTGAAGAATATGCATAACTGATTGGGTTCATTTTCTCCAGCAGACGACATTAGCCGTCATAAATTATCTGATGGAGGGGCTCCCTTGGTCTGAGGGGAAGATTTGTTTTGTGATTAACAGTCTGCATATGGGGAAGATTTGATCCCACTCTGGAGCTCATTCAGACAGGCAGAACCCACTCTGGAGCTCATTCAGACACAGTCACTCTAGCTCATTCAGACAGGCAGAACCCACTCTGGAGCTCATTCAGACAGACAGAACCCACTCTAGAACTCATTCAGACAGACAGACAGACACCTGCTCATCAGACAGGCAGAAATGATTCAGACAGACAGACAGAAGACTGCTGCACCAGACAGGAAGAACCCACTCTGGAGCTCATTCAGACAGACAGACAGACAGACACTCTGGAACTCATTCAGGCAGACAGACAGGCAGAACCCACTCTGGAAGCTCATTCAGACAGACAGACAGACAGACAGACAGACAGACAGACAGACAGACACTCTGGAACTCATTCATTCAGACAGACAGGCAGAACCCACTCTGGAACTCATTCAGACAGACAGACAGACAGACACTCTGGAACTCATTCATTCAGACAGACAGACACTCTGGAACTCATTCATTCAGACAGACAGACACAGACACTCTGGAGCTCATTCAGGCAGAAAGACAGACAGACACTCTGGAGCTCATTCAGGCAGACAGACAGACAGACACTCTGGAGCTCAGACAGACAGACAGACAGACAGACAGACAGACAGACAGACACTCTGGAGCTCTCAGACAGACAGACAGACAGACAGACAGACATTTAAGGATTTAAAGAATGATCATCTATGAAGTGAGACTGGATCTGGTCTGTTTTAAAATAATGTGACTGGAATATGTGATGCCAATGAATAAAAATGATAATTTGGAATCAACATATTGCTTAGATCTGTTTCCAGGTGGCAAGATAATTTTAAAAATGCATATATTCCTGTAGGGTGGAGATGATCTACAAGCGAGAAACAGAAGCAACTACTTTAGTGTGCAAAGTGTTCAAATCACCTGAATAATCTCACATTTCTGTCCTCAGTTCAGACTTTAACGTTCTCTTTCTTCTTAAGTCAGTGAATACAGCTAACTAAAAGACAAAAGAGTCGAGAAAATCAATGTAGTCATCTGAAAGTACCGGATACACTGTCAGAGTTAATCCCTGTGTTATCTGCGTACTGCGCTGTGCAGAATAGATAAATGGCTCTTTGCTTTATGAATGCAAATGGAAAATTACTGATCCAGATGAAAGTTTCAGCACAACAGTGGTGACGGTTGTCCCTCTGGTGTAGCGTAATTATTTATACACAGTAAAATGTTGGGTTTTCAATAAACTCTGATAGAGTACATATGATTCTGTTTATAAGTTTGTTAGAGTCGATAGTGAGGAATTGTCTTTACACTATTGTCAGAGGCCGCCTGTTGAGGTGTGAAAATCTCATGTACGCTACGCCCAAATATGACTGGGAAATCACTTATGGAAAGAATATCCAACAGGAGGTGTTTCTCTTCATCCGATGAAATATCTGTGCTGAATGTGCGACATTACATGAGAGATGTTTGTTTTTTTGGTGGAGATGTATGAATATCCTTAATATAGCCCTGAATATCTTGGAAGAATGCTACAGCCAGCACACAATCAACCCAGGCACACTTTTTTGTGTGATCATAAAAGGTAACACAAAAACTGCAAAGAAAAAATCTCAAACCTATGTCTGAAGTGGATTGAGTATAGTCATCAATCTTTAGATATAGAGGCAGCCTCCATTTCCCCACTCCTACAGAGAAGCAATGAATTCTGGGATTGTTTTGTCCAGGAATGAAAACAGGAGGGGAGAAACTGAAATCACTCAACAAAGCGAACACATCAAGAAGCCCCAGACATTTGTAAGTTATTCCTGCACAGTGGTCGGCTCTCCCCCAATTTTAATCCCGCTGCCGAGGTACACCCCCTCCCTGACACGCCTCCCACCCCCCGCGGACATTTTCCCCTCCTCCTGAAATAACAGGCAATTAGTCCTAGATTGGACTGGAGGCTTTCGGTACCCTCCCCTGCTGCTGTGGTCCTGTTCCAGCATCAGTCGCAGTCTGCGCCTCTCTCCGGCTCCCGTCTCCAGGCCGACTGCAGACTGCAGTCTCTCTCTGTGCTCGTCCTCCACCCTCATCCTTTCCTGCCCCTCCCCCAGCCCTGTCGCTGAGCTGTCATTCCCCTCCCAGCACATTCCTCATCATATTTTATTTTAATTCCAGCTGCCATTCTCCAGCTGTTTGTCTTCTCAAATATCCCTGTGTCTATCGGTGAGGGGGGGGGGGCAGTTGTGACAGCTGTCTCAACCCCACCCCAAAGTTGTGTGAAGTATTCTGAAAGTTTTTGTTTCAATGTCTGCTTTAACGAGGCTTTGTTTGATTTTTTTGTGCTATTACAGTTTTCTTTGTTACTATTATTATTATTATTATTATTATTACATACTTTATTATTAACTTAATTTTGCACAAACTCCCTTATAACCAGTTTCCAACCCTCCACTTGAGTGAATTTGTATGGTATAGTAGGACAGGTATATTAGTACAGGTAAAGTAAATCACCTGTACAACTATACTATACAAACTCTCAGAAACGATCCTTATCTCACTCGTGTCCACACAGTGAGATAAGGCCAGGTGGACTGGCCTGCAAAAAGCTGCACTCACAGTGATTTCCTCAGACTAATGTTAGTGCAAACTCGACTTTTGGAGAGTTGCCATCTCGTCAAAAAATTTTCATTTGTTTAATCAAGTAAAGATTGACAGTTAACTGTGACTCCACCCATATTTGTGGTGTCAGGATACCTCATTCAAACATTAACGAATGTCTTATATTAAGAAATAACGATGCTCTCAGCATTCATGAGTGCTGAAGCGCGCCTTTACTTTGTGAAACAGACAATGGTTCAATCCTTTGGGAGCGTCGTTCAATCTGACAACAATCCCAAGGGACAAAAATGTCTGTTTCAATCTATAAAAGTCTTCCAAACGTTGTTTTTTTTGTTTATTACGGGCACCTGTGCTAAGCACCTCAGCTAATTAGGATGCATGCTTAATTTCAGATATTTTAGGATACTTCATTCACTCATAACATCTCCACTCACACGCGCTCAGTGCTTTCCATCAGGGGACCGATGACAAGGTGAGGCTGTGGCAGACTCTACCACTGGACAAAAATCCATCCCACAATCCCTAGTGAGGGGTTTGCTTCTGAAAACAGCCCTGCTGTTTACGTTATCGATTCCTTTCGCAGTGACTTAAGGAGGTGAGGGAACTACAGGGGGTTAATCATAATCATATTATCATATGATGAGCATGAGGTAGACAATAATTTCTGAATAGTTTTCTCCAGTTATATAATAATAATTGTCTCCTCATTTTTCTCCAGTTGTTGTAATTGCATATATTATTACATGTTCACTAACACTTTACAAATTGTTAAAATGTCACACTAGATGATGCCATAGTTATGTATATGTATATTTTATGTTCTGGTTTTGGAGCAAATATATACATTGAGTTGTGTATCACATTCAGTATAAAGTTCAAACAGGCTGGTCTGTTCTAAATCACAGAGGGATTAAGATCTAGTCACTTTCTCCAAGTATTTCTCCATACTTTTGCATGAGTGGTTGTCCCAGGCCACATAACATTACACAAGTAATATGGACACACATTTTTGGCTTCTTGTTTTCTGCTTGAGGGAGACACAGTAAAAGAAGAAATGGACCCAGACCAGGGCCAAATGTCCCTTTTCATACTTCCTGTGACATCACATAGGGGCAGTACTACTATCTGCCAGCAGGGGGACCTCTAATTGCACTTACTCTATTGAGCAGATAACGCCACAAAGGCCTCAAAATACCTGTATTCTCTGTACTGTACCTCTGTATTTTAGAATATAATCACAATTGATGCCTTGTCACACCTTTAATCTAATTAAAAGAGATTGTGGGTTCAAACATATGTTATTACTTTTCCTAAACTTTTTAATTGTCTTTCTCAGCTGCGTCATAAAACAAACATAAGCAGACAGTCCTCGTTAGCTTTGCGCAGCGGAGAGAATATTCTGAGTCCGTGCGCTGGTGGATTTATGAGTGCGTGAGGGGAGCATTCTGGCCGGGTCTTGGATTGTTTCGAGGACAGATTCCTCAAGGCGCCCATGTTTCAGCCCTGAGTCCGCTCTTTAATCCAGAATGCTGCTCAGATCCGGCGTAATGTACGCAGTTTCTTTAAGATTCCTGACAAACAGCATAAATCAGTCATATCCAAATGGTTTCAAACAGGAGGGGAAAAGTTCTCGGTCTTTGCCTGTGTTTCTGCTCCTCAAGGCCACCTCTCACTGTGCAGAATACTGATTTCTCTGTCCGCACAGACGGCCGACAGAGCGAATAACCTGACTCACTTTCTGTGAGGCTCCATTTTCCAAATATGTGTGCTCGATCAGAAAAGTAAAATGTAATAATAATAAGTATGGGACTTTGCTTGTTTGTACAGGTTCTCTGAGATGGAGCTCTGTTCTTGGGTCAGTTTGCTTTGACTGAGGTCATGACATAGCAAGGAAACCTGATCCAAGATCAGAACTCCCATTCTGTGTGTGTGTGTGTATCGAATGTGTGTGACTGCGTGTCTGCGTGTGTAAGTGTGTGTCTGTGCGTGCATCTGTGAGAGTGTCTGTGAGTGTGAGTGGCTGCGTGTGTGTATGTTGTACCTGTGAATGCATGTGCCTTTGTGCGTTTATGTGTGCGTGTGTACCTGTGACTGCGTGTGAGTGTGTCTGTGTGTGTGTCTATGTGTGTTAGATGGGTGAGGCAGGTTCCATGTAGTGTGTAAATAACGATCCTAACCAGCCTCAGCCAGACCCTGTGTTACTCTCCCCATGAGGGCGTCTCCGTGCACCACATACTGAACAGCTGGGCGGAGGAGGGACAGACTCTCACACAATTACACACACATTTACCGGCTATGCTAGCATGCTCCTCTACAACACCAATGAGAGTGTGGAGTGTGGGGGGGGGGCAGAGAGAGAGGGAGACAGAAAGAGAGAGGATGCAGACAGAGAGAGAGACCGAGAGATGAAGAGAGAGATGGAAGAATGATTTTTAGAGAGTAAGCGATCACTCAGAGAACAAGAGAAAGAGAGAGAGAAATACAGACAGAGAGAGACATGGAGAAAAAGCGCAAGTGATTTTGAGAGAGAGAGAGAGATCACTGAGAGAGTGTGAAAACAATTTAGAGAGAGAAAGAGATGAACTGAGAACAGAGAAATTCTATCTACCAAACAAACTCATTCCCTGATTCTTTCTCCTCTGCAAGGGTTTTTTTTTTTCAGTCACAAAGCGAAAATATCACAGAGGTTTGTGAAAACTGCGTTCTGCTCAACTTACCCAAAAGCACAATACAGCCATTACAACCGCTGAATGGCTGTTTCTGCAGGCCCTCGCTGAACGCCAAACCGCACATAATTGCAGGTTGTGTTGGGTTTAAGTGTGTAATTTGTGTCAGACTCCTACGTGCTTTGGGAGAGTAACCAGGAAATGGAGGGGGAACTGCATGTTTTAAAGAACACGCTGCACATTTCAAAACTCCACAAAGGATAAGCATCCAACACAGGGAAAAATGCTGCAACTTTCAATGTCCAGAATGACTATTCAAAGCCTCCGTAAACTACGTTTAACTTTTAAACATACAAATAAAACAACAAAGACTTGTCAGTGAACATGTGATAAAGCAGCTACATCAATATGCTATAAAACTAATTCCATTGATTCCATTGTCATTATTCTTCACAGTCTCTGTGAATTTTCCATGATGACCTTGGTACATATTTTGTCTATGCATGAACAGAATGTGTATGTATGCACAAGGCACACATTCAGTGATCATATTCTGTCGATTTTCTTGAAATGTGATATGAATGAATCAGGCAGCGTGACACAAATATGATAACTTCATATTGTCCGTAAGGTTAATATGTGGCCATAATCCAGCAGGACGGCGCTGTGAAAGTTATGTTCTATTGGTATCTTAACATTCCAATTCAAATCACATACAAGGCTCACAAACACAAGCATGCATAATTCACATTCAAGAAAAGAACATTTCCCTGCTGTTTTACAGACAAACCACACACACACACACCACACACACACACACACACACACACACACACACACACACATGCATACGTGTCATGCAGGAACATACACACACACACATTCCCTTTTTTCTCCTTGTTACAGCTGCAAATTAGACTGTGAAATCGACAACTCATGTGTTGCCATCTGGTTGCCATGACACCTACTCATTAGGGCCTCATGGCGGCCCCATGCCGGCCTGTGTACTGTTCATCTCCTCTCGCATCCATGCTACGTCAGCACACACTATGCCAAGGCTGAGCTCCACCTGGGGGCCCACGGTCAGGAGAAAACACCTTTAGACTGCCAATCCCGCTGTGCTGCTCACACATGTTTTGCTTTGCCCCATTTTCACCTTTACAGGAAATGTGTGTTATGGTTATGTTTTATGCAGAGCGCTCCTCGATAGGGTATTGTAGCTGACGTGACTTTATTCAGTCTGTGTGTGAATAGCAGGGGTTCCAGACTCCAGTTACAGCGGGCCAAATTGCTGCGGGTCTGTGTGGTTTCCTCTAAATCAGCTGTCAATTTAGGCCCTGGAATCAAGGTGTGTGCTCTGAAATCGGTCTGTGACTAAAGAGCGGGAGTACACCAAAAACCACAAGGGCCCACAATGGCTGGATTTGTTTGCCTTGTTGTGGATTTTGCTTTTTGTGACCTTTAACCTCAGCAGAGTTGGTCTGTTTGGTCAAATCACTTCTTTGCTCTTCATGTTCAGCGTATGTGCAGGGTCTGCTAGCTTCCCTCATTACTCACCAGTTATTTGACCAATTAAAGCGGTCGATTACACAGTCAGCTCACCTCACCTGGTATCTTGGGTCTATATAGGTTGCTGATTTAAAGGTGAAAACTAAAACCAGCTCACTGTCCAGGTTGGGGAGCTGTGCAGTGGTTGATCCTACTTTGGTGACCTTTGACTCCAGCATACCCGGCTCTTTCAGCAGGCCCAATCCTTCCGTGTTCTGGGAGCTGTTTTCGGCTCCTCTGTGACCGTCATAAACTGTGAGGGCGAACCGAGAGCCTTCATCCGCGGCGATGCGATGGAGCTGGGAGACCACAGCACGACTTTGTAAGGCTCCAAACTCCGATCAATGGGGGGATTAAGGCCCTTTTGTGGGACTCATGCTCTGAAATCCCCCTTTATCCCTGTGGAGGTGTACGCTCTACTTTGTGGTGCGAGCCTTCTCTCTCATAGGGAGGGAGAGAAAGAGAGGAGGAAAGAAAGGAGAGAGGGATGGGAGGTGGAAAAGGTAGGGGAGGGAGGGAAAGAGAAAGAAGGGGGGAAGAGCGTAAGAGAGAGAGAGAATGAGGTTGGGAGTAAAAGAGAGAGAGAAGGAAAGAAAGAAGGAAGGTAGGAGAGAGAGAAAAAGGGGAAGAGAGAGGGCAGAGGATAGATGAGAGGGAGGGAGAAAAAGAAAAAAGGTATGAAAGAAAGAGAGAGAGAGAGGGGATGGAAAAAGAAGAGAAATGTAGAGAGATGGAGAGTGAAGGATAGAGAATAAGGGAAGGATGGAGACAGGGGAGATAGGGAAAGAGAGACAGAGACAGGAGAGAGAGACACCAGCGTAGGTTGATTTTCATAGAGATGGTAAAGTTAGCAGAGAGAACCCTGCTCATGTGACTCCTAGCTCAAACCCCACCATTCTGCCAGTGCTGCTGACAGTCAGCACAGCGATGAGGGCACGGAGCTAAGGCGAAGCGATGCAGCATAGCGATGAGGGCGCGGAGCAGAGCTGAGGGCGCGGAGCAGAGCTGCAGCATAGCGATGAGGGCGCGGAGCAGAGCTAACGTGTAGCGATGCAGCATAGCGATGAGGGCGCGGAGCAGAGCTAACGCATAGCGATGCAGCATAGCGATGAGGGTGCAGAGCAGAGCTAACGCGTAGCGATGCAGCATAGCGATGAGGGCGCGGAGCAGAGCTAACGTGTAGCGATGCAGCATAGCGATGAGTGCGCGGAGCAGAGCTAACGCATAATGATGCAGCATAGTGATGAGGGCGCGGAGCAGAGCTAACGCATAACGATGCTACATAGCGATGAGGGCGCGGAGCAGAGCTAACGCATAACGATGCTACATAGCGATGAGGGCGCGGAGCAGAGGTAACGCGTAACGATGCAGCATAGCGATAAGGGCGCGGAGCAGAGCTAACGCGTAATGATGCAGCATAGCGATGAGGGCGCGGAGCAGAGCTAACGCGTAGCGATGCAGCATAGCGATGAGGGTGCGGAGCAGAGCTAACGCGTAACGATGCAGCATAGCAATGAGGGAGCGGAGCAGAGCTAACGCATAATGATGCAGCATAGCAATGAGGGAGCGGAGCAGAGCTAACGCATAATGATGCAGCATAGCGATGAGGGCGCGGAGCAGAGCTAACGCATAACGATGCAGCATAGCGATGAGGGCGCGGAGCAGAGCTAACGTATAACAATGCTACATAGCGATGAGGGCGCGGAGCAGAGCTAACGCATAACGATGCAGCATAGCGATGAGGGCGCGGAGCAGAGCTAACGTGTAATGATGCAGCATAGCGATGAGGGCGCGGAGCAGAGCTAACGCATAAGCGATGCTACATAGCGATGAGGAGTGCGGAGCAGAGCTAACGCGTAACGATGCAGCATAGCAATGAGGGCGCGGAGCAGAGCTAATGCATAATGATGCTACATAGCGATGAGGGCGTGGAGCAGAGCTAACGTGTGATGATGCAGCATAGCGATGAGTGCGCGGAGCAGAGCTAACATGTAATGATGCAGCATAGCGATGAGGACGTGGAGCAGAGCTAACACATAACGATGCAGCATAGCGATGAGGATGTGGAGCAGAGCTAACGCATAACGATGCAGCATAACGATGAGGACGTGGAGCAGAGCTAAAGCGTAATGATGCTGCCAGGCTGCTCTGCTCTGCTTCCCTTTCCCTAGTGCCTCTGAGACTCCATCAGTGTCATACTTGGCTGTCAGAGCTCCGGTGAGGCCCAGTGCCTCCGTCACATGGGGGTCTGTCTGAGAGCTCATCGTTCTTCTTCAAACGGCATACATAAACAGGGGGCATTCGGTCTGTTTAACACTGATATCTCATCAGCTTCTGACATAAAGTGGTATGAAGAGGGCAAGTCATACCCCATGAGATATTAAAATGGTCTGATTATTAGCAAATTAACAGCTCAAACACCAGCGCACACTGGGGTCCCCAAGCACTAAGGGTGGGAGTTTTGGACTGTCTCTTTAAACAGCGGCAGCTCAGACAGGGCAAAGCTAGCCTTCACGGCACACGGTGCAACACAGAACTGACTGATTGACGTGAGGGTCTTCATCAGCTTGCACCCTAACCCGGCCAGGAGAGGACGGGCTCTTCTATAGAGTCTGGTTCCTCTCAATGTTTCTCTCCTTCTGCCGGGGGAGTTTCTCCTGCTTCTGCTGCCGTGCGGTTTGCTTTTTGAGGGTTTCCATGCTGAGGTCTGCTGTAAAACTCATTTTGATAAACGGTTCCGTGAAATGTGCCGTACGGGTAAACTTGGTAACGTTTGATTTTATTTGGAATCAAAAGACGCGCTCCGCCTCCAAGCGCTTTGGCACGTAGGCCTCATAAACTCAACTCCAGATGCTGTCCCATCTCCTGTGCAACATCTGGATAACTTAACACTGATTTCTCTTGCCAAAATGCTCAGCAAACTGACGGGCAACTCTCAATCTCGCCAGATGGAGGGGCAGTTTTCTGATGGGTGTCTGGATCTCTGTGGATGGAAGGGCAGTTTGAGCACTCTACGGGGTAAGTTAAGGACTCTACTGACACTGAGGGTCACTCTGTGTGAGAGAGGAGGTACGGACTCTACTGACACTGAGGGTCACTCTGTGTGAGAGAGGAGGTACGGACTCTACTGACACTGAGGGTCACTCTGTGTGAGAGAGGAGGTACAGACTCTACTGACACTGAGGGTCACTCTGTGTGAGAGAGGAGGTACGGACTCTACTGACACTGTGGGTCACTCTGTGTGAGAGAGGAGGTACGGACTCTACTGACACTGAGGGTCACTCTGTGTGAGAGAGGAGGTATGGACTCTACTGACACTGTGGGTCACTCTGTGTGAGAGAGGAGGTACGGACTCTACTGACACTGAGGGTCACTCTGTGTGAGAGAGGAGGTATGGACTCTACTGACACTGTGGGTCACTCTGTGTGAGAGAGGAGGTACGGACTCTACTGACACTGTGGGTCACTCTGTGTGAGAGAGGAGGTACGGACTCTACTGACACTGTGGGTCACTCTGTGTGAGAGAGGAGGTATGGACTCTACTGACACTGTGGGTCACTCTGTGTGAGAGAGGAGGTACGGACTCTACTGACACTGTGGGTCACTCTGTGTGAGAGAGGAGGTATGGACTCTACTGACACTGTGGGTTGCTCTGTGTGAGAGAGGAGATACGGACTCTACTGACACTGCACACAGCGAGTCACAGCGAACTTCTCGACACCCAGGTCACATGAGGTGGCCGTCTGAGATGCTCAGTTCAATGAGGATGACTCACAAGCCACAGCGCTTACAAAGAAACTAGGTTTGCTTTAGGAGAGGTCAAAACTGAATATGTTTGCTGGCTGAACTGTAATTATTCATAATATAATTAAAGATAAATAAAACAGCAGCATATGGCATATAACTGAGGGCACGTGGCATAATGGTGGCACTTAAAAAATGCATGAAACTAATTTCCATTACGGTATTTCTTGTGGATGTTTTGGAAGTTTTGGGTTTGTACACCACAGGTTTATGATGATCTCCAGGAAATGCTCACGTGAGGTTTTGGGGCTGTCTCAGTGTGTATCTTTCTCTCTCAGACAGGACCCATGTCCCAAAGCCCTCTCACATTTGGGCCTTTTTTTGATCTCATTTGTCCTCCACTTATCAGCCCTGACTAGTCTTTAGACTCTGCCACAGTACCAGCCAGAGACAGAGAAAGGGTAAAAAAAAAAAAAAAAAAAAACAAAAAAAAACAAGCCAAAGGAAAAGTAGAGCTTGTTTCAGGTAGGCGAGAACTGTTGACAGCCATCTCAGGGGAATCACTTCCAGAAACATCTTTGAATCTATTAACGCGCAATTCCCCCGATGCACAGCCTCCGCTGCCGTTTGCCCGCACGAAGCCAACTTTCAAAACTCTGAACAACAAACCCCGGAAAGCAAAGTAAATGACATGCAGAGGCCCTTGTCTGCTGTTTACATTTCACTCCAACTTTTCACATTTTAACCAAGTATATCTGCTGTCTCCTAACTTTGGTGTAAAGAACTCCTTCCCGAAAAAGAAACAATATAATAAAATGAATTATATACATTGATTGAAATGAGCACCCAGGAATGTTATTGCTTGAATGGATTGGCTTAGCTAAACTGAAGCAGCGCAATATTTCAACACAGTGTGTGTATGAAAGGTGCATGTCAAAAGAGAGTTGCTCATGTTTAACCAGTCAAAGTACATACAGCTTCAGACCTGTTTGAGACAGAGAATTGGGTAATCACTGTCAAAGTAAAAGAGGTTTCTATAATCACCAGAGCCCAAAATGAATGAGTGCATGGCAGGGACGAAAGAGCACACTTACATATGGACATGGAAATGAATAAAAGCTGGTTGTGCACCTCACAGTCAGAGCTGGGCTCTCATTGTGGGCGGTTAATCTCTCCCATTCATTCTTCCCTGCCAGTCAGTGTGATACTACCCAATCTGCTGGGCCTGCCCCAAACCTAAAACCGCACTCCACAGGGGGGTTCCCTGCCCCGTGAGGGGAGATCTGGAGGAAGGGGTCCGATTTCACACAAACCCTGACACGCTGCCCAAGGCTGTAGTTATACTGTAGGACACAGCCTTTAATTTCTCAAACAGGGGAACTTTCATCTCTGGGAGTTTCTCCCATGTTATTAGGCTTTCGGCAACATCTTCGCAAAAACAAACAGGCTGCAAACAAAAGATCACATCCCATTGTCCTGTCAATCATCATTACGACAACTAAGCTCCAGAAAACAGAAAACCCTGAAAAATGGCTCATGTCTTCTAAATTTTTAAAATTCTTTCTCTCATTTCTTCCCACTCAAATTGAACATTTTTATTTGCTACTCTCTTCCAAACCTCCCCCACAAACTCAAGAGGAAGCAGCCAATCATGTGACTCCTCTGATTCATGTGACAACCAGCCATCACTATATACAAAAATCAAACTGCGCATGCTGTCAGAGGAGCCCAAAGTCAACATGTTCAGTTCACAAGCCTGCAGGTGCCCAGACAGCCTGGAGAGGGCAGTAGAGAGTGATGACACTGGTATTTTAGCCAGCTTACCCCCTATATTTCCCCAGTGAGGCAGCTGTTGCTGCACTGCTCGGTCCTATTGCTGTAAACGGTAATGGACCAGCCCCACAATGCTCAGCTGTGCCAAAAGCATGTTCCTTCACTCTGCACATTACCTGAATGCACCTTGTCCCCCAGTGAAGGCACTATGATCAGTTCCTGTGTGTTGGATGTGCTGAGCAGGCCCTGGTTCCTGGCTGCAGTTTCCCTCTCTCTTTGTGCAGGCGGGGAGCTCTGGAGAAGGGCCAGCCAGACCTCAGTGACACCCGTGGAAGGAGGCCAGTGGAGCCGGAGGTGAAGCAGGGACTGGTGCTGGAGGCGGAGGGCTGGGTGCTGGGGCTGGAGCTGGAGGGCTGGGTGCTGGGGCTGGAGGTGGGGCTTGAGGGCTGGGGCTGGAGGGCTGTGCTGGGGCTAGGTGCTGGGGGCTGGAGGTGGGGCTTGAGGGCTGGGGCTGGAGGGCTGGGTGCTGGGGCTGGGTGCTGGAGGGCTGGGGCTGGAGGTGGGGCTTGAGGGCTGGGAGCTGGAGGGCTGGGTGCTGGGGCTGGGTGCTGGAGGGCTGGGGCTGGGGCTGGAGGCTGGAGGGCTGGGTGCTGGGAGCTGGAGGGCTGGGGCTGGAGGTGGAGGGCTGGGGCTGGGGCTGGAGGGCTGGGGGCTGGAGGTGGGGGCTGGGGCTGGGGAGGCTGGAGGGCTGGGGCTGGAGCTGGGGCTGGGGCTGGGTGCTGGGGCTGGGGCTGGGTGGGGCTGGGGGTGGGGCTGGGCTGGGGCTGGGGCTGGGGAGGGCTGGGGCTGGGGCTGGAGGTGGAGGGCTGGGGCTGGAGGTGGAGGGCTGGGGCTGGAGGTGGGGCTTGAGGGCTGCTGGGGCTGGGGCTGGGGCTGGAGGGCTGGGGCTGGAGCTGGAGGGCTGGAGGGCTGGGGCTGGGGCTGGAGCTGGAGCTGGGGCTGGAGGGCTGGGGCTGGAGGGGAGGCTGGGGCTGGGGCTGGAGCTGGGGGCTGGGGCTGGAGGTGGGGCACTGGGGCTGGGGCTGGAGCTGGAGCTGGAGCTGGATGGCTGGGGCTGGAGGTGGAGGTGGGGCTTGAGGGCTGGGGGCTGGGTGCTGGGGCTGGAGGTGGAGGGCTGGGGCTGGGGCTGAGGGCTGGGGCTGGAGCTGGAGCTGGATGGCTGGGGGCTGGAGGTGGAGGGCAGCGTGCTGGGGCTGGGGCTGGGTGCTGGGTGCTGGGGCTGGAGCTGGAGCTGGAGCTGGATGGCTGGGGGCTGGGGCTGGAGGTGGGGCTTGAGGGCTGGGGCTGGGTGCTGGGGCTGGAGCTGGAGCTGGAGCTGGATGGCTGGGGGCTGGGGCTGGAGGTGGGGCTTGAGGGCTGGGGGCTGGAGCTGGAGCTTGAGGGCTGGGGGCTGGAGGTGGAGGGCTGGGGCTGGGTGCTGGGCCTGGGGTTTAGGAAGAAGCTGTAATTTTCAGAGCTCCATCATATCATGGTCTGTCTGGCCGTAGTCAAGTGCACTCACCTCATGCATGAATTCACAGGTAACACATGGAGTTGCGGTAAACTAAGGAGTGCATGAAAAATGTGTTTAAATGTTTAATGTTGTCTTTCTTCTTCGCTGCAGCGTACGCCATGTATTTCAGTGTAGCACTGTAGCGGTGTGGGTCCTGGAGGCGAGGCAGTAGAGGGGCTCGTGGGAGCCGTCACCGGATAAATGACAGACAGGCAGCTCAAGGTCAAGCTCAAGGTCACATGCTAGCTGGGCCCTGTGGAGCAGGAGCTCAGATAGCTTCACAGAGAGTCACATTCTGCATCACCCAACAGATATATTTTGATGACCGCACCCAAATTTTGAGCGTTAAAATAACAAACAGTTATTCTGTTTAATAGTAACAAGCATTTAACAGCATTTGTGTATTTTAACATATATTGTAAAACGATACAGTATCTTGATCATATATTTATTTCAAAATGGGTCAAATTTGAATTTATCCATGTGGGTAGTGTCTCTTCTCTCCATATCACACCTTGCAGCACTGCAGTAAAACAGCGACATCACGCACCCACACTGCACACAGACGATGACATCACACAGACACTGCACACAGACAATGACATCACACCCACACTGCTCACTGATGATGACATCAAAACGAACACAGACGATGACGTTGCGCACTCACTGAACACAGCGGCACACGCCCATTTTTCCCTGCAGGGCACGTCGCTGATCGCATTGAGCGCGCTCCAGAGATGAGCTCCTCCCCACAGATATATATGAAATATTGATGTGTGCTCCCGTGGTGCCGCAGCAGGCATGACTGCGTCTGATTGGGTGCGTCTCCCTGGGTGAACCCGGCCCACAGCACGAGAGACAGAGGCAACATCCCTACAGAAAAAACCTGTTTGACATCTTTGTTTTACTTTGGGACACATTTCTATGTATTTCTGCAAAACGCCAAGTCACAGTCATGTAGAAAGAGAGCTATTTAAACACAATTAAAAAGAATTCCACATGGAGTAAGAGTAAGATGTTAAAGTTGAGGACTAGCTTGCTAGAATGGTAAACTACATTAGTGCTTTAGTGAAGTTGCACCAGCACTCTCTGGTCATCAAGTGGTGTTAGCTGGATCAGTACCACTGCTACCCTTAAACTCTTTTGGGCGTATTTGTGTTTACTCATGTTGACTGTCACTGCAGACAAGAGTATCTGTTAAATGACTAATGTAATAACTAACATTTAATCAAGCCTGCAAAAGATTTAAGAAGATAAAAAGCAAAAATTGTAACTATAGGATCGCCAAGTTATGAGTCTGCAATCTTACAAACCCAAGCCTATCCCCAGGGGAGGAAAAAAAAACACACAAAACTACTCATCACTCTTTCATTTTTATTATTGTTATTGTCATCATCACCACCAATATCTCTTCAGACACCACTGCTATTTGTCCTTAACAGAGCAGGGGGGCACAATTAATTCCACTCCCCCCCTCCTGGGTGTCAACATTTTGAAGTCATACAAAGTGCAACATTAATTATCCAAAGCAGAACTGAATGTTGCTGAACTCTTGCACACTGAAGTTTATGTCATAGGGCGGTGTCCAGAAATGGAGGAGTATGTATTTGGTCCCAAATCAAATCAAAAAAAAAAAAAAAAAAAAAAAACTGCTTTGTAATCTTCCCCCTGAAGTTCATTTTCAAGAAAAGAATGGTGTTTATGAAGCAAAGCAAAATGTAAAAAATAATAATCCATGATGAATGAAAGGCTGTCGCTGATGAGCTTTCTGTAATCAAGGCTCTCGAGAAGTTCCCCGGGGACTGGAGAGCAGCTCCTCTCAGCGCCTCATCACGCTGTCACGCGTCCTCTGTGCCGCGACGCATTCCAAATGGCTCAGGAAAGAATCAAGACACGACGTGCTTTTCAGATTCTTTGATTTCTGAAACGTTTAGTCCTTTTCCCCCTCAGAAAAAGTGGGGCTGAAAAACACCTGGAAGTAATCATGTCACTTCACAAAAGATTCACCTTCAACAGAATGGACATTTTTTTTGTCATGTCCTGGTGTCAAATAAAACAATGTCACCATTCAATGTATGAATGTGTGCTTGTGTGTGTGTGTGTGTGTGCGTGTGTTTGCGCGTGTGTGTCTGGGGATGGTGGATGGGTGCTAAATGTTCACATAAAAATATAAAATCATCAATGAAAATGGAAACAAGGTAGGTCTATTTCACATCGTCACACAGATGCCACAGTTCAGTGTCCGATTCCTGAGGTTTGACCCAGGGACTTGTTCTGTTCACACACATGCATACACACACGCATACACACACACTTGTGTGCGCACACACTCACACACAAACCTCGAACTGCTTTAAACTCACCGCAAACAATGCCCTTTTGTCATTCACTAGCCATGCTCACAGTCGACAAATTCCGCTCGCTGGAGTCAGCGTATTCTGCAGAGCTCACAGGCAACTTACAAAATATTTACATGTTATTTGCAGCTAGGTTTTGTGTCTTATTATGGTTTTGTATTACTACTAGAATTATCAATACAATCAATTAGAATACTCTGAATGCAAAGAGGAATGAGATGGCATGGCGACACATGGCGATGTGATTGGATGATGCTCTGAGCAGCTGTCTGTACAACCAATCAGGTGTCAAAATGCTGGATAACTTCCTGGAAAAATGACAACCACCATTAACGACTACAACGGTTTTAAATACTGACCAATGGCGCCTGTGATTTATCAGGATCAAAAGTTTTTTTTTTTTTTTTTGATTCTGTTGTCAGTTGCAGCCATTTAAAACTGGAAATTATGGGCTTAAAAATGAGGTTATGAAAAAGAAAATAAAAAACTGGCATGCCCATTCCACACACTGCTTTTGGGTAGGATCTCCAGGAGGAGAGTTGATGACTGAGTTTCGGTAGAGATGTCCCTTTTCGCCCCATTTCATTAAATACAGAAAATTGGGGGAGGGGGTTGCTTTTCTGCTGCCTTTTTAGTTCCTTTGGTGAAGAATGAAAAAAAAATCCCCTTGGCCTCTCCTTCCCAGCCTGGAGAAACCCGGTACACAAATCAATCACTCATCAATGTTTAAAACAAGTGGATCAGGGGATAATCTCTCGCCTGGGATTGGGCCGCACCAGAACACGTCTGCTACTCTCTGGTCCGAGTGGCTTCAGAGGAGAAAAACACGCTCAGACTCTCACTGGCTGTCACCACAGAAATCTGGGTCAATGAGAACAAAAAAAAAAAAAAATTAAAAATAAAAACAATTTCAAATAAATACTAAAACCAAAACCAAACCGCCACAACAAAGCAATGACCTCTTTTCCCTGAGGTCTTGAAGCTGATTGCCGACAGTCCCCCCCAACCCCCAACCCCCAAACGAACATGTGAAAGTGCTGGAAACAGGAGAACGTAAGGCGAGTGCATTCTAGTCCAGTTAGCCATCATCTTTCTGCGACTTCTCTCAAGCCTTTATCCACATAATTGCCAATGTACTGCTTCAGACTGGTTATGTGGAGGAAATGGTTAAACACCTGTTACAGAACCCCCCCTCCCCATTTGGTATTTTTTTGTTGTTTTATTTATTTTTTATTTCTGTCGTTATTTGTGTCTGAATGTGTGTCTGTGTTTGTGACCCTTTCTGTGCAGTTGACTTCCTGTTTGTGGACTTCCTGTCCAGCCCGACCCCCCCGTTTCCTGGGCTTTGTGGCTATTGTATATTGCAGGAGGAGCAGCAGGGGTCGTCTTTGTCCGGCTGGGCGGCGTAGTCCATCTGCCGCACGATTTCGGCGAACAGTTCATCCACCATGGTCTTGCTCTTGGCCGAAGTCTCCATGAAGGGACAGCCCCACTCCTCGGCCAGCGCCTGCCCCTCCCCGAGGACACCTCCCGCTCGCTCTCCAGGTCTACCTTGTTCCCCACCAGGATCACCGGAACCTTCTCATACCTGGCAAGGAGATACACAAAAAAAATACCATCAGGAACCAAACCTTTACATCAAGGACTGTCTGCAGATTTGCATTCCCTTCAAATACACAGCTGAATATAATCAATTCCACTAACCAACGAGTGTGTGGGCGCATGTGTCTGTGCGCCAGGCATGAAGGCAAGAAGGTGCGTTGGCTCAAAAACAAAAGACTTCAACGAAGCACTGAAGTGCAGAAACAGTCGGCAGACACTGCTCCTCCAAGAGGCAGTGATTGAAAGGAGAGGGCTCACCTGGATAAATCATCCCCCAAATCAAATCCACCTGAGATGATGGCGACAATCAGACGATAGGCCTAGTCTAATAAGTTCCCAAAGTTCTCCATGTTATTTATGTTCTCCATTTGAGATCAGGGACCTGGACTTGGGACTGCAATAAATCCGACCAGCCCAAAGCACAGTGTTTTTTTTCCATCAGTGCATAAACCTGGAGACACCGCAGTCCCACCAGGAGAGCTCCAACCCCCCATCACTCACTCACCACACACTGCGCCCATTAGGGCTGAACTTCTGCACCGTTACAGACTTCTACGGTTTCCCCTGCGTCTGAGAACATAAGGGAGATGAAAGGGGTTGTATGGACATCCTAAACGAGCTGATATAAAGACCGTTATTTAGTGCAGTGTTCTTGGTATGCTGCCTTTTTAACCTGTGGGGTTCTTTCATTCTGACCCAGGGAAGTATGGAAGCAGCACTTTTCCACCTTCCCTCTGCCAGACGAAAGAACAACTCCACAGTCCTTGTCTGAACTCTTTCCGTAACTTGCAGCTGACAAAAAAAAAAAAAAAAAAAAAAAAAAACAACCTGCGCGAACAAACAGCTCTTGGCGAATTGAGCATGGAGCCAACGAAAATCAAAAAAGACAATCGCGGAATCAGGGGATGAATTATTTAAGGCAACATATGGGGCGCAGAGCGGCGTTAATGAAAATGCGCAGAATGGCGGTAATGAAAACGCGCGGGGCTTTTCAATTCAGGAGCTGGGCAAGAGACACAGAGAAACTTGGCTGCTGCAGTAAAGTTAGCTGCCATCATCAAGGATAGCGCTCGAGCAGGGGAGGGATGGAGAGGGGAGAGAGGCCACAATGCACAGGGATCCTCTGAAAAATGAGTGCGTTCCTGTCTGCCATTGGGACGTGTAAGAGCCAAAATGGCTGCTCTGCAGAGGATGGAGCTCTCTGCCTTGCCTGCGTGGGTCTGCCTCTGGGTCCTGTAAGAGCCAAAATGGCAGCTCTGCCTATAATTGAGCTCCCTCCCCTGTCTATGTGGGTCTGCCTGCGGGACATGTAAGAGCCAAAATGACAGCTCCACATAGCTTTGAACTTACAGCCCTGTCTGTGTAGGTCTCCACCTGGGATATCTAAGAGCCAAAATGGCAGCTCCACCCAGGTCTTTAAGCCAATTGCCCTGGATCTTGCAAAGACAGTTCTCCCCCTCCGCCTTGATCTCCACCTCCCCGCTCCAAAACCTCACAACATTGGACTTGAGAAAATTAGCTTTGCTGCAGCAGGACAAAAGGCGGACGTTTCTCGCTTACGATTCTGGAAACCACATCAAAAGACGACTTGGACTCCCACGCCCGATTTCACACTTTCACATCTCCAAAGAATTGACACATTAGTGTAATCTCACTCTGTAATGTGCCACAGTATATTTAGTAGTTTTGGCATTTGAAGGTGTTTTGTTATATAACGTGTAACACAGCTAAGTAGCTTGCGTTCATTAATTACTTTAAAGTACATTCACCGTCCAGGGTACCGATCGATCAGGATTTCTGAAATATGAAGATGCTTTGGTGATATTTTAGTCAGGGCGCATTAGTTATCGGCCCAGTTTTGCCTCTGACTCTCCCGGTTGAGTCATTAGAGGGGAGGAACAGTCAGAGCCGTAATGGCAGACTGGAGAAAATGAGAGAGTATCACTTCTGTAATGTCCTTATTCAGGTCAGTTACTCTTCTGACATGTGGGCCGTAATGGGTGAATTAAAGACAGCACAGCGTGGCCTGAGACAGGCCACAGATACAGGGAAATGTTAATGCAGTGGTCGCACTCACATCAACAGGTATTAATCCCACATGTCCAAACGCTGGAAATCACAGGAGTTAAGGAAGACTATGCTAGGCTATATATGCTACGCTACAAGGGCACATTTTAGAAACAAACACACACAAAAAGTATTGATTTAAAAATAATTATACATTTGTGTGTTTGTGTGATGTGTATAATGTGTCCATGGAATATATCTATCCATCTGTCTCTACAGACTATAGAGGAGTTATCAGTCCTCTGGTTCATGTTACGATTAGTCCCCACCTCTCACATGCAACAGTAACCGAACATCGCCGATGTCACTGGAGAAACACAAAGTCAACATACGCGCAATTCGCAAATCGCAGGTGTCCAGCCAGCCAGGAGAGGCCGCTAGAGAGCAATAAAACCACACGGTTTTAATTGGTTTTAACCCCATACTCTCCCTGGTGAGAGCTGAGCCAGTTGCTGCTGTGCTAAAATGGACCGCTAACCGGTATTAACTCGCTGGCTGGGCTTTCTGTAACAGTTAAGTTACAGAGTCTATCACTCTCCTTCCATATAAAGTGGCACAGCTTCTGAACGAATGCAGACATGCTTCGCATGCAGTATTTCTCATACAGTCAGCAGGAAGATAACAGGCTAGATACCAGCCACTTCTGCTGCACATCTACTATCAGAATGAGCTCCACAGTTTTTCCCTTCCAGTGCAAAAACTATCCCTGTGGATAACTTACTGAGACTCAAAATAAAGATGCACCTTCAAGCCTGTGCGGTAAAGCATACATTAGCTGCCCAGAACAGATGTAGGCTCAGAGTGAAGGACATTGGGGAACCGACAGAAGTGCAGTACAATAGTACAGAAGAAGAAGAAGAAGAAAAGCTCAGCTCAAGTAAAATAAGTGCGTTTGATGAACAACATGAGCTCTCGAGTTCAGTTTAAACACTGAGGATGTCGAACGACGTGGGGGTCACAAACCACACACCGGTGATATTTAGAAGAAAAGCACAGACTTGTTTGTCTGCAGAGGACCCGTTTCAATAAAAGCATTATGCTGACACCTTTGGACTATCATGTTAATGAATGGGGAAATTAATTAATTCAGGAGATACCATTGAAATTCAAAGATAGGACATCAACCACGTGTAAAATGACACATTGACTTTACACTGAACGTTGAGGGTAACCTGTTTCAACTATGTTGGGGTTTAATATATTGAATGAGCTGTTAGCTAAAGAGGTAACTAATCCTAAAGATGGAACCAGTCTAAGGTTTAGTTAGACTTTCAGCCAGAACACTCCATTTTAGAGGCATTTGGGTTCTGCTGAATCTTTAAGATCTGATAAGCTGGACCCAAATCTTTTACTGCCGGGCACAGATGTGGTCCCACATTTTGCGTGGGCGAATGTGAGCCCCATTTTTCTCTCTGGCTGGGAATGCCACGGTGAATCTGCCACAGCAAACAGGGACATGGGGTTGGGAGAGGGGCCATCGCGCACCTCATACAACGCGGGGGTGATGACCACAGCAATAAAACTCCTCAACACCTGTGTCTGAAATGCATTCAGTGCTAATCTGTTAGGCCGCTGACTGCGCCTGCTGATGTCAGCATTACCAGTTAGCGGGATTGTATTGACCCCATGATGGAAAGAGCATACATCTTCCAGATATAGAATGGGAACGCAACGATCTGCCGGACGACACCGTGCTCTGCAGGTAGAAAAGCGCAGTGTTTAAAAAGTCTGGTTTGAAAGTCTGGTGCTGAAACACACTTTAGAAACCAAATAGTCGACTATCGAAGAACTGTGCAGCTTCAGGATTTGCATCTCCAACAATTTTCCCTTCAACTGTCAATCTGACAACCAACCTTTCTACAGCTATTCTGGACTTCCCTCGATTTTACTCACTTTAAAAATCTGAACTCATATCATCCAAAGCTGCCCATTTCTAAACCTGACCCTTAAATTCTGTGTATTCGACAGAACAATATCGGCGATCCCGGAAAGTCACAAACCGAGATCATCTGCGAAGAATTAGGGCCTCCTTCGCACACAGAGACCACACATTCCCCGATAGGTTGAACCCAAACACGAACCTCGCACCGCCGCCCTGACAATAAGACACAGGCCTGTTATTTCACACACAGCTCTGTGGCGGCTATATATATAAAACGCTGAGTATTAGAGAGGCCGGGCCGAGCCTGGTTACAGTGTAATTACAGCAGTGGGCCTGACGGGCTCAGGGATAGTCCCCATGTGGCGTGCCAGGGCCCAGGGCATGCTGGGAAATAATAACAGCCCCTGCCCATGTGGCTATGTTCTTGGGCTTGGCTGGGGGCCCCTGTCGCCTCCTCTCTGGAGGGGCCGAGACCACTCCATGTGCACACACACCGCTGCGTTGAGGCACATGAGAGACTGTGTCTGTGGGCCCCTCTCTCAGGCGTGTAAAGGCGTGTGCCCAGAAACCCCCGAACCAGGGCGGAGAGGAAGGGGATTTTTCCCCATCTGCTCGTAGACATGTGTATGTAGTGCGTTGTGTGAATGTGAGTGTGTGAGCATGTGTACCTTTGCGTGTTGTGTGTCGTACATGTATGAGCTACAACCACACATCTCTTTATGCACACAGACAGAGAGATGTGCGTTATTAGAGTTTGTGTGTGAGTGACAAAGATGAGTTTAGTGTGTTTTTGTGTGTTTAATACATAAATGTTGTAGCGTATGAGTTTGTGTTTGTTTTAGATTCTTGTGTGTAAAACAGGGTGTGTGAGACAGAGAGAGACTGGTGTAGATTTTTACATCAGAGCTCCAGGGATGAGATTTCTCACTCCCCGTCCCCCACGCTGAGGTCAGCCACTGAGGTCCAGCCAGAATTAAGGGCGCGGCCGATTTCTGTTACAGGACGCAGCTGGGAGGCCCCCCCTCCCCACCCCGATCTGTGTCGCTTGTGTAATCAAAACGGTCTGCTTTTGTTCCGCAGAAACAATGAATCACCCGTCTGCGCTCAACACCTCGCGGTCCAGATCGATCGCGGGAGTGACCGTCCGGCGGGGCATTCCCGCAGTCTGGATACCGCTGCAAACTCCGGGAGGGATGTCAGAAGCTAGACGCGAGCGGTGCTGAAACAGAGCTGGCTCATTCGCCCCGTATTGGAATTACGTGACCAATTCCAATACGCTGACTGATGCATTACTGTCAATGGGATAAAACGGGTTTGTTTACACGTAAGCATGCAGCTAACGCTCAATTCCAGAGCGTCTTACGACATCCAGAGAAGATAATGTCACAACCAGCACAAGAAGTCACTTCATCATCCTACAACACATCATCACGTACCATTGTAGGTGTGATGGGGAAATTGTGGAAAACGGATTCGAGGATTTAGTGAAGAACTTCAAAGACACAAAAAACATAGTGAACCCACAATAAGCAGAGGACTGGGTAAAGCTGCTGTGCACACAGGTGGGCTTGAGCCTGAGGGGGGAGACAGGCCACTGGGGGGGGGGTGGAAGAGGGATGCTTTAATGGAGGGAAAGTCAGACAACAAAAAGACCTACGGTCATGGAGCAAAGACGACATGAATAAAAGCAGTTCAACAGGTTGGATAACAGACTGTAAGAGGGCAGGCAAGGTTGGGGACCAGCAGTTCCACAGGTTGGATAACGGACCGTAGTTGAGAGGGGCAGCTCCACAGGTTGGATAACAGACTGTAGGTGAGAGGGGCAGCTGCACAGGTTGGATAACGGACTGTAGGTAAGAGGGGCAGCTCCACAGGTTGGATAACAGACTGTAGGAAAGAGGGCCAGTTCCACAGCTGGTACAGTGGCTGACTGTGGACAAGATGAACAAGATTCATCTGAGCAGGAATGAGGCTCCGCAACCTGTCCTGTAGGGGCAGGGAAAAGAGCTGGGACTCTGGCTCTTTCGTCTCAGAGAAGAAGTGCTGATCTAGGATCAGTTTAATTTCCTCTCCCAATGGATAAGATTGGGATAATGACTCGAAAACCTGATCCCAGATCAGTGCTTCAGATCAAGACAGTTTACCAATTTGTGCCCTGGTCTACCTGAATACGAGTCCTGTATTCATAAGGATGAGTAGATGAACTGACCTAGGATCAGCTTCACTTTGTAGCTCACCATGGATAAGGCTGGGAATATCTGTGGACACCTTATCCTGGATCAGCATCTGTGTTTTGGGATTTATGAGGTGTGAGCTGAGAGGGAGGTGTCCTGTGCCACCAGGGACTTACCCTCCGGTGCCGGGGAGGAGCGGAGCTAAACATAGCAGTAATGACAGGGGGGAAACCCACAAATCCAGGGGGTACGTGAGGACGGCTGCCACGGTAACCACACGAGGACGGCTGCCACGGTAACCAGATCCAGGCTGCCTGGCCGCAGTGGAGGGGAGGGATGGGGATTGGGGGTGGGGGCGGGAGATTGGGGTTGCACTGCTGTGTTAATTTGGTGCAGTGAACAAGCCGAACTGAGGCGGGGTCAAACGAACAGGAGTCTGTGACAGAGACTGGGACGCCGTGACGGGACCACCATGACCCATCCTGATTCACCTTACGACACACCAGACTTTATTTTTTAAAAGCAGAGCAGTCGTACCTTCTTTAGCACCCAGTAATAGCCCCAGACGGCATTTGTTTAAACACACCACAAAAAAGAAACTCGTATCTTGCTACCAAACACCACACAGGAAAGCCACAAGACAAGAGCAATCGAGTGGAACCCCCGAGCACAGGCATAACAGTGGAT
Organism: Albula goreensis; assembly: GCA_022829145.1. NCBI lineage: Eukaryota > Metazoa > Chordata > Actinopteri > Albuliformes > Albulidae > Albula > Albula goreensis. The sequence continues at coordinate 39,528,653 of CM040746.1, read as the reverse complement.
ATGCAGTTACTGATGATTATGCTCATGACACAATTTATGTTTTTTTTGTTTGTTTGTTTTTTTTTAATAAACCACAGACTGAAGTGATAATCCCCTGATATCTGGCTGATTCTGAAAGTGTCTCTGTAACAATAATGCCTCCGGCTCAATCAAGCAGACAGGTGAAAATAACAAATGCAACTTGTCCCCACAATAAAGTGTACAGCCAAGTAACAACACCTTGTGGCAGCTAAAACACTCTATAACACGCTTGTGTTCCTGAGGTCGTCTCTGTAATTAAGCCCTCCTGTCTTCTCCAAGGTATATTTGGTATCTCTCTTCATCACACCAAGGATTTGTTTTAATCTGTTCGGCAAATTGGATCGAACGACAGCGTCGTCTGCACTGATTCGATGAGCATCGATGTTGGCTCTGAACCGAGGGTGAGGAGCTGCAGAGCCCCTCGGGCCGCGGTACGGCCTTCCTCTCCACGGAGCGGTCTTCCACCCAAAGCCGAACCCCCCCCCCCATCGTTCAGCCGGAGGGAGGGATGCTGGGGGAGGCACAGGACGCTGCCTTTAAGGAAGAGCTTCTGCTCGGATCCTCGCCATAGAGAAGGACGTTCACTGGAACAGACTCCGCTCTGTTCTGCAGCTCTGTGGCAGTGCATGCTCGCAGAGATATCAGCAGAGTTAAAAATAGTCTGGTGTTTAGGGTTTCAGTCTGAGGCAATGCTGTAAGGCTACTGCATGCAGGCCCCAGTTGAGTGTGACTGATTTCACACGCCCGCTTGCCCTGATGGATCTCCACATAGTGAACATGTCGTTGGTTTCATAATACAAACCAGGCATCCCCTTTCTGCAGTTTGATTCACAAACAGCATGATGGCATCATTAGTTCTGTACTCCTGTCGCTGTTTTCATGGCTTTGTGACAAACGCGATTTATTAAAAACACGATGCAACCGAAATCTGAGTAATGTAACATAGTAACCAAGCTAGTTTTCCTCCTTTCCTAAAAAGCTGTCTTTTTTGAGATACAGGGTTTTTAAATGATGTTAATGTGGCCAGTTAGCTACAGGAAGGAAGAATGGAAGCTCTGGTCACAGACATTGGTGTCCTGGTGGCTGGGTGGGGTTGGGGTTAGGAAGCTGGCCTTGGTCAAATGTGGTATTGACAATTTGGAATTGAGTATTTCCACTGAAGAGAAGATAGAGGGAGAGAAAGAAGGAGAGATGAAGAGGAAATAACAGAGGCAGCGGTAGATGGATATAAGAGTTTGGGAGAGACGGAGAGAGAGCCAGCAGTGTGGGTGGGGGGTGGGGATGGGGGTTACCACCGAACACGGTAACAGGACAGACAGATGTGTTCCACAATCCTCTGGTGGAAAATGATTTGTTTAGAGCCTAGTGTATTCTGTGAGGGCCACCTCCGCCTCCATGCGACTCATCGTCCGATTGGCCGGCACCGCGCCATCACCTTGCCTCCGATGGGCCAGGAAGCGCCGTCCCGGGGTCACTACAGCGACCAAATGATAAAAACAGACAACGGCTGAGGAATCGCTCTCCACTCCTCTTAAAAAAAAACAACAATCCCCCTGATCTCTCTTTGAGGGGGACTGGATGCGAAAGCCAAGGAAGCGGCCCCGTCCTTCCTGTTTCCTGTCGCATCCCTGATCCAATTCTGGGATTGTGGAGCGGTGGGAGGAATCACGCTGAGAACGCGGCACCTCTGCTTTAATGTAGGTCACAGCTGTAGGGATATGCATAGCCACAAAAATAACAGCAGAAAGAATTCTCAGTAAAATACCGTCAGTGTCACAGAAAAAACCCATATTGTTTGTTTTTTTCGGTTTGACAAAAGAATAATCACCATCGGTTGTTCATAAAACGATTAATAAAATATATTCAAAACACCATGTGACTGAAACTTTTTCATTTAATGTTTTGTTTTTGTTATTATTCTGCAAAAAGTTCTTTGGAAGCAAGTTTGATTTTTAAACAATGCCAATGATATACTAGAACATCTTGAACTATTACAATGAATGTTAAGATAATGTGTGTATTACTTGTATCTCAACGATGCAAAGTTCATGACCCAAACACATACACAGAAAAAGGAAGAGGCCGACTGCACTGCAGGAGATTGCAGATGTGATGAGTGGATGTGACAGGGTACAGAGCTTTTTATTTTAACACAAATCATTATGTGGCATCGGGACTGCGCAGGCCTGCGCTCTGCGAGGTGACTCAGTGCTTTTCAGCACTGTGAGAATCAACCTTTCGCTGAACCAGAAAACACTGTCAGTCCCCTCTTCCTGCTCTCTAGACGCCGTTCACCGTGATAGCGGCATGAGGTAGAGGGGGAGGTAAAGGCCGAAGCGGACGGATTTGAGTCGAGTTTATTCTATCTGCTGAATTAAGGTGGCCCGTTTTTTGCAAAATGTTGTGGGGAGAGGGAGGTCCGAAACTGAAATGCAAAAAGAAGCTCAGCGAAGATTAGAGTAAGGCTGGGGGCGGGGGGCAGAAAGAGCAGCTAAGATTAGAGGAGTGCCCTAATTTGTGCTTTGGGAGTGGGGGGTGGGTTAAATATAGAAATCTGCAGAGTTATGGAGCATCAGTCAGTCAGCATCAGGTCGGAGTCAGCACACACACGCACACACACGCACACACACACACACACACACACGCACACGCACACACACGCACACACACGCACACGCACACACACACGTGCACACACACAGTCACAAGGTCTTGCCCAGAGACCCCTTCACTGCCTCTCTCACAGACACACACACACACACACGCTCACACATGCTCACACATGCTGCATGCACATGCTCAGACACTCACAGACACACACAGACACACACACGCATGCACGCACATGCTCACAGACACAGACACACACAGACACACACACGCATGCACACATGCTCACAGACACACACACACAGACACACACACGCATGCACACACAGACACTCACAGACACACACAGACACACACACGCATGCACGCACATGCTCACAGACACTCACAGACACACACAGACACACACACACAGACACAGACACAGACACACACAGACACACACGCATGCACGCACATGCTCACATACAGCAGGGGCCATGGGGCTATTGCACTCTCTCACCCACTCACTCATTCATTGTCTCACATACACACAAAAACACACTCACGCACAGGAGCGCATGCTTCAGCCCAACATGCACCTCAGGTGAGCAAAAACAGCATAAACAGTAAGAGGTTCAGGTGTAAAGGGGCCTCCTGGCTGAGCAGACAGGTGAATGCATGCAGGGAGCAGATCCTCCAACCTCAGAGCCACCGTCCCTCCTTCCTCTTCCCCTTCCTTTACCTGATTGATTGCAACTTCAAAATAATGAATTCCTTTTTGTTCTCATTCATTTCTGAAAAGATCACCAGCACTGAAAAGTCCACCAGTTATTGGCAAGACAACAATATTTGTTATTCTACATAACTGATTTGCATATGATAATAAAGCTTGAATTTTAGTATGAAAACGCTGAAGAGTTCTCACATTCCTCCTACCTTTCCGGTCACCTCTCACTCTTTCAAATATAATGCACACATATTCTCCATGAATATTAATTAACCTCCGCCGTAAATGGCCATGTGATCATACCGTTCGCTCTGATTATGGCTCGGTGCACGCTGTCTCTGGTGTGTTTTTTAAAGCACTTTTCAGCTCTTGGCGCTGCTACCCCATACCCCTGTGCCCCGGTTTGAGTCTGTAAACTTGGCGTCTGGCTGAAGGAAGGGCTTGGGAAAGCAAACTCTGTGCCCCCCCCCAGAGAGACCGAAAACAAGCAGCACCCCACAGGGTTCATGGCTGATGAAATAAACTCACAATGGGCGACCCCCCCAAGAAAGGGTGGAAAATAAGCAACTGATGGACTCCTTTTCTCAGATGGAGTAAACTGGATTCACTCTGGGGATGCTGTTAAACTGACATGGAATCTGGAGAATTAAAAAAAAAAAAAATACTAACACAAGATTGATATTCTTCCACTTAATTACCGATTCCACAAACCCTCAGGAGACATTCTGATGCAGAGCAACATGCAACACTTAAACTGTGGTCTCAGGGGTTTGGGTCACTAATTTCTGCAGTGATTTCCCTCGTAACATGCTCTTAGTGTATCTGCTAAGGGCTCTGCTGCCTTCACTGTTCACCTCTCATAGTGTTCCTCCATACCATGGAGGCTCGTTTGCTTTAACACTGCTCAGGTAATGGCTTTAGCATCCTCCCTCACACAGGGAGTGGAAACAGAAATCTGAGAAGCGCAATCTTCCCTTGGTAGAAGAAAACAGTGGCTTTTATGAGCAATCTTTTCCATACTGTCGCTGTCCTGTGGGTGAAGACTATAAATGAACAATGTTTTTTTTTTCTTCTTTTTTTTCATATGACGTGTGAAGTGCATTTGCTCAGACTGTGCATCCAGTAACGGAAATGGAACATCAGACACCTCCTACGTATAATTCTCCAAAGAATGCTGAAATAGATTAGACTGGCAGATTCTTTGGCTGTAGTTATTAAGCAGCCATTTGCACACTGGCACATGCTACCTGGGCTGAGGTCTAACCTGCCACAGGCCAATGTGATGTCACAATGCAATCTTTTGGGCACTGGACAAATCACACACTATGATGTCACAATGAGATTGTTTGGGCAAAGAATCATGTTATGATGTCACAATGGAATTGTTTGGGCACAGGAAAAAAATCACATGCTATGATGTTGGAGTGTAAGCTGCTTCAGTAAGCAACTTCACAGCCAATACAAAACAACTCGCCTTCAGTTTACAGATTTACAGCTATGGCACGAAAGAAAACTGGAAATAAGTGCATGCCTCTAGCAATATAAAATTAAACTCACATGATAAGATGAGCACCAGAAAGAATCATGAAAACATCTTGAGAGACTCTATGTACTGCCAAAAATACAGCACAGCTGAGAAGCCAGCGCTGGGGAATGCATGCCTACGCCCACACAGCACAGCGCATTATCCACAGCGAACAGGGTGAGGATGTGGAACACCAGTGACTAAGACGGGTCCTCCCTGACGGTCCATCAGCAGTGCTAAAAACGAAAGGAGACTGCGTCTCTGCATACACAGAGCAGAACAGCGTACAGGTTCATAAACTATGAAATGCCTTTAATGGAGTCACTGGAAATTCCTCACACCTTTTAAATCACCTATAAAAACACATTACTACAGACTGACTTACTTTTGATTCTGTATTACTTTATGCATAGTATATCGTATATGACCTTTTTTTTACCTTGAGTTCCACATCATTATTTGAATGTAGCTGCTGCCTGTATAATTGTGTATGTTTTAGGAAAGTGCTCTGAGCTCACTGTATGAATAGCAGCATAAATCATTTATTATTATGTGCTGTGTGCAATATCTGCTTATAAATTAAGTCTTGAAATAAGTTGTCTGTATGGGGAATAGTGCAGGAGCCAACACCTGGTGAAGGGAAGGTTCACTCTCCCAAAACTGATTCTGGATCAGCGCCTGTCTTCAAAATGCATCACAGTGTTCTAGGATCAGGCTTTCCTTGTCCATAACCTCACCTTATACACTGCAAAGGCTGAAAGGCTACACTGATCCTAGATCAGGGCCTGTCTTTGCACGGTGACTTGGTGTCGAGCTGCTGATCTTGGGTTGGATCTCCCAAGGCCACCATCTATCCGTATGCATTGCGAGCTAAAAGGCGAAACTGATCCCAGATCAGTAGACCCACTCTGAGACATGCTGTGTTGATCAACGGAGCTGGACTGAACCCCCCACCCCTGAAAAGGACCAGATCAGCTGGCCTGCTAGCCTAGTTCCACATGCATTCTGCTCAATGAGAGCACCACACTAAATTCAGGTCAAACCTCCACAATTTACAACATGGATGTCAAACCCAAGTCCTGGGCGCCTGCAGAGTCCTGGTCCAGGTTTATCCTGCTTTCCCAATGATCAGCAGTGAATATAAAGCTTTGGGAATAAAGTGCAGACTCTTCACCGAACAGGCAGCGAGATGCCGAAGCACAACAGAAACCGCGCCGACACTACGGCCCTCCAGGACTGCAGTCACACTCCACAGATGCAGGATCGGTGACAGTGACCCCCGTCGCACCATACAGCTTCAATTCAGGATGCAGACCCACATGGGGAAAACCCTTCAGCAGCCTTGGACTCCTTAGAGGAACGGCACAACAGCCCCTGCGCTTCCACCGAAAACACGTTCACCACCTCAGAAAGGCGTGAATCCACATTTTAAACGATTTTCTATTTATTTAAGTGAGTGTACATCAATTTGTCAAGTCGCCAGTCTCACAAAAGCAGCCGCTGCTGCAAAACAGCCAATGTTCAACGAACCACTGTACTGTAAAAACGGTCACATCATGGCTGATAAAACATGGCCGATTTAATTCCCGGGGAACGCAGAGGCGGATTGGATCATGCGCGGCAGTAATCAAAGGCACCACCAGCAGCTGTGTGGTTTCGCCAGTGAGTCGAGCAGGGTGCGACGAGACGGCGTCCGGGCCTTGGACCCCCTGCGGTTGCCAAGTAACACGCGCGCTCAGTGCCTACGGGGCGAAGCACGGAGCCTGGCTGGAAGACTCGCCCCATAGCCTCTCCGCAAGCCCTGGGGCAAACATCTGCCAAACACCTGGAGCACACAGGGGGATCCGGCCAATAAAGAGCCTCCCCTGCCGAGTACACAGAGGGATTCAACCAATCAGGCGCATCCCCTGCCAAGCACCCTGGGGGACCCAGCCAATCAGACGCCTCCCCTGCCGCTCTGAGCTCATACCTTTTCCCTTACTCACCTTGCGGTGGGAGGCTCTGCAAGGCTTTGCCACTCAAACTGTCTGCACATGCTACATCAATTACAGCCCTCCTCCGCCTCACAAGCCCCTGCAAATGAAAACCTTGTGCTGACCTGAAAAGACATTTTCCAGACTGCTGCTTTTTTCTGTCAGCTAAAGGAAGCCATCATAACGGTTATGTCAAAGCTTTGAGCCCCGCGCTGTCAAACAGAATCATTTGGAAATGTCCCCTCAGTACATCAAGGGTCACCTATGGCAACGATGGAAGCTAATCAATGCAACGCGGATGAATGTGCAAGTCTTTTCTGAGGGTTGAACTGCACAGGGTAAATGTTACAGTTAGAGAGCATGGCCGTTCACAAAGAGGAAATGCTTTGAATTCTACAGTGACATGCATTCGGGGGCGAGGTTGGGTTCCCATCTCTAAACATGGTAGTGGCCAGAAAAGGCTGTTTTCTTGCAGGCTGTAGTTATTTTAGAGGGACCCTCAGCTCTGCTCGGCTCTGAGAAGCAAACGGGTCAGTCCAGCTGAGACCAGGCTGGAAGGATCCCAGGCTGCGCCAGGGAATGGGTGTAGCCGTGCCCATGTGAAACGGGAAAACGCTGCTCTCTCAGCCTATCAGATTTAAAGCCAGAGATTTCATCTGGACATTCAGCACACACACACACACACACACACACACACACACACACACACACACACACACACACACACACACACACACACACACACACACACACACACACACACAGGCACACACACAGGCACACACAACCGCAGACAGACACACACACACACACACACACAGGCACACACAAGTGCAGACAGACTCACACAGGCACACACACAGGCAATCACACAAATAAAGATAGGCGCATACACAATGTAAGAAGAACACAGAAACACAAACAGACATACATGCACAGAGAGACAGACAGACACAAAATCACGGACTGATGCCCACACTCCAAAGTAGCCATCTTTTGTAATCGACCCAAAGAACATGAACCAAGTGCACTATCAGTGCCTTCTGGGTAAAGGGTCGAGCCAGCTGGTGTCACCGCTCACTGCAAAATTCACGCTGGCCATCAAAGAACTTTACACTTCAAAAACTTTTCAAACTGGCAGGGGATTTTAACTTTCAACACCTACAACACTACGACGTACAAATGACCAGGAGGCGAAGGTCATCGGACATCAGTGCTGAAAGGAAACGATTAAATCCAACAGCCATTTCAGCTACAAGAGCCTTCAACGCATGAACTAACAAGAGACTGAAGTCTTTCAACACGAGCGCTGAAAGGAAACAATTAAAGTTACCAGCCCTTTTCAGAAACCGCAGCATTTAAAAAAAAAAAAAAAAAAGAAATCCGCAGAGGGGTTTTTTTTTTGCAAGCATGCAGAGTTATGTTGGGAGATGCGGGCTTGAATCCAGATCCTTGGGCTTTACCTTTGAGTGGAGGTTAAGTGACCGGACTGTTTGGGTGCAGCTGCGTGGGAAGCGCAGCGATGACTGCTCTGCGGACCGGGACTCAGCAGTCAGGCTCAGTGTAACAGTTTGGACGTCCACACTGGCCGCGCTCCAGTCCGGCGACCTCAGGAGCACCGCAACCGCACTCAGCTACTCTCCCAAAATGCTGGCTGCTAAGAGAGGGGGAGGGTGGAGGTTAACGCATTGCTAACCCGCCCATCAACAAGAGCCAATGCTCAAGAGCTGCAGAGGCAGAGATGGTAAGGAGACGTTTAACCAGACTGCTTAGCTCAGGCAAGGCTTTCCTGAGCTTCGCCGTGACTCAAACATCTGAGTGAACTTTCCAGTGCTGTCCAAACACGGCTCTGTTTGAAGGTTAAAGGGAGGCACCGAAGAGCAGAGCAGCACAGAGCAGCAATTAGCGCACACCAGACTCACGGCTAACGCTGTGATGTTGTGGCCTGAGTCCCAGGTCAAGCACTGAAATAACTGAATGGAGGTAAACATGGCAAACCACCTAGACTCCACTTGGGAGAAAAAAGGCTGAATGAAAATGGCATCTGCTATATTATACATACATAAATATATGTACATATAAATATGCACACACATAGAATGTAGGATAAACAGTGGTTGGTAAAATATAAATAAAAGGTCCTCGTTATCAGAGATGGAGATGCTCTGTTGACAGCGATTCCTGGAAGCGCTGTTATTGAGCTGATCGGACACGCAGAGCCGACGCCGGTGACTGAGGCCTCGGCCACGCCCGGGAGCCGTGACTGTCAGCAGTGTGAGGCGTCACAAAAGGCCTGCCGCTGGGAGCACAATGGGGACACATTGTTTACTGCTGCTCTGTTTTCCACACTATTTGTGTTGTTGTATTGGGGGGGTGGGGTTTGTTTTCGCTGAAAATGTCTCTTCTGAAAGCGGTGGCCTGACACTGTATGGGTCGCTGGGCCTGGAACGCTCACACATGCCTGAGGCAGGTACTGCCAGGGGGGCCCGGAGGCACAAAGCACTGTGGGAAACAGGAGGATTAGGCAGGCCTGATCACGAGTGGTGAAAGTTTCCAGGGACCCAAAGAAAAAGTATTATCATGATACATGGTTTTGCAATTAGATTTGCAACTGCAGTGTGTTGCGGTTATATACCAAGAGACAGAAAAGAAAATATGTCAGTTGAATGTACATAAAAATGTCTTTTTTTCCCCACAAAGTACAAAAAAAAAAAAAAATGTTCACCAAATTAAATACCTGCTGTATTGATACTCAGCTGTATCAATACCCCCAGGCCCAGCGGTCACATATCCCATTTTCCCCTGAACCTGAGGAACTAACGGTAAATTACGACCCCCCCGAATGAAGAAGCGTGTCTATTCATTAAATCATTTAGGCTTCAAAACAGATGGCAGGAAAAATCACGTGTCGGAAGGAATTAATTATGCAACATTGGTAAGCTTCTCCCTCCTTGGTAGGGTACAGTAAAGGAGTGGGACAGGGACAGGGATCTGCTTCCCGTACACTTTGTACGGCATCGTGCAGGTTCCCTCCATTTTAATAACCCCCCCCCCGCCCCCTCCCTGGCACGGGACGGGGTGACTGAGCGTCCTATGTGGCAAACTCTAACAGGATCCGTCTGCTTCAAACGAAATGCACAGCCGCTGGTATTTACACCATGTACAGTACTTTATGTGTACAGTATCTTGGCTATTTAGCCAATACAGATACGCTAGCTACAGTACCCCATATAGTTTTGCTAAGTATATAATATTGTGACCGCACGACATCCAAATCACATAACGTCCCATTTCACAGAATGTATCTTGGACGTTAAGCGACGCGTACCTGTACCTGGCACATACGCAGCACATTTTGGTGCCAGCCCTCACTCAACGGTGTGTCCACAAAGGTGCTAACAGGTAACTAAACCACTTCCTGACGTTGTGTTGTATATGGGAAAACAGGTCTTGTATTTCAGTGACAGAAAAAGGGCATTTTCTTTTTCATGTGGAGAAGGCTGGCAGGAAAGAACTTCAATTCCCAGCACCCCCTCTTCAGGAATTAGATCAGCTTCATCATCATCATATAATTATTACTATTAATATTATCAAAAACACACTCCTACCTCTTGTGGTCATTATGTATGCATGAAGCTACAACTTACCTCCTATCAATGCCTATTACTGTCACACACACACACACACACACACACACACACACACACACACACACACACACACACACACACACACACACACACACACACACACACACACACACACACACACACAGTAAACCGTAGGAGTGAATCAAAGTAGGCCCATCTTCATCACCCACTACACGTTATTTTCGTCCCATTTTCCTCTAGAATGTGAGCAGGGATCTAAGGGGGAGGGGGTGGAGCTTCAGGGCTTGAACTGAAGATTTCCAGGCTGTCAATCACAAAAAGGGCAGTCATGTTAGTGTGTGTCGCCCAGCCCCCCACCACCGCCGCCCCGCCGTCACCCCCACCCTGAGCGACTCCTCGCCCCGTGGCGTAACAGACAGGCACAAACGCAGCGCTCGTTTGGCACAACAATTCTACCGCCTCACTGCGCCTCCCTCACACGGCCCGAGATCCCAGCCGAGCCAGAGCTTGGTGGAGTTATCCCTCATGATAAATGAGGAGCGCAACGCTCCTTTTTCACACTCTGATAATTGTAATGATAAACGGCACACTCATGATAATAAGTATTGAGTACTGGAGTACAGGATAGTGGCATCCTTCACATTTGGGGAAAGCAAAACGCACCTAAACATCTCACCAGGGAACGGGAGGAAGCACTAACTGTCAGCAGATGCTGGCAGGTCAAAAGCCCATTTCACATCAAACCTCCAGGAGCGGCTGAGACATGATTGGGGAGCTTTCCAGAAAGGAAAAAACGCTAACCCACATCAAAACAACAGCCAGGCTAACAACCGTTCACACTGGAAAAAAATGTAATCAGCAGAATGTCTGGAGGGACCAGGCCAGACCAGGCCTTCATAGACATCACACTTTCATTGATCATCGCAATTCTGCTGGACAAAGCAGTGCCATAACAAAAGATGGAACTTTCATATGGTCACGGGTGGGCTGCTCTACTTTTGCACAAACAGCACCGAATGACATTATGTTATTTACAGCATGTTTAGTGGAGGGGGGGAACATATTCCTCACCCTCCCACAACTTAAGCCCATGTGGTGATTGATTCAATATGGCAATTGCACATTCTTCATTAATGTGGATTCTATGGATTCAAATGCAAACTGACTGAACGTGGCTGCGTGGTTGTGCTAGTGGCTGTCGGGGAGCTCACAGTGTTAAAGCACCGCTGCAGTGTGCGGCAGAGCCCCATGGCCTGACACTTTTCTACTGCCAACTGCAGCCTGCGGCCCTGCTGGCTAACGCGTGATTGGCCGCAGCGTTGCCCAGGGAGGGATGGAATCAGTCAGCGGGGATGTCCGTGTCTCATCTTTCATCAGTGACCCCTGCTGGCCATGTGGGTGTACCGCAGTCTACCTGCAAAAACCTGCATTTGAAGCATGTTGTTCTGCATCATAGTTTAACATGTGGACTGTGGCTCAAAAGCCAGGCAGGGGCTTGAGATCATGTGTTTCAGAAGAGCAAAACCACCTGCCCAAAACTGAGAGAACAGGCTGCAGCAATTAGCACGACCCGTGAATACAACTGGGTGTTCCATACTGGGAGAACAAGAAGAATCTGAATGACTACAGGCGAAAAAAAAACAAAAAACCCAAGCTCACTTCACGCTGAGGATCCTGTTCCAATAACCCTGTGCCCAAATTTATCCTCTGCACTCCCCGATGTAAACAGCATCCTCTAAACGGCACCTTTTAATCTAACACCAAGGCTGATGCGTATTGTTGGTATTTCTGTATGGCAGGAATTCCCTTTGAACAACGGTAAGGTCTCCCGTGCAGGAATTATTGCTTTGAGTAGTTTCTTTGAAATTTCACAGCTAATTAGAAAAAACACAACACAACACAACAAATGTGTGTGGAACTGAAACACTGTACTCTAAAAGAGGTTTGCTTTCTTTTGCAAGTATTGCTTTTCGATTCCGGAAATTTCACTCATGTCACACAACACCCCACACCCCAATACTGAGGAACTTTACTCTGTCACCCCAGAACTGTCATGACAGAATAAAGGGAAAGGGGGGTCCAATAATCCATCCAGAACCGGGCCTGTGAACATTATGGAAGTGCTGTGATCCACAGACAATGAGACCTAACAACCACCCTATATTTACAACGGCCAGAGCAGAAATTAGGTTTAAATGGAGGGTCACATTTTCATTTGATGACTCAACACCACCAGTGCCTTGTAATGCCCGGAAATGACCAATCAGAGTCTGTCGTTGTATGCGGTTCAACATTAATATTTTGCTCCAGTGCAGATAGTGTGTTTCGCGGAGTAACTTCATCAGGATGTTAATTAAAATGCTTGCTCATTCCAAATGCTGACTGTTTAATAAAACAACTGGAGAACAATTCACAATCATTCTTGTTTGTGTAACGTCCTTCAGCTTCCCTGTTGATTATGGTAAAAAAAAAAGATATGCCAGTAATGAATTGGTAGTATCCAGGTCATTGCGTGAGCTTCAAAGATAGACACATCAGAAAAGCATATTTATGTATTATAATCTGTAAGCAAATAGGGAAGCTCAGTTTTGGCTGAATCTGAGACATGCATCTTAAGAGACCTGTGAATGGCCCCTGGCTTTTGTGACAAGATCAGATACTGTCAGTGCTCAGAAATGTACTGCAGATATAAGATCAGGTTACAATACAACTCAATGAAAACGTGTAGGTGAAGAAGTAATGCTCTGTTATAACTGGTTCATTCATGTCTCCCGTTCCACACCGGTGAAGTCAGACTCAAGCGTTTTCTCTGCCTCACTCAACTCCAAGCAAACGAGATTTTTGCTATTCCAGTGTTTGCCAAATGTTACAAGGTTTCACAACAGACACACACAAGGCAGAAGCGCACACAGGCGTGATCTGATAAATTCATAAACTTGCATTGAGTGTGAATGACACCGTGATTACTGGGCGCGTTTAACATGACGAGCATCCTCAAGGGGCTTTATAATAACGGGTCTGCTCTCATGGCATCTCGTCTGTTAAGATCCTTTGCTCGGAAGGAACGGATATGCATTAATGTCGTGGCGCTCTTTGAAATCTCCACACCGCTAACCAACAGAACCATTTAGGAGGTTACCATTAGACAGGAATGGATAACGAAAAAAATAACACGTTCAAACTGTAAATGAGGTTTACACAAGCACATGTCCACAGAAATTCAGGGGAGAAAAAGACACAACTTTGCCTTGGTGTTGTATTGGTATTTTTTTTTTCCTTTACCTTTTCACTCTTATGATCTGATCCCTCATAGGTTTGATGTCTTGGAAGCTCTGCTGGTTGACAAGGCTGTAGACCAATATGAACCCCTGGCCGTTTTTGATGTAGAGGTCTCTCATGGAAGCAAATTGCTCAGTTCCTGCCGTATCGAGGATCTCCAGCACCGAGGGCGAAGAATCCACCTCGATTTCTTTGCGGTAAAAATCCTCGATTGTTGGATCGTACTTCTCTATAAAGGTCCCGGTCACAAACTGCACCGTGAGAGCGGACTTTCCAACCCCGCCGCTCCCGAGAACCACGACTTTATATTCGCGCATTGCTGGCTATCTAAATTAATTCCGCGAATGCAAGTGAACAGCAAATACCAACGAACACTCTCAGGTCGACATTGAAGCGAAATTGAATAGCTGTAAAATAAAGGCTGCCAATTAGTTATTGTGTTCCATATCTTGGACAGAAAAAATAAATAAATGTGCCCAGCTAACAAGCTATCTGTTTAGCTATAGGAAATAGCTAAACAGCCAGAACACAAAGAGTCGCCGCCTGAAAATTGGCTTCATTGCAGAAATTCCCCCAGGCAGAAGAGACCCAGATGAGTATTTGCTAGTTAGACGATTGCAGTTTCCAAATATGCGCCAATGCAAAACAAACAGCTTTGTAATTCATAACTTGTGCTTTCTCATTTGCTTCGCTCACCATTATAGCTTGCTAGCTCCGGCGTGATAAAAACAAAACTTGCTACAGTGAGGACGGCTCCTGAGAAAGGGAAAAACAAAATTGGAGACGCCGAAATGACTTTAACAAAGGGGATTTGCCTTGACTTAGCAAGACTGGTTAAATAAAATGTATCTTAAAAGTTAATAAAACAAGTCCAGTCTCTACGTTCCTTTTCCATCCTCTCTCTCCCTCTCTCCGTGCCTTACTCTCTCAATACATTCCCGGCCGCCATACTCTCGGGTGGAGACCCACGGCCGCGTAACCAACCAGCCTCCTCTCGGCTTCCGTACCAAGGAGAAAGATGGGTCCTTCCCTTCATGACGGATGTGCAGAGAGTCCAATGGCCGGCTCCAGTCACCATAGACCTCGCCCACGGTTCTGTTCAATCTCACAGAAACGCGGCCAGTGTAAACTCAGTGGGTTGGATTTCCGTCGGTGCATTTATTCCCAGGATTCGATGGCTGCAGTGGTGACATCTATGGAGCACACAGCCAATGGCAGCTGAAGGCTGGCGACGTGTTTCCAAGAGGAGAAAAAATGCGCCGGATGCTGTTGCTATGGTAACACGAACAGCTGCGTCGGCGCTGTACCTGAAATAGACAGGCACCGAGGATGCCGTTTGCGTGCTGAAATGGTGCGTGGACGCGCTGCTTTAAGGACCCAGAATTTCATTAGTTCCTAATTAAATTAGTGAAATGATCGTGTTTGAACATGGTTCCGCCTCTCTTGAACTGTAACTTACCATACCGTCTTCGTTCTTGCATCTGTGAAGCTGTTTGGCATAGGTAATATTTAATGTGATTTGTTGATTTTGAGGTAAAAAAAAACAGTCCATCACTTAACTCTTACATATTTTGCTGGATTAGCTTCAATGCTCCGAGTCCACTGCAGTGGCAAGAGCAGAATCCACCTCCGAGCCGTAAATAGAGGCGACTGTAGCGTCCTGATGTAACCTCTTTCTTCCTGGCATAATCTCTCCATTTCAAATATGCCGTTCCATGGAACTTTTTACACTTTAAAATCGGTTTAGGCACCCAATCAGCTTCATGAAATGTATAACCTACATCCTACATTTTGCGTTTCACTAAAAATAAGGAAACAAAATTTGGAACGTAGCCATGCGCTGCATGCGATTTTTCTTTTAACCTATTTAGATCGGCATTTACGTTATTTTCCAAGCAGGTTTAGGTTTATATGTCATAATTGCTTTGGAAAAGAATTCAGTGCAACCGGAATAGCAATAGCAACCGGAAATTGTACAATATTATTATTTCAGCAATTTAGTGTTGTCTTGATCCAAAAATGTTTAGAAAATTGGAATGATTGCTGTACATGTATTTATACTTTACATGCCATACAATAAACATCAATATGCTCATCATCCTGTGATAGTATAGTTCATAAATGTACTGGTGTGTGTGTGTTTTGCAGCTATAAAAGCAAACAATACATTGGGCCTTATTTTCATTGTAAAATGTAACAGTTAAGTGGATGCAACAGTTCTAAATGAAAAATAAATTAACGTTGACAGGACACAGATATTAACAGAAATCTGGCTCTTCTCGTAAATGCTACACCAATTATCCAATATAATTCCAACTAATTACTGGACCAAAAGTCTGTACTGTCAAACCATGACCCACTGATGTCAAAATACATATTAACATAAATTATATTGTCAAATAAGACATATGAATCCTGCCCAGACATAAAAACGAAATAACCAAGTATTTGTTGAGGTTGTTTACAGTTGGGAATATGTGCGTAAGCGAGAGTACTCCATCTGCACATGGATGCTCCCATTGGTTTGCTGTGACGTGTTGAAACAAACCAATGATGCTTTCTCTCGGACAGTTTCCAAGTTCAATCCATCAGTCAGTCACATTTATAGAAAAAAAAATCACCAAAAGCAATTTCTCAGAATTTTTTTATTTCATATCATTTTATTTGTTTTGTCTTGATAGGTTTTACACCATTTTTTTTTTCAGGAACAAAAACAATTGACTATATAACATAAAATAGCACATAATATATGCACAAATAAAACATTTAAAAAATGGTTACATAAAAACGAATAAAATCCAGTAAGGGCTTATTGAAATTTTTTTGTCAGTTTTTTTTCTTCTTTTTTTTTATTGTAATGTAGATGGACAACTGCGATTCAGATGTGAAGAAGGGGCACAGCGGGAGCAGGCAAACACTTGCAGTGGAGTCGAAATTCTGTATGGCATATAGGCCGCAGTTTCACCATCATCTACCTTTTCTTGGGGAAAGACAAGGAAACCAAACCACTGTGACCGGTCCACCAGGCCTCACAACACAAGTTCAGAGTGAAGCCATAAACAATTTTGTGTTAGGATGTACAGATGAAAACTGAAATCGGAAATTCATTACCAGGAAATATTTTAGGAACTCTGGAAGATAAAACCTAAAGAACAGTACACTACAGGTAAGGCAAAGTTTACAGACAGTCTGCCCAGTTAACTAAGTTCCCAGAAAGTGCTTTTATTTTCCATCAAATCTGTCAAATGTCAAAACTTTTTCGACGTTGCATTCAACTTAAAAAACAAAACAAAAAAAAAATAAGTCAAATCCTTTAACTGGGTGCACCAAATGAATGCAAGGGACAAACTGAAATTTGTCTCTTATGTGCATTTTTGTACTCTTGAAACATTCATTACATTTTAGTTTTCTTTTTTTTTCCATAAGAAGCAAGCATCGTGTTTGTTGTAAAAAAACAAAACAGAACAAAAACATGCAAGATGCTCGTAGAAGATTAATTCACTAATGGTAACAGGTAGTGAGTAAGAACATTTAACAAAATGTCAATGTCAACTTTGCCATACCCTACATATTATGCATTACTTAGAAATATAATAATTATATACTAATGGGAAAAAAGTGCAATCCTAAACTCAACCATCAAGCACTACTTTAATAAATAGATTCCTGGGGTCATGAGGAACCCAGGGTATTCCTTGATGAGTTCACTAGTGAAGGGAAGAGCACAGAACGTCACTGTTTGTCTGTTTTGTTGGTGGAACTCAGTTATTACGTTTATGTTGACATACTAAATGCAAATGTGTAAGCTCTTCCTTTTATTTCTTATTTGGAAAATAAATATATATTGATACAGATGTGATTACATGTTACTGAAAATATTACTGTATATAATCTTGACATAAAATAGGAAATGTTCCAATATCTGTTTTTACAATCTAGTGTGGTACAGTGTTCTAGAAAAAAAATGAACTTAACAATTACATCATTTACAAAAATACAGAACTTTAGTCATTGCAACTTTAGGTTGACACAGCAACAACTTAATATTGTTATGAAATACTACCATACTACAGTGAAAAGTACATGTCTTTTTTAAATTTTCTTTTTCTTTTTTTTTTGGTAAAATGTTACCTATACAATAAACATTTTTTTTTTTACATTATACAAGCAATCCTAAAGCTTTTCTCATTCTGCACTGTCCTGTGTTAGTAACAGTTGACAAGACTGGAGAATCTGGAGGAGCTTGCTATTGGTAGCGAAGCTCTCAGATCCCACCCCCTTTTTACAGACCAGTTCATCATTGGCTGATCTGACAGGACTGGCCTTTTGAAGAGCCCCCAGCAGAACATAGAGCAGCTTAATAAATTACATTCATTTTTAAAATAGAATAGGTTACAACATCATTCTATTACTAATATTTAACAAAAAAAATCATAACAGTAAAATATATATGTAATCACTTTCCACATCAAAAATTACATTAAAACTGTAACTTTTGTGAAGAAAACAAAAATCATATTGAATGAAATGAATAAAAATTGTAAGAACAGTGCCTTATTCATGCTGAACTAAGGGAGTCTCACTGTGGATTGTCTGTATTAATCAAACACCATGAAAATACATCATGATTCTGATTAAGTTTTCAACACATGCGCAAAAGAAAAGGGAAACAAACAACTGCATTTAATTAGTCTTAAACCGCACCGAAATACACTCTCAAAGATTTACAAAATGTTAGGTAACAATATGGTAGCTGACTGACATAGTGTGATTACATGTGTGGCCATTTCATGTCATGAAAACAGCAGACTGTTATTTTGATACTCTATAATGAAATATTATAATGATCATTGTACAAAACAAGTTTTATTTGTTTCGAATACATTGTAATGACAATGAATTTAAACACTAAGGTAATAGACAAACGTGTTACAAATGCATCACAACACATTTCCATTATTCCCACTCTTTTATCACATTTTCCAATGTAAACTACTTCAGAACCCATAGTAAAAATTAATATTACAGTATGAAACATTATTGAACATTCTGCCCAAGCGGTCTTGATAATTTTTGCTATTGAAGGTTGAGGGTTATGGTATGTTATTGGTGGTACTGTATACCTTAAGATCCAATAGTGCTCCTTTAACGCTGAAATTAAGCTGACCAGGCCATGTATAGTGCTAGTATTAGTTGTTCCAACTCGTTGGAGAATCATTTGGAGAGTTGGTTTGAACCAATCAGTCGCGTCAGTGACATAGACAGTCATCTTTTCAAGATGCTTTGTAATGTAAAACATTTTTTTTTAGGCACTTCTACAGTTTCAAATAAAACAGGATTATCGAGAGAGATAGAGATAGAAAGAGAGAGAGAGAGAGAGAAAGAGAGAGAGGTGGTGACCGACAGGTCACCGATAGCTTTCCTTTCCACATGCGAAGTCGTCTTATGTGACGAAGATGGTCTAATGCACCTTAACCGAGGCACATGCCGTCCCCGGTTTGTCATCTGTCTGTCGTGGCGGCGGCACCCCTGTCACCATAGAGCTACGCTCCTGACGGTGAACGCCACCCCAGAATGCACTGCTGCTCTCCAGTCCTTCCTATTAAGTCTGCCTGCAGACGTCAGAAGCTGACAGATGTGGCTGCTCGTGTGTTTGATTAGCCTGCCAGCCCCAGTGAGCCCTTGGCACTAGACTAGGGGCAACATGCTACACCCTGATGGCCAGTAATCCAAATAATACCGCCCCCTGGCCCTTCCCCCCTGGGCCTCCCCACACCACAGCCCCCGCCACCCCTGATGAGTAGACAAAACAAAAGCAAACAAATATTTATCAGGGATCTTTTTTTTTTGCCCGCTCAGAGTTGCTCTGTTGTAACGGGGACTCAGACGCACAGACTCGCAGAATCAGCCAGCCCAGCGATCGCTGGTGACTGACTCATAAACCTGCTCCATTTTGGGGTGGGGTGGAGGGGGAGTTTGGGGTGGGGTTGGGTGGGGAGTTGACTTTATTTGGCGGGTTCAGTTAGGGATTTCACCCCGTTGTGGGAACTGAGGGGGGACCAGGAAGGGAAAGCCAGGAGACTGTGGACACTGTCAGATAAACCCCAGCTTATCTGCTGTCACATTCATTTTTTTTTCTAGGAATACAAAAAAATTTAAATTAAATAAAAATCCAGGCACACCCTCTGGTCTGGTTTTACCCGCCACAAGCAGTGCCTGACCTTCTGGGACCAAACCACCAGGGGCTTTCCTGTGACGCTTCTGCCTGTTTTAAACAATCCAGCGCTCAGCTTTCAGCACTACCCTCTTTCTCTGACAGTGCAAATTTGGTGTTTTTCCTAGGGTGAATTTTGTGCAGTTTTTTTCTTTTTTTTTTAAACAAATATGGAAAGAGAATAACCCACATTACTTATAGAGTATATCATTAAAACAATCATTAAAATGAAATCTCCAACTTTTTTTTTTGTCTACATAGTGTATGTACATTCTTTTTTTTTGATTGTGTCATTTACATGTCAATATTTTCCTAGCAATACATATACATCATTTGTATATATTACACCAGAACTCAGTGTTATAGTTAATGAATCATCCTTACGTCTTATACTTTTAGCATGCAGGTTGCTGTAGTTCTAGTGAGGGGGAAAGGTAGTATTTACAGAAGGACTGATTTGGGCTCCGTAGTGCAGTATCTTGACACGCGGCTCCTTTCCTGCTTGTTACTTCAGGATGATCTGCGTCAGACAGGAGACACCAGGGAGAAAAGCGTTAGTCTGCGTCGCAATTTTCAGCCATAGCACAGTTTAATCCGGCCTGGAAGCCGATGATGCCAAAGTTCAAAGCTACAGTAGCTAAGAGTCAACACAAGCCCGCTCTATCAGTGCTATTCTGTCCCTTCAGCTCACACCCTGAGCCCGCCCCCCTACTCTAACTAGTAAAAAGTAGCAATATGAGTGCATGGAAGCACAATTTGATTGACAGGGAGGACAGCCACTCACAGTGCATCTTGCTGCCAATGAATTTGATTGGCTGATCATCCCCACATCAAAGTCCTGCTTGTGTTAAGGTAGATGCGTGATGAGACACGCAGTTTGTGCAACTGATACTTTAACACATGACCACTACCTGCCCATTTACAAGGAAAATTTGCACATGTTGTAATATAAAATTCTTACCTACTGCAGCTTTAATGCAAAAAAAAAAAAAAAAAAAAAAAAAACCGAAGTACTGGTGTTAGTTCCATATTGTTTGTGATTAATCAGGCGATGCAGACTGTCAGACCCTATGAGTCTGAGGTGCTGGTAATACTATGAGTTACTGCTGAACACTCCCCCCTAAAATCATCTGCAAGAGCTGGGGTATCAAACTCCAGTCCTGGGGGCCACAGTGCCTGCTGGGTTTTGTTGTTTTCTTTCAAATCGGCTGCCATTTCAGGCCTTGGAAACAAGTTGTTTTGGACTCTTCAGCCAATCACAGACTAAATGAATAAACTTTGTGCCGGAACACAGCAAAAACGAGCAGGCACTGTCGCCCTCCAGTCTGGCACTGTAAAACTGTAAAGCTGTAGATGCGCGTGTTTATGATACAGCCAGGTTGTCTGGCCCTGTGACTGAGGAATGTATGATACGAAAAACTGTATTTTCTGATTTAGCTGGAAAATGCAAGACAGTCACATTCCCTTATAAACATGCTGCTCTGCAACATGGGATGCACCTCATGGTTATATTGGCTCTAAGTGCACCTGTGCTGTCGTTTCAACATTTTCACATTAATTTAAGAGATAATGTGGCAAAGAAAGCATAGCAAAAAAAAAGCCTGTGATGAGTTGATGAAATGCTTTCAATACAGGAGGAAACTTTTGATGATTTTACCATAGTGCTATACAGGTGTCTGCTTCCACCTATCGCTCTCACAGGGGAATGAAGGCCCAATCAAAAAGTCCTTGCACACTGCAGAATTTTGACAGAAGCAGAAGGCCATCTGGGTAACGGTTGCATACTGACTCACCCGGTTTGAGATTTCGGGCACGCTGCATACTACGCGTACTGATTTTTGCCTACTATACAGGGTGTGGTATGCTGTTTCGGATGGGGCCGGAGTTGGGACAGACACACGGCACGTTGATGAGTGACATGAAAATAGGCATGGCGTGCGCAGAGAGACAGGTGAGACATGGACTAGGGGACAGGTGGAGGCTGGTCTCGGTGATGATGTTAACTGGCCGATGCGGTGCGGAGACAGCGACAGCTAGCGCTATTTCGGCGCTATGTGCTGCGCTGGAAGTGAGTGAAAGTGAGCAGAATTAGCGCCAAGAAATGCACCACTGCTGAACAAAACAAAGCTGGTGGAGGGGGAATCACTCTCGGGACTGCAAACCCTCTCCAGATTCACAGAGAATGTTGAGGTTACGAATTACGTGTCTGATGAAGCATCGGCATCGCTCTCACAAAGAGCTGAAATAAACGACCTTGGACAGGAAAAAAGGTTCAGTGAAGAAGGGAAGAAAATAAAGAAGAATGTCTGAGTCACACTCATGAGTCACATTTCATAAAAGCCAGAGCAGCACTGGCTTTCTGGGGGATGTACTGCGATGACGCAGAAATGAAAGGTGTAGAAAAGGGTCGTCAAACTCCAGTGCTGGAGGGCCACAGCGAGTGCTGATTGTCGGTGCGTTTCCAGTACTTAACTGCCCAACTTCCGTCATTAGCTCCTTTCACAGACAGAACCCAACAACATCGATATGGTTACTTTCCCGGCAAGTCTTGTGGGTTCTCTTGTTCACACTTTGTATGATTATCTGGAGTATTTCAGTGTGTTAATGCTTGAGGGTGCGAGATAGACGAGAGAGACGACGCCAGCTATGGTATTTTTGAGAATTTTCTATAATTTACATATTTATTTTTAAAAGACTGACTTTAAAGACTTTAAATAAATCCAAAAGCTATAGCTACTCAGTAATGCCAATGATTGCCACCTTATAACATGGTCGGTTTTAAGTTACTATATTGTATCATTAACTCAATTATTCTGACCAATGACAGCCTTGGCTGTGTAGAGAAAGGCATTTAATTGGTTCACAACTTCATTTCCACCATCCCCGCCAGAGATACTATGGCTCCCCAGGTCTCCTGTTTCAGCCCCTCCTACAGAGCAGACTAGGCTCCTGATTGGTTGAGGTGATAAGGGGATGACTGTTACACAAATCTGATAGGCCGCAGAAGCACAGCTTGGCGACACACAACCATGACTGCAAAAAACTCCCACTGTAACTATTCACCACAGCTGGGAAACATCCCTACAAAACACCCTTTCAGAGCCCTTCCATTAACCTCAGACACCGAGGCCTGAGGCTGTGGTCAGTAACACGTTAAAAGGGCAATCTTTCACTTCCTGTACGAGTCCATGCAATTCACCTGCAAGTCAGGTGTTATACTAAAGACGAGGCTTCATTCTACGAGGTTTCTGGTCTCTTTACGTATTTATCATACTTTGTATTAATGTTAATCATGCACAGAGCTCCCCAACTGAAGTTGTAACCAAAAGTTTGACAGAACTGATAATAAAAAATATTTGTTCTGAAAGACAGAGACAAGAGAGAGCGCTTATGTCCGAGGTCAGAAGTACAGAAGCTGAAGCTCAGTATGAAGGCACAAATCAAAAACCCTGATGTCTGTAATAAGCCACAACTATGAAACAAGTGCAACAGTCTTCTGTCTCTGTATGAGGCTAAAAGAAACCTCATGTTTTTATCGCATCGGGTTTCCCAAGCTACAGGATAAAATGTCTCACCTTCAACAAAATGCAACAGCCAGGGTATTAGAACAAACAGAGAGAACATTGCTACAGTCCTTGAATCTCAGCAATGGCTTCCCGTTGGGTTTAGAATTCATTTTAAAATTGTACTATTAGGTTTTAAAGGAAAACTTGATTTGAAACTTTAAGACTTTAAGAGATATTTTTAAAGGAGGGAACAGACTGCTGTTAGCTTTTATCAAAACTACAGAGGTCTATCAAAAGACAGCAGAACCCCCCCCCCACCTCAAATTCAGAACTTTCATCTTTTAAATACACTTTCTTGAAAGATGGCCTTGAAGCAGTTATACAATGTCGTTATTTTACCCTTTTTAGTTTATTTCATATTTTTCAAGGTTTTTATTGAAGGTATTTTGAAATCTACTTTATGAAATCTGACTCGTTGCCTTGTTTGTTCCTTTCTTGACTATTTTTAGAGCAAGTTAATAGTGCGCTTTGGGTGACATTTTTATGTAAGAGGTACGACATCAGGTAGGTGCTATGTCAAACCCTAACACAAGTGGGGTTAACCTCTGTAACCATTGTAATATTTGACATCCTTAACAAAAAAAAATTAAGGGACAACTGCAGAAAATAGCCGGATAGACAACAATAAATGGCTGGAGGACTGCATCACAGAACAGCTGTACTTCATCAAGTGCAGGCAATTCCACTCCCTGTCAGAGGAGGGCGCTCTAAATATATGACCGCATCTCATGGAGCACATCACCCCCCATTGGCCTGGTGAAAGTACAGTCCCGGAACAGTGCAGTGGTGAGATATGGAAAAAAAAGCATGCAACTCAGGACAAGTAAAGGTTTAAAACAGGCTTACAGAAGACAAGGATGATCTTACTGCGAACACCAATGCGGCGTAAAATCTATTGCAAGATAACACAGGGCTAACAAATGAGCTTCTATTTGTGTTGCTAATATGGTTTGAAAATGACAAAGGCTTTTTAATAACCCCAAAGCAAACACAATGCACTCATGAGTTTTTCTCAGAAATTACTTTAAATTCAATTTCATTTTATTTATTCTACGTTGCACTGTTAACACAGTTTGAGAATGACAGAAGCTTTTCATAACCCTAAAACAAACAAGACACGCTCATAGGTGCACCAGAAATCGACTTTTAATTACTTGCGTTTCAGATGACTCATTGTGAAAATGATGCTAATTTTAACGTGGTCCTGCTACAGCTCTGTCATGTCTGTGTGGAAAACACAGGAAAGCAAGATCATATGGAGCACTTTTCAGATGAAAAACAGGAGCTCAAAGCCAGACTGGATTAAACCACAAGCTTTAAAGGTATACTCAGTAAAGGTCAGACATGAGATGATTAGGGTGGGGGGAAAAACAAGTGTTAACATTATTTTCTATTCCCACTGGAAGCACCTCAATGGAACTGTTTCACCTTGTTTTGCTACAGAAATAAACCAACAGGTCGTACTGCAATGTCAGTCCACTTACTAGCAGTTCAGTGGGTAAAGGGTTCTGGTTTTACAGACATTATGGAATTCTTTTGGATCTTCAGGTGGGGATAAACAACAAAAAAAAAAAGAGTTTATCAACTGAGTTTTTTTTTTTGCTAAATGAAAATGCTTTCATGTTTTTCTGACGGCATTTGTTCTGAAGCTAATGTAGGTATGAATGAGGGTGTGACTCAGAGCTGCTCTACTCAGGCACACCAGCTGCTTCCAGGGGTTCACTGCTCTGTGCTTAGCCCCAGAAGCACTAACTCAGAGAATCAGTCTGTGGATGGGACACACATGATGCAAATTTAAATAGATTATTTCGATCTTAGATGACTGCTTCCAGCCCCATCTTCTGGCCTCTCCATAAACGCACTGTTGTAACTGTTGTTCTGTCACGCTGCAAAACCAGTTTGTATTCAGGTTTAAAAGGCTGCCATCGTTATAGTATTTCTGTCTATCAGTCTATTCATAGTTTTATTTACTGTAACTTACTAACATATAACAATTATTGACTAACATACTAAAGGTCACACAAACAGAATTTGAACTCCGTTATTTCTTTGACTAAATCTTGCTAAGTCAGCTTATGAAAATGGACAAAGTAATCTGACATGCTTCAGAGTCTGAGTACAGCGATTCACTGTTTTGTAAGAACCGTACAGTCTATTTTATGTCTAACTACATTCCAAATAGAATCGAGTAGAACTTCCGTCACAATATAAGGGCAGGTATGAAACTGCAGCAAGCATCCAGAGCCGCTCTATTCATCTAGCCTGAGTTGGTGCTGACAGGCATAAAAGTGAGCAAGTCAGTAATGTGTATAATAAAGTCAAAGTACGAGGAAAAGCTGAGGAAATACTTCTAGTTTTGGGGTCGGATAATAAAGTCATTCTACTCTCTCTTCTATTTTGGACATTTCAAAAAGTATGCAGCATCAACCTGGTAATTTATTCCTGACAACACGGAATTCAGCGGCCAGAAAACAGCTAACATCCACATCCCTGACACCTCAGCACCCCCAGCTATGACATGAGGGCCAAACTGGGACAACACTGTTACTCTGAGTCCCATTTGCCCAAGGAAGTATCTTCCCAAAAAAGTAAAACTGCTGAAATTCAATAAAAAGGAACGACGTCTGTTAACTCAGCTGTAAACGTATAAATAAATAAATGTAAACTATGGTATTTGAAGTGCATCTCTCACACCTACAGGGGCCGGGGCCTGGGGTCCCCAGGGCCCCTGTGAGCTAGGACCCGCGTCTATGGCTCCAGGGTGCATCGGAGTGACAGACGAGGCCCCTGCTGACGACTGCCATTTCTCTGAGACCGTGCTCCACCGGCTGTTCAAATGCACCACGCCGAGTCATTGATCTGTGTATCGATTAGCACAACCACATGCTACATGAAACTAATATCACCGGGTATAAATTCATACCCTGTGGCACTAAAAATAAAAGAAATTACAAACAGTCTTCCTTGTGGTGAACACCAAAGCAGTCCCCTTACCCACATCTAGGTGTGTGTGTGAGAAAGAGAGAGAGAGAGAGAGGAATGCATACAACTCACAGAGTAACACTGATGTGAGTATGTTTAGCTTTGCTATGCCTCTGGTGTGAAAATATTTGTTACAAACCAATACAGCCCTCATTCGGCTCATACTGTGATTAAATATATCTTAGATCATTTCATACATAATTTCTGTATGGTTTATAATCATAATTGACACAGTATTCATATGCTTTGTTAGTCCTGAGATCTAACAGGGTGCCTGCTGTGTTTTCTGACCTCTCAGACATAAGCAGTTTCCGTTTTAAATACCAAATTGTTTTCTTCATCTTTTTTTCTCCAAAACAAACAGACAATAAAAAAGCTGAGCTTCAACATCGCTAGCATATGGCCAAATGACGGCTAGACTCCCAGATGCCGAGGAAGTGCACCAAGCGTTAATTCTCAATCACCTCCGCTGCAGGACGCTAACACAATGTCTGCCGGCAGATGTGACCACAGGGTGGATGAGTTGAAATTACAACTCCATCCGCCAAACAAGGAAATCCCTGTTTATTGAAATATAATTTTTACAAGGACAGTAATGATCTTTCATAATCCACTGTCCAACATTCAATAACATAAAAACACAGAGAGAACTGCACTAAAGGTAGTGTTAAAGGGGTATTTTACATTGGTGATATATTAAGCTCTACAGTTTCCTTGCCCTCCTGTTGTGTCTTCAGAATGATGCTAAAATACAACGGCACAAGATTCAGTTTGTTTGGAAGACGGGGTGAAAAGAAACTGATTCTACCTCCTTCATGAATACACAACAGAGGTAAGAAACCTATAAAGCTTAAAGCACAAAAGCAAAATGCCCATTTAAGTTAGAAAGGGAAAGGAAGGTAGCTTGTGAAAATCTGAAATAAGTGCATTATGCCTGAAGAGAGAAAATAAATCTGTTGACTTTGGGAATGTCTTGCCTTTGTCAATGTTTGAAAGCCATTGGCAAAAGTGTTGAATAACATGAATTTTCAATGAGATGAATACTACATTTATTTTACACTGAGAAACCGAACCCTTTAAACAAGCTCGCTGCGACACAAAGTCACACAGAATGATTTTATCCTTAACTCAATGTGGATGCAATCTGGTTCTAGCTGAACTGGCTGAAGTTACCCTGCATTGACCAACAGGGGGCAGTCACAATCCATTTACAGCATAAAATGGGCCACACTCTCACTCCTCTGCACTATTACAAGGAGCAAAAGCTACATTTTGTGGTGACACTCATATGCCCCCGACAAGAAAAATGTTTTTTATGGAATTTACTTAAATAATGTATTTATATAATACAAAAATAGGCCCAGTGTTCAAGAAACATCTCAAAGGAAGAGTTGTGATCAAGGGTCAGGCTCGACCAGTCTAGTGTCAGCTACTAAACCATATAACAAACGTACGGCCATCTAATTAACATACCTGCTTTACCTGCTTATCTCAGGTGTGGCTATGTGTAGCCCTGTCTGTGCTATGCTTATAACACACTGTATAAGCCTGGCGAAAGCCGTTTTGGAGCACAACAAAACATTTTCTCACCGATTACATCAACTCAGAGAGGCCAGGTCAAAGGAGACGGTGGCGGTTTAATCATAAACTGTGACACACGAGGATGAGGTGGAATAGCGGGAGGAAGAGCGAGTGAAACAGCCCCACACGTCTGCAAACGGTCCTCTGAGAATCTGAGCGGCGCGTCCGCGATGCGGCGCTGGCAGCCCTCAGCGCTGGCCTCAGACTGCGAGACGAGAGGGTCTTAGTGACCACTCCAGGTTTGGTCATCCAGGGCTACGCAGCTAAACTGAGCCTGTCTGAGATTCCCTGTGGGTGCAGAGAGGTGACAGACCAGGCGCTGAGGCAGGCCAAAGCGATGCTCACCACACATTACAAATAAAAATCAGAGGTCATCGTCTGATTCCGGCTGTTTCGTATGCAAGAGGAGCCACTGCAGGCAGGGGGAAAAATACACAGCTTTTAAGTTACTTTAATATCATCGGTAATAGCAGACAGGACATGGCAATAAACCAATTTCCATTCCCCTCCAAGCATAACCGATATTATTCAGACAGTCCCCAGAATGCGTGAGGTAGGGAGAAGAGAGAGAGTTCATCGGTGGGTGTAGGAATATTTTCTGGGTTCAGGTAAAGGTGTGAAAAGGACTAATGAAATGAGGAATGTATTAAGGATATTGAGCTGGCCCAGGCCATGCACAGCTAAGTGTGGCCAATGGAAGTGACATACACTGACTAGCGAGTGATGCTGCTTTTATACAGGGATTTGCACAAAGAGACATTATGAGCTACAAAAAAAAGAAAAAGAAAAGCTGACAAATATGCAGTTACGTGTTCTGAATACAAACAGAATCAAAGCAGTAATGTAATGAGAAGGCATGTACCTCTTATTTGCGTAAACATTGTTCACTTCACCATGTTAGACATAATTTCCAAGTGTGGCACTGCGGTTAGCGCACCATTTATGTATCACCTATCGGTTTTATATTTTTGAAAGCCCCGAGCGAAACATCTCCACGGTAGCATAACTGCTAAAGCGAATGAAAATGACAAATGGAAGTCTCGCAAAGTCTGCATCACCAAGTAGACACTTCTCCCCGACGTAAATCATGCCTGAAAGTCAAGGGATGACGTAAAATGAAGAGGTGCTTCGTTTTGTCACAGGGTGTCTTTGGGTGCACCTCCTTGGCCGGCCATTGGGTCATTCTGTTTTAACACACTGTATGACCGCAGCCTGTCCTTGTCTATCCCAATTTGGGCCCAGTTGTGAGGAATTAGTGGAGAAATGAATGAAAGTACTGAAGAAAAATGAAATATTTAAGAAAAAAACAAACATGACCTTGATTTTAACATTGAACAGAAACCAAACAAACTTCCAAAAATGAGTGTGGATGCTGAAGTTGTAAATGGATCCGGCGATCGGCGACAGTACTTCTACAGCGTAGTTTTAGCACGTCTTGACGAAGCATCATTTCACGGCCCGGCGAAAACCCTCGTTTCTGATGGACGGATACGTCTCCCTCCCCTTCCCCATGTGCCGATGCTACGTGGCTAATGATAGCCCTTTTGTTCACTCTGGCCTGGCAGAAACAGGAAGTTTGTGCCTTTCTTGAAGATCACATGCCATTTTTAGCTCCCTCCTGGAGGAAGTGACCTTCCTGCCTCCCACAGAAATAATAGCTGAGCTCACCGGCTCCGTGTTAATCGCTCCTCCAGGAGAAAAACGCCGCTCAGGGCTTATTTCCCACACTCATGAGACAGGAATGTGAGACCTCTCTTTTGTGCGTTTAGAACTGTTTCCCCCACCCACCCTCTAGCCCTCAACTGTACAGACATTTTCTTAATGCAGATGAAAAAGGACATTTGACATTTAAAAAAAGTAAAAAAAACAAAAAACAAAAAACATGCAAAACAAATGAGGAAATAATGCAACACAACACAACTACTATTTGCAAATGTGAGAACTCTAAATAAGTGCTTTTCTTTGGTTTGTCCAAAAAAGGGGGGGAGGGGGGTAGATATACCATTACACAATACTCTACATACATTACTGCACCATAATCAGCGTAAATCAATAAGAGCAAGGTCTGACAATGGGCTAAAAACATAAACAATAGTAGTTATAAATAATAAGGGAAAATAATGACTTTTATTTTCATGTTTGGTGGCAAGTACTTATTTAGAGCTCAGGGACGAATGAAAGAAAGCTTTAAAAGGAGCAAACCTGATTGGCTGGCGCTGTTGCTGCGTAGGGAACGCTTGTGGTAGGAGTTGTTGCTGCAGAGACAGTAGCAGGCGGGGCACTGTACATCATGGGTACTTTTTTCAGGAAGGGAACCATGGAAGCAATGAACAGGTAGGTGGAGCATTATGGTATCCATGGCAACAGGTGTTTTTTTTTTTTTAATCGTGTTTTTTTTTTTTTTTTTTTTTGGTGGTGGCATGGTGAATATTATATTGAGCCAGCAAGCCATCGTTAGGTTATACCAGTAGATGGCATGCAATCACAATGCAAAGCAAGGGAAGCAAGGGAGGGAAAATAACAAAGAGGAAGAAAGCAGATTACAATCACAAATTAAGGAAATTTATCCTCATGATCAGTGATTCCCAGAGACAGTTGGTGCCGAACACAACAAAAGTACTCAGCTTAATATAGAAAAGAGAATCGGCCAAATATGAACAGAGTGAATACAGTAAATTATGCTTCAAGGATGGCATTTTGTTTTTTTACTTTTCTTACACTACATTATCACAGGATGCTTATGTATACCTCTGGGAAACTGATCAAATTTCCTGATCCACTGTGCAAAACAAAAGGCAAGATTATCCAATACTGAGCAAGGCATCAGGCTGGCGTTGCGGCCTGGTGTTTTAAAGGTAAAGCTAAAGCATGATTCTGACTTCAGAAAGACAGCCACTGGCATAAAAACAATATGTTTATAAGTATTAAAAAAATGTGTTTGGGAGCAATTAGAACTGTAATGGATCTGGACTTGCCAGGGACAATAAGAAAAATGGAAACAAAAAAAAAATCAAGAGAAAACAAGCTGAATTTGACCAATACAAAAAGTTCACATGTACTCTTACAGTTGAGTTAATTATTATTTTTTTTTTTCACAAGGTGCCTTCCAATATGCAAAGCCATTTGGACCTGATACTTTAAATGAAGCATGGGTTAGGTTTTTAAGTCAACCGTAAGAGCGCTTGTGTCACAGCGGTGTCCCGTTTTGAGTGATGTCAGAGTGTAGGGGGGAACGTACCAATACTGGTTGCAGGAGTCATGCATAGCACTGACCCTGGGAGACCATGCGGTGAAGAGCGGAGATAGAGGTTAATAAAGGGGAAGAAACAGGTTAGCTGGAGATAGTTATCAGCATGCCTTTACGGATTCACAAACATTAATCATTGCTATGGACTGGTCCATTTGTAGTCTTTATTGTGTGTCTAGAAGCATTTTTTTTTTTTTGGGCTGGGTGGATACAACTACTGACAGAAGCCAATTACCTAGGAATTTAACTGAGTAGTGGGGGAGGGGGAGGGAAAGTCCTGAAGACTACAAATGTCCCACATTCAACACAGGCAGTACTTTACAGGAAAAAGCTAACCGAATCTTTAACCCTGAATTTGAGAGACATGCAACATAGCGGCGTGCCCACTGTCCAGCAGCAACAGGGGAGCTGGATTAGCATTGGTTACACAGTAGCGAGGCTAACAGAGCTGCTAACAGAGCTGAAGGCGGGGGGGGGGGGTGTTACAGGATATGACATCACTGGGGCGGGCACATGGACTCCATATTTACAGGAAGTGTCTAATTGGGAGAGTAATGTAGCACATTTATGTCTGTGTAACAAAGAAGGGAGCCAGAGTTACACACTCAAAGAGAGGCTCAGGGTATTCAGCTTTTACACAAACAGACACAAAACACAGCATGCTAATCTGGGTGCTGTATATTTAGCACAGAGGAAAAATCAAGCTTATCAATATCGCAATAAAGTTCTCTCTTGTGTACCA
Organism: Albula goreensis; assembly: GCA_022829145.1. Classification (NCBI taxonomy): domain Eukaryota; kingdom Metazoa; phylum Chordata; class Actinopteri; order Albuliformes; family Albulidae; genus Albula; species Albula goreensis. The sequence continues at coordinate 39,496,593 of CM040746.1, read as the reverse complement.
AAACAGTTTCTCCTCAAAATATCGACATTCACCGCACACACGTCATAAGCACAACACAGCACATTAGCTTCGCTATAAGAGGGGAAACCTGGAGAGCTGGAGATGATTCTGGACTTTTATTTAATCTGGCCTCCTGATCAAATTTGGAGAAATCATTAAGTGCCTGAACAATATTAATGAAAGTCCAGCACATGCTCACCTGCGGTCAGCATTTTGGTTATATTTCCATCCAACACAAACATGTTTTACATCCCTGATTCTGCTCCAGTACATACACATTTACCCCTTTTGTGCACGGTGTACTCAATACATTACATACAGAAAAGTCTTCTTTTTTCTCACCCTGAATGTCTCCAACTAATTTGACCTAAGCCAAATTTCCTACAACCCCCTTAAAAAGGAGGTCTGATCGCTAAGCATGCGACTAACGCATTATAGCCAAGTCAACAGCCAGTGATGCTTTCATTAATATTTACATTTAAATAAAAATAAAATCTGATTAATTTAACTTCCAGACAGCAAGAAGACAATGTAACAAGAATTTTAGGTCATAAACTTTTTAAAATGTTTTACTTGTAAAATTATTGTAAATTATGGTAAATGCAATATTTATAATATGAGTAATAAAAAAGAAAACTTTTCTCAAATTTCGTCCACAAGAGGGTTAATCTCCCCCTTTAACATTCCTTTCCACAGTCATAACTAACCGCTGTGCCTTCAGAGGCAAAGTGACCAGTGACATACTGCAGGTCTTTAACTCCACATGCTAACCCCAGGGAAACATAAAACAAAACATATGCTATCTACACACAATCAGGGAATACATTTTTCATGATTAATCAAGAAATACTGATTTTTTTTGGACCATGGATGTCTGTTTTGGGTGGGGAGAGGGACCAGGGAGGGCACTAGTACATAGGCCGTCCTGAACATTCAAGTCCAGCTATCAGCTGTCAACGATGACAAGATCCTCTTTGATGTGTGTCCTTCTAACAGAGCAAAGTCTTCAGAATGTGGTTGAGAATGTTGGGGTATGAAAATCAGTATTACTGGATTATTCAGGAGAGTAAAATCACAGCCCTGGATGACAATGTGAGTGAGGGGTGACCAGGCTGAGGACGCACACTGCTCAGTGGAATGAGGGGCAAAGGGCACTGGAGGGGTCAAAGGTTAAAGGTCATATGGCTGACCAGGGGTTGGTTGGAGGCACAGTGAGGGGAAGGATGGGGGGCCGGGCAGGGCAGGGCGGGGAGGGGCAGGGCGGGGGTCGGAACGTACCTGTGGGAAAGAAGGCAGCGGGCTGCTGCAGCTGTGCGTTGGCTAGGGCCTGCTGGTAGTGCAAAACACTGGGGTTGAAGAGTGTGCTGGCCCCATTGCTTTTTTCAAGTGCTGGTCTCTTTGGAAGGGGCTGCAGGACCCCATGGGGGAACGCCTACAACACAGGGTGGAAGAGTAGGTTTAGTACCACAGAGCAACACTAGGCTTAACACAGAGCTTAACACTGCTGTACGTTCTGAGCTATGCACAGGTATATTAGCTATGGATATTCTGCAATATTATAGTGTATGCTCATAAAATGGACAATGAAAAATTGCACAATAATATAAAATACAATACTTGTCAAAATATTTTACTCATCATAGATTAAGATACAAAAATATGGTAAAACTTTAACTTTACTAAACTTTACTAAAACATGGTAAAATTATGAATTGTAAATGTCTGGAACTAGAGGTATGATAAAAGTATCATCTACTTTTACTTTTTAATAAAGCAACACAAAGAATTCTATTTGAAACATCTTTCGAGGGGTTAAAAAATGTACAATAACTTGATGGCAAATGATCTGATACACAAATACTTGATGGGTTTTAACTGGCTCGGAAAATAAAAAGCCAAATTAAATTCTGTGAGTTGCTACAGTACATTAAAAAAAGCTACATGCAAAGCAAAAGGTGAAAGGTCAAAGTACCAGATCTACAGTTGCCTCGAGGGGTCGCTTCATTGCTTTGGCAGTCGACTGAGTCTTTAAATAGCAGGCAGCGAGCACATGATGGCAGTGGGCCAATGGGATTCAAGCGTATTAACATACAGGTAACAGCAAGCAGAGGTGCATCATGGGGGACAGCATTGCATTGTGGGTAGGTGAGAAGGAAAAAAAAAACAAAATAATCTGAATGCAGTATACCACATACAAAACAACAGGCATGCACATAAACAAAAAGAACTGTTTCAAAGGAATACTGCTAAGTTCTGAATTAGTACGAAAGCAAAAAGCATCTATTATACCTTTAGTTAAAAGCATAAGAAGTACAAAGGTTCATATTGTACAGTAAACAGTGCACTGGGATTGCAGTTATTAGTTACATATGATTTTTTTTACTGTTCTATAAGATCAGACATACTAAAAATCAAATAGCCTATTAAATTATTAGTAGGTTACCAGAAATTATTATATTAAATATTAAATATCAATACCATAATACCTACAAACACTGTATACACAGATAAACAACAGCACATTTAAACTTCCCCCTTGGACTAAAACAGGACTTCACCATGTAAAAACATACCCCTGCTAGTATAAAAACAAGGGTAAACCCTTAAACGGCTGTTGTGTTGTAAAATCAGACCCTATGAGTGACTGTAAGGCGGCTTAGGTGCGTTTCCACTGAAAGATGCCACGTGAACTGTGAGGAGGGCATTAAAAAAATAAGCCCCGCCATGTTGAAATGATTCGATCTGCCGCCAATGCTGTGCTGTAAGCAGGTCGAGACAACAGGCAGCTGGGTTCAGATCGGTTCCTTCAACACTTTTGACACTGTCACCCTGAGCAGTGCTAATCATTAAAGTGATTTAAAGCAGGCATATACATGGAGGCCTATTCTGGTCCTCCTTAGCATGCATCGTCCTTTAAGTTATTCCTCTGCCAGGGTCCAATTTCACCTGCACAGCACTGCAATGCAGCCATTGTGCCAGGCGGATTTCACGCCATCGCGCTGCGTCAACACTTTTTGGAAAACGGAACAAATTCCATGTTCCCGTTATCATTTTATTCCATTTTTCCTTTTGCCCAAAAAAGGCAATTAAATTTGAAGTTCATGTACTTCATTTTCATTTAAAATTTGACTCAGGTTCTAACACCTGCAGAAAGCTAAGAGGAATAAAACAAATCTGCAGCCTTTTTTTTGTTTTTTAATTCTGCCTTCAATACGAGGTGACATCTTTCACAAGAAACAACTTCCACTGCCTTGCCATCTCATGTCATGTGGTGGTCACATCAATTATTATATATTTTTTTGTGCACAAATTGATTTAAAAGCTATACATTGTCACTAAATAACATTGCAACAAACAGATAACTCAAACTCAACTGCTAATAACAGTGAGAACAGAATGTGGAGCTCTGTTTATTTTTAAATCTTACTGATTATTTCAAGTTCATCCGTTTCTTACGAGTGAAACGGAAACGTATGAAGGAACGAGTTTGACAGCATGTACTGGTTTGCTGAACCAAGAATATAATCTTCTGAATACTGAATAACTTACTGACCAGTTTGTCCTATTGTTTTTCAAACCGTATAATGGTCATGGCAAGCAGATGCAAACCATTTGTTTCTAATACATAAAAATGGTAGCCCTGTACATATAATGTAAACTATAAAAAGTACAGCAGATTCTATTTTTATTGATATGAAATCTATTAAAATTAAACATCTACAACTGAACAAAGGGAATCTCATGCGCTTTGGAAACAGTAAATGTAAATAAATAGTTTCATAAAAATTTGACGGGAATAATCTGAAAAACCCACAATTTGGTCCTCTCGGTCTGGCAGTCTAAACCAACCCCCAGGTTAACTCTTCACCTTGGCTCAAGTCTGGTGAGCACTTTGGCACAAAATGGCTGCCATGCAAGGCCCAGTTGAGTGCTACAAACTGCTGATTTTTTGGGTGAGTCTCCAACCCCCCTCTCCATCTTTCGCATGGATATAGGCATTTGAAGTCCCTGATACGAAATATGCTATATGGATACAACGGATTATTATTATTGCTAATTACTATAAATGAATTTATGAATTTGTTTTATGTCAAATGAAAAACTGCACATTCATCAAAATAAATACAAAAGGAGGTAAAGTTTGATTTTGTTTTTTTTTTTTTTTTTTTTTTTAAGTAGGTGGGGAAGAGGGGGTGTTGGGCTGGGGGGGGGACGTCGGTGCGTCACATGAGATGGAAGAGGCAAACACAGCAGGCGACAGGTTGCAGTGGTGGAAAAAAAGATGACAAAAGCAGCAAAAAGAAACAAAATATAACGACAAAAGTGCAACGGTACAGCAACTATAAACCTGCCTGACACCCCAAAGAATGCAGATTTATATCAGTGCCGACAGCGAGGAGCAAGACCACAACAACCATTCTTTTTTTTTTTTTTTTTTTTACACAAATAAGCGATTGCCAAACTGTTTTGGGATGTTGGTCTGAATGTAGGATTAAAAAACCATGAGAATGAATCTGTTTGCAAGGAGTGTGTTCTGATTGATTTTATGGAGGACTTCCCTTCGGGCTTCTGAAAGAAGTCTTGTTGCATGATTCAAAAGGGTGAATGAGCCAAATATCGATCTCAAGAGCATATATGGGAGGCCTTAAACCGCCTTTCCACGCGGAAAAAAAAAAAAAAAACATTCAAAATATTTGCCTGGAGGAAAACAAACCTCCAACTCATAAAATGGAAAGTTTATATGTAGTACCTGTAAAAACTGTGCTGAGTTTAAAATTACAGTAAATATAAAATATTACATAACTGTGCAGGGCATTCCAACGAGAATACGGATTATAACAGAGCTCTGGCCTTCATAGCTGACAGACCTCACCTGCAAACAGTGAGAGGACACTGCGCCCATGGGGGAAGATTTAATGACATTTGGTCCTCTCTTAACCAGTGAAGAAGTTTTATCGGTTCATGGAAAGTTTAGGAAGTAACTTACGATGATGTGATTTTTTCTCCCCCCCTTCCCCACCCAGTTAAACGGGAAATACTGATTTGCAGACCCTAAATGTGGGCGGGGGACTTCTTGTGACTGGCTTTAATGCTCAACATTCTGTTCCGCTCTTGATTTGTGTGCTTATGACGTGCCCGGGCCCTCTAACTCAGACATTTATGGCCTGAGACATTTACGGACGTTTGCTAATCAGTTCTTAACTAATCAGGAAAAAAAAACATCACACCTCTAGTGGACTGCTACTACATAAACGTTTGTCGACTGAAAGAAAGCAAAGGTGTTCCTTTAAAAGTCCCCTCATTGCCAGCACACTGCAGTGGAGGATCATGGGATAGGAGCAAGCAGCAATGGAGCAGGCGGATGGGGAGTCTGGTGCTGGATGAATACATGGACATCCTGGAATCTGGACTGCATGAACTCACTGAGGAAACCCATGCTGGCCATTAAACAGCAGATGAGACTCATGGAGGAAAACAGGCACTGCGGAGCGACTGCAGAAGCAGACAAACTGATCTGCCTTTTGGAGAGGGACACAATCATTGTACGACCCTCCCAAAGATGATGTCATCGCAAATGAATGAGCCAGAAATGATTCCACTGATTACATGAGCAAATTTTGTCCTTATTTGCACCAAACCATAAACAAAATTTGAAGGGGATGATTTCTGGTTCTTTTACAAATAGGTTATTTAAGTAAACAATACACAGAATAATGACTTTAGGGGAATATACTGCACCGGGCTAGTATGATAATTATGTTTTCTTCATTTATAGAAAAACTAATTCATTGTATTTAAAAAAAAGATAGCAAATTGTACATGCTCACTGTGTTTTCTGATGGGATTTTATAAAACACAGCAGCAGTGCGACATATGCAACATACAGATGCTGAATGCGGCCTCAAGCCACACGTTTGGAATGCACGACTCACGTTATTAATTAGTAATAAAACAGCGCTCCACATTGTATGTACTAAACGGTGAGATATTATAAGTACAATTTAATTTTGAATCAAACAATTAAGCAGGCAGGAATGTGTGCACGACCTCTCGCTGCTAACTGAACATGAATTAATCTGCATTATTCTGAATTTAAATAAGTACACTTCATACTGTATACACATATTAATATAATAAACATTTAATCATGAAAATCCAGTCTGGTTTCTCATTAATTAACCAACAGGCTTTGTAAAACGTGTACAATAACTGGTATAAAGTTGCTCACACACTGTCCACCAAAAATGAGCAATTCTGCAAATGAATTTCCCGGTGAGGTTTTTGCTCTCCTTAGGGTCATATGTTAACGGTGGTTGTGCTCACTGGCTGTGAGGCGCTTCAGGTGGACAGAGAGACAGTTTTATACCAGGTATGCAGGTGGCTCAGGTGTGGGGGGACTGTTCAAACCAGGGTTTGAAGCAGTGGTGTCAAGACTCCCAGTGGTGTCACAGTCCCCGACAGTGTAGGAAGGGTGTAGAGAGGCTTAGAGTGACGGTGTGTGAACTACAGCAGTGTAGAAGGGGTGTAGCGTGGGTGTAGGGAGCTAGGTGTATTGTCTCAAGGTGTGAGCAGGGCAAAGGTGGAAGAAGGAGTGTAGAAGGGGTGTAGGGTGCATGCACAGAGTGAGTAGGGAAGGTGTAGAGTCACAGTGTGCGAGCTGGAAGGGTGTAGGTGGTGTGCGGGGGAGGGGCGGGGTCTCAGCGGCGTGTGGGCGGGGCTTACCATGGCTGCGGCGGCTGCCTGGGCAGCCACGGCCGTCTGATTGGCCTGGTGCTGCGCGGCTTTGATTTTGGCCTGCAGGTGGGCGGGGGGGTGGAAGTACTTGCACTTCTCCCGTGAGCAGCGGCTCTTGATGTAGTCCATGCACACCGTCACCGTGTTGTCGCTCGTGTCGATCATGGGGCTGTCGCTGGGGTGTGCGAAGCGGCAGTCCGTCTCGCCACGGGCACAGTTACCCCGCTGGAACTCCCGACACACCTGACACACGCACGCGAGCACACACACACACACACGTACAAACACACACATGTGCCCATGTGTGTACGCACAAACACACATGCACAAACAGACACATACAGACACACACACACAAACACACATACACAGAGACAGACAGACACACATGCAAACAGGCACACAAAAAAGAATAAAACATGCCAGTCATGACAGATGAACACTGAGTCGAGACTGACTTTATTTGCAGTAACCTCAAATAACATCTGACTTCAACTGTCTGCTTTTGTACGATACACTGCTTTGCAAATCCCTCTGATGTCCATCTGACTTCAAGAAGAAAAGCTTGAAACAGAAAGCAAGACTCCAAACAACAGGAAATTGGCACTCCACACATCATGCAGTTCCTTCCTCAGCACTTTCTGAAATTACCATCCGATGCTACAGAGATTCCATTTGTTCCTCAGTTACACGGCCTCCATGGATATCGAACCAAACCTTCCAAGAAGTGAAAAACTGATGCCGCTTTCTCATCAAGCTGCTATGAAATAAAGCTCTATATCAGCAATTTCTGGAAGAATATGAGACTCAACCATGACAGAAATTAGATGTTAAAGGGGCCAACTGTGTGTAATTTGGAAGTGTCCTAAATAAGTCAAATGTGAATTGTCACCTCCGGCCTGACCTTGTGGAGGTACGATAAATGCTGAAATGTGATTGGCCACCTCCTTCTTGGCTACAGTGAGGGACAGTAAACGGTGAATTCTGGTCGGCTCCAGCTTAGCAGTGCAGAGGTGCCGTAAATGCTGAACTGTGATTGGTCACCTCCAGCTTGTCGGTCCGCAGTAGCTTCTGCGTGGAGGAGGAGCCCTGCACCGAGACCGGGGGGCTGCCAGGAACGATGACCGGGGCGCTGGGGAGCATCTCCGTGGGAACCAGGCCCATGCCGTGGGTGATTGGGGTGAGATAAGGAGCATAGCTAATTCCAGGGTTCGTACCCAGGCCTTGGGTGACAGGAAATGTGGGCTGTGGAGAGGAAACAAGAAAATCTATAAGTCATCAATTCAGTTAATTTCAATCTGGTTACCTCTGCTTGCATTTAAATGCGTTGCATTCAAACACAAATTGTGTACGAGGCAGTGTGTACAATGAAATAAACACATGCATACTGTAGAAAGAACAAAAAAGCTACACATACATTCAGTTTACAAAATAAAACATTTAAAAACTGAGCGGTTGAAATAAAAAATAAAAGGAAACTCTAAGACAAAAAAATGGCACTAGAACTCCATAATTGAATATGGTGGCAGCCAAGTTCCTCAATGGTGTCAGATCATGTGAATAAGCTTCCTTTGGACTGTCATGGACTCTGATAGATGCTAGCATGAAACGGGACATGGCTCACCTACGATCGTCATCGTCAGACAAACCAAAGCTCACACAACCTGTCAGTCATCACAACGTACAGAAGACATATTCTATGGCAGAGACTAAGAGCGAAATGTTAGCATGGGGTAATCTTACAGTGCTAACAGCCAAATTATTAGCCCCAAATTAAACACATTTTACACTTACAATTTCAGGCATTTAGAAGATACTCTTATCTAGAGGCACTTGACTTGCAAAGCTCACATTCCTACATTCTATCCATTCAGAAACGTGAGTGGCAGTGTAATATAGTGGTTAGTGGAACTGGTCTTGTAACTCAAGAGGTTCAATATCCAGTCAGTGCACTGCCTGCCTCTGTACCCTTGAGAAAACCCCTCCACCAAACCTGCTTCTGAACTGGCTAACTGGCCCTGTGTTGTGCCCTAAATGTAATGAAGTTATGGCAGGTTTTGTGTGACACGGTAGTTCGGTGGATAGTTCAGTGCCTCACTTACTGAGCAAACTGTCTCACCGGGTTCTGTGCTGTAGCTCTTTTGCGGTCAATTTTTTGAAGGGATTTCAGATTTTATGCCAGAAACACTATTATTAGTTGTGCCACAGGTGTCGTTATTTGTCTGGGCTGGATTTATACCCAGTCTGTTGGATTTGTGATGGAGGAGCGAGACCCAAACCTACGTCAGTCAGGCTACATCCCAGAATTACATCCTAGACAGGCATAACGTCAGGACTGCACATGGTCTGGAAACCCACAACAATCCAGGCTCAATAAATTAACAAGAATGAGGCTGTTTTTTTCTTCTTCTCTGATTTATGTTCAGATATTTTTTTTAATGTGTATTACCATTAACAATCATTTTCACGTCACTTCCCAGGCTTCAAAACAAATGTGCTCTCCGATACTTTTCAAGGTCTTAAAACTTTTTATTATTGGTCTTTGCATTATTCATTCTGTTTCCTGACTAAACGCCAAGGGTAAGTACCCTGTTCAGGGTAGCTGGAAGCACATGCATGATTAGATATTTGAGTTCTGTGTTTGCAATTACTATGTTCTTTTACAATATAAATTTAAACTGCTAGCTGCCTTTTTGAACCCTTCCACAGTACAGTGTTATATTGAAGCCAGGCGCAGTCTGCCTCTAATAAAATATTCCCTCTCAGTTGACAGCATAACACCAGCGGTCCGTTTTTTGTGTGTGTGTGTGTGTGTGTGTGTGTGTGTGTGTGTGTGTGTGTGTGAACATGCCTGTGCGCGTGTGTATCTGTGTGTGTGTGTGTGTGAACATGCCTGTGTGTGTGTGTGAACATGCCTGTGTGCGTGTATGTGTGTGTGTGTGAACATGCCTGTGCGCGTGTGTATGTGTGTGTGTGTGTGAACATGCCTGTGCGTGTGTGTGTGTGTGTGTGTGAACATGCCTGTGCGCGTGTGTATGTGTGTGTGTGTGTGTGTGAACATGCCTGTGCGCGTGTGCGTGTGAACATGCCTGTGCGCGTGTGTATGTGTGTGTGTGTGTGTGTGTGTGAACATGCCTGTGCGCGTGTGCGTGTATGTGTGTGTGTGAACATGCCTGTGCGCGTGTGTGTATGTGTGTGTGTGTGTGTGTGTGAACATGCCTGTGCGCGTGTGTATGTGTGTGTGTGTGTGTGTGTGTGTGTGTGTGTGTGTGTGTGTGTGTGTGTGTGAACATGCCTGTGCGCGTGTGTATGTGTGTGTGTGTGTGTGTGAACATGCCTGTGCGCGTGTGTATGTATGTGTGTGTGTGTGGGGCTTTGATTGAGCCTGGCTTCCTGGAGTCAGCGCTTCTTTGGCGGTTGGGTAATAAAACAGAAACTGGTTAATATTCAGGAGGGTACGCGGGACCCCCTAACGGACCCACTCATCTACTATATTACATTTCTGAGTCTCTCTCTCTCTTTCTGGCCGACTCAACCTTGATCCAGGCCCTGAGGCGGCTGCAGCTATAGCACACGGGTGGGGGGTTGGGGGCGCTGGGGTGGCGGCTCGGGCCCCGCCCAGCCTGGCTCAGGGCAGCCAATCGTGGGGCTCCTAGAGGCGCCTGCAGTCCCTGGGCCTGATCTACAACGCGGGATCGGATTTAGCCTCACATGTAAAAAGGAATGTGTTGTTGCTCACCCTTTTCTCTTTCTTCCATCTTTCGGTTTCTCTCTCTCTCTGTGTCTGTTGGTCTCCCTATATTTTTATTTCTCAGCCTTTCTCTCTTTCCTCTCCCTTTCTCTATTCTCTGTTCTCGTCTTTTCAAACGTGTGTGCAGGAGATACGGAACACCTGCATGGTGTCAGGGGGAGATCCAACAGGGGCGTGATTCGTTTTTTGGCGGGTTTGGCTGGCCTCTTTTTCCCCAGGTGAGGGCCAGGAGGCCAGACACGGGAGGGAAGCGGCTACAGGGAGGGAGGGGATTTAGCAAAGCGTGTCTGGCTTACACACCTAGTTTTGGGAGATGACCTGTACCGTCTAACCAATCACACCAGATCAGTAACAGTGGCCCCACAGACAAAATGGCGGCAATCTGAACCTGCGACCCTAACATGAGACTATACAACACAGAGGCGTAGTCAAAGGACAAGGGGAGGAATGTGTAAAATGCAACACTATTCAGTGAGCTACCCTCTTAGAATCTGACCAATGGATGAGCTACCCTCTGAGTATCTGACCAATGGGAGAGCTTGCACGTTCAGTAAGTGCTTTCCCCAGAGTGTCCTCAGGTCGCTGGAGATGTGCTGGAGGCGGGGCCCCATGGCAGTGCCTGGGCTCATGATCTACATCTGCTGAGCCAACATGGCTGCCTTTGCTATGTGAATGGGCATGGGGTGATACTCACCATGGGCTGCATGGCAGTGCCTGGGATCATGAACTGCATCTGCTGAGCCAACATGGCCGCCGCCGTCTTCTGCTGGATGAGGTTGTTGCGCCCGTTGATCTCCAGCTGTGTTTTTAAGTGTGCTGGTGGGTGAAGGTATTTGCAATTTTCTCTTGTACACCGACCCTACAGCAGAAACAAAAAAAAATAAATAAATAAGTGAGAGGGTTATATTTCAACATGACTTCAAATGATGCAAACCCGACAACTTTCAGCAGCACTGGAGTTCAATCAGAAACTCCTGTACTGAGCCAATTGCTCCAAAGAGCGTTAAAAAATAGGCACAGATATCTACAACAATGGTTAGATCCTCATGAACCCCCCAAAAAAAAGCCCCTCAGGTAATCCTAAACTGTCGCAGCAGAAGCAGTGCAGCAGCTCAAACACAGAGCAGAGCACCCCAACACTTATTATGTTATTATTATAATATAATTATGTCTGCTTATGATAATTCATACACAAACAGCGCTCCTTGTGGGGTGGGGGCATCTACGTGGTGCTAAAATTCCCAGCCCCTCCATTTAAATCCAGTTCCTGGAGCAAACTAATCCGATATGGATCTCACTTTCGCTACAGATCACCAGTAAGGACAAGCAGGAGAAGAGAAGCCAGCCGGCGTCTCAGAGGCGAGCGCGAGAGAGAGAGCACAGGGGCTGCTGGGAGAATTCCACACCGGAGTTTAAAATGCGTCACACCTCCCTGACAGACAGCAAAAGGAGAGTGGCACCGATGCTGTACTCAAATTAGCGGCTCATTATTCTGCCAGTCTCAGGTCTGCGCAAATATCCCACCAATTTAAGACTTCACACCCCACCCACCCCCACCCCTAAAACAAACACGGCAACTTCACATTTGCAAAATCGCCCGCACATAATTATTCACATTAATCTGGTTACACCTGATGATTTTTTTTTTTAATGAGTAGTAAATCTACAGGGCAAATTATCTCCAGATTTAGAAATTTAATTTAACGTCTTTTCTCACCTCACGTCTTAGAAAAAATGAAATGCCCGGAGGTAACTCCATTTCACGAGTTTCTCATTTTTAATGAAGCCAAAGGAGCACCTTTGGTGACGATAGATGATTAGCCCCTCAGTGATAATTCCTCCAGACAGTAGGCACCCTACATTCAGCCTTTCTGTAGACCAGGGTAGCAATTCCTTAACATTCAGTGGCTTCAAAGAAATCAGGCAAACCAGAAGCCGAGAATGTAATGAGCAGTGCTTTGAATTGAAATCAAACATATTAGGCATTCAGATATTCGCGTGCGGCGAGCCATACTTCACTGGAACACCACAGCGCTGGAACTGTAACCTGAAGAAACTCACATTCCGTGCAGACTTGTCGCAAAACCAGAATTTCATAACAGAACCATGATATTAATAAAACCCAATACCCTCACAATACCACAGAAAATAAAACAAGCTCCTCTGTAGAGTCATAAGGCTTTACATCTGTACGCTATGTTCTACATTGTTGGATACATTCCAATAAAACACAAAAAGATTTGAAAATATACTGCATTTGCCAAATAAGACATTACAACTTTGATCTAGAAAAATATTTTTCTACATAAAATTATATTATGATATTTTCTTTGTCAAGTGGAGGGTGAGGAAGCAAAACCATTAACAAGCAAATTGAAAAACTGACCACAGTAGAAATGAAGTGTGCTTGAGTAAATCAAACAACATTTTCAAACAAACAGGGCTGTGCATTCAACTGTAAAGAACAGACTACTTGTTCAAATTATTTTTGTTCACAGTGGGCTTAGTCAATGATTTGATCTCAAATCTCTAAAAAAGAGATCTGAGAACATTTAACATGCACAAAATGATTTCATGAGCTGTGTCACTGAATTAGACTGACTACTACTTGCCCTCCAAAACATTTCATCAGTTTCTGCTCTCACTAATATAACAGAAATAAACTAGCTAAATAATATCAAGTAGATAATCTGGGTTTCTAATACAGGGCAGTTTTTAAATTTTAATTTGTCTTGTGGTTCAGTTCTGATCAATGATTGGTCCACCCACCCAACTGTGACACCACCCCTCAGAACTGACCAGCAGATGATTCCGTAGCATTGCCATGGTAACCCAGCCAGAGTGTGCAAGACAGTCACCCACTGAATGACACCCTCTGCAATTAGCCTACACCGAATTTGCAGATGGTCTATTTGAATCACCATTTTCCATGTTTTATTTATCAAACACAAAGTCCTCAAGCTGAGCAGGCTGCCTCGAGCTGCCTCCGGTCTACTCTGTGGAGTCACTAAGCTTCCTCTTGGTTTGTAAACGTGACCCCAGTTCAGCAGTGAGCGACATGCTTTCTCCTCAGCCACCTGGAGTGGGATTGGGTTGATGCCCCACCTGTGAAGGTCGGCCAGGTAACGCTCACAGATGACCTGGAACCCGCTCAGGGTTGATCACTCTCTCCTTGGCAGACTTAAGCCAGGGATTTTGTTGGGGCGGGGCAGGATATCAGGCATTTTTTTAATTACTTACTTGACCGTACGGCTCGTAATGCTTTTAGATGCTAGGATTAACCCGTTCTCTGAACTGTTTGCTACAGGTTCAGCCACTAAGCCTTTGGGTCTTAAGCCTAATTGACCTGCTATGAAATGACAGTGTAACACTTACCACTGCTCATCATTATCTTCTTCTCAGTACGGCAATTTGTACTATATAATGACCTGAAGTCACCGAGTCACTGAGACACTGAGAGTGTCTCTGGTGTCTGTTTTGTGAGGTCACCATTGTCCCTCAGCCTTCACAAAACCGCCATGACTTATTCAAGGGCATCATTTGAACAGTGTTGGAAGTTTTCGAGATGCATGAATGTTTGAATGATCGGAAAAGAAAATAAATTGGGACCTTTATAATCTTACAAAAACGTCACACCCGTCAGTGAAGGACACGTTCATCGCACTCCAGCTGAAAGTGGAGTATTTTTCCTCAGCTGTGAAGCCAACAGCGTCTACAGTGATTAGTAAGCTTCAGAAGGCTCTTGCACAGTTCTGCCTGAGACAGAACTCTGGGTTAATGGTTAATGGCAGGAAGGCATTGCCAAAAACTCCATCACTGAATCAATGAGCTGCAAGACAAAAACAAACTGCCACAGGACCCATGGAAGAATCTTTTCTTCTTCTTCCTCTTTTTTTTTTTTTTTTACTTAAAGCAAAAGATTGACAATACTCTCTTCTCCAGTTTTTGGAACTGAGGACATACCTTTTGTGCAAGCTGTGTTCTCATATTTTGATGCACAGCGTTGAATGACTGACCAGCGTACTGACGCTTGTAGGGAGACACCTCCAATCATGTGACAGAAGTCACATGACCTCCATAACCCTGGGCGAACGCTGAGACGTGACTCGAGATGGCGACTGGGGACACAGGATCCCAAAATTTAGAGAGGCGCAACAAACTCACACATCAGAAACTCAATGGAGTCGGGACCGTCATGAGACATACGAGCTGTGTGCTGTTATATTTCCTGCCCTACAAGGCCAACGCCAGTGATGCACACCTCCTAATCCCACTCAAAGAAATACTGATAAAACAGAAACAGAGAATGGTGATGTAGTGCTCCATAAAACAGAGAATGGTAATGTAGTGCTTCATAAAACTAGTTAGGAAAAACTAGTTATAAGCCACAGGGAACCTTTTTGAAGAGGAAGACAGACAATTCATCTTGACGGACAAAATACTCTACAGCCATACGTTAACAGCCAGAGTACCTTCATTAACATGTGGCTTTTTGGACATTGCAACAACAGCATTTTCAGACAACAGGATGTGATGCATGGCTGAAAAATTAAAACATCAAAAAAAAACGTGTTGAAATAACTGCAGTGATTAAGGTCATGCTGTGCAGAGGAGCACAGAGGGACTTATCATGTTTACATTCGATGATAATTTCACGCACGCCTGTGTGTTTTGGCATGCACCATGTCTCAAAGGGGACCCTCCAAAAGATTTGCTTAGTATTGGTTACACACTAATGAATGAAATTTCCTGGTCAGCCCGGGTAAGCAATGCATTTAATTGCATTATCCTCCGCTAAAAACCTCACCTCTGAGTGTGGCTTTATGTACAGCTATCTAGCTGGACCAGCGTAGCAATCAGCTGCTTCGAATGTTTTGCCAGCTTGTCATTCACTCAGTGGGGGACCCACTCATTCTAAATCCGTGTACATTTCTGCGGGCCACTGCCCTTTGTGACTCTATAGGCCTCAGCTATTCACGCTTATTTGGCCGCCTATAGCTTATCTCCACAGTTCGCACTTGTCGCTAATCTCCACTAGTGGTCATAGAGGTGTACTGCACCAAACAACACACTTTCCGTATTAACCCAGTTAACATGGTTGAAATTTTTTTTTTGATAACGTAAATAAAAATGGTCTAAAAAATTATACTGTAAACTATAGACTGACTTGCTTATAGTAAAATGTAAACCTTAAAAACAAGAATGGAAATGAAACAGATATATCTAACACTTTTTCTTACCACATGATGTGCAAACAAAACCTGGTAAGAACCTTAAACACATAGAGCTGATCCTGTAAAGTGATTTATAGTTTATTGTATAACTTTAATCCAACATTAATTTTATATTTAATTCTAAATTTACATGTTTTCTAATTTTCTGTTTTCTGGAAGGAAAAAGTTTATCTGAATGAAGAACCCACACAGTGTTTAGTTGCACCTATCAATTTCTAGAAATCAACCAAGCACTTTCTTTAGATTTTATGAGATCACAGAATAACCTCCAAGGCGTATTTAAAACTTAATGAACAGGGCAAAATGTGAGGCTCAGAGAAATGGCCCGGTGGTGTGAGAGATTGCATTAGTCACTGAGACACGCTGGAAGGACTGCCTGCCCGCTGCAAACACTTACGCATAATTACAGTACAAAAAGCTGCTCCACGAGGCACGCAGTTCTACCCCGGTATTTTGCTCTCACAGGGTGGGGAAAACACACCCAGGCAACACAACAGCGTGGCATTTTGGCCACTGCAGGAAAATGCATTTGGCTGAAAGAATTAAAAAAAGTTTTTTTTTTTTTTCTTAGTAGGACAAGCCATTTCATGTCTCTGTAGGAGCATATTCCTTCCGTCTTCATAGTGCTCACCCCTCCAGGCGCTCATTTCTCAAAGCAAAATCGTTACAAATTACAACTCTTCACAGAGTCAGCCTAGGAACAGACACCGTTTCCAGGATACCAGAGGAGTGGTGGCGGAGTAGAGTTTTATATAAGAACACTGCAGGGAAATATGCTTTTTGCTTTTGGAAAGAAGAGTACGTAGGTGGTGTTATTTTTGTCAAAGTGCACTCTAGTTTACAAAAAAAAAAAAAAAAAAAAAACTACAATCAAACAAGTCAAGTTCGCATTGTTTTGGTTAGGATGCTCACAGAGAAGCGGGAAATGAAACCGGGAAAGGAACACTAACGATTAGCTCTACATGTCTTTTCTTTGGAGACGCTGTTCGGCGACGACAACTGGTGGAGGTTACAGAGGGTTCACTGCGTAGGGAGAAAAATAACCATATCAAAGAATCTGATTGGCTCACGGCTTCCGTGACTGTTTACTAATGCGTTTAAACTTTGAAAAAGCGAGCGGATCATCCAATAAGAAGTTAAAACAAAAATAAAAGTCAAAGGAGCTCAGAGTAGCTAGAGCGTATCCACGGGCCTGGCTTAAACGGGTTAAACCGCAGAAACTGCAGAAGCTGAGAGGTTCATAATATGAGTGTGTCAATGAGGGACTGAGAAAAGTTGGGCCCCCCGCACTTAAACAAACAGGTATGGCTTTAAAAGAGACAGCTGAAAGAGGCTTAGAGGAACTGCTGAGTGGCCAGAAACACGGCCGGCGAGCTTAACAGAGGAGGGGGATCTCTCTCTCTCCAAGTGGGCTCTCCCCGAGCTCTTTGTTGCGGAAATGGCGCCCGGCGTAACCTCCAGGCCCCTGTGCTCAGCAATACGGACGCAGGAATGACAGCGCCCCCCCCCACCACCCCACCCCCCACTGAGCTACAGAACCCCAACCCTGGCCCTGAACTTCATTTGTTGAATATGTTCCGCTGGTTGCTCCCCACACCAGATTATGTGCTTCCAACAAGCCCCCAATGACATTTTTCTCCCCCCCTTCCCCCTTTCTTAAACAAGCAAATCCCTTCCCTTAGACCCCCCTGAGTAAAATTCCACACCCCCCTTTCTGAATTAATGACAGTAAGTGTGCTCTACATATTCTATTTAAATCCTGCGAGCTTTGAAAAAAAAGAAGAAAAAAAAGAAATTAATGCTACTAATTTCATAAACAGATTAGGATTACTCTGATTTAGCCCATTTAAGGTTTTTCCCCCTTGGATTCCCCACTAATTACCAGCATTTATTTAGCTCGCGCGCTAGTACTTCCACAGTTACTGTTTACTGGATACTGTTACTGTTGTTAACCCAAAAACTGGGGAGAAAGAGTTAATTTGCCTTTGTGGCTGCAAAGAAAATTCACCTTTCTGCATCGCAGCTAGCATAGAATGGTTAGCTTAGCATTGCTATTTTCACCCCTTCCTCTTACAACGACCGGCACTGCCTAGAAAGTAGCCATCACATTAAACTGTTCACTCAAACTACACATAATAATTCAGAGCACAGGTTTTTAATATAGTATGTATAGATTTTCCTGCTTATGTTATTTTATATTTCCTGTTAATAGGCCTATTCCTTATTCATATAGGTATGTTTACACATCAGTTGTATGTACCTTGGATTTACTGTGTTGCAGTTTTTTTTTTTTTTTACATGATATGCCATCTTTTAAAAAATGTCCAGCCTGCAGAGAACACTGGAAATGCAAAGTAAAATATTTACCAATTTCGCTACAAGCTGCGCTGCCAGCTCGCGTAGTGTAAACACTTGAGATAAAAAAAACCTGCATCTCCCTAATCAAATGCTTATTGTATGGAAGGCTGCAATTTCTGCCTGGCAAGCACAAGAATGCACTTGAGTGAGGAAGAATGGCGTTTGTTTTCGGTCTTCCCTTTGGTCTCTGCTGCAGATGGGCGATTAGCATTCCGCTGCACGGCTACTCACTGTTCGGTCTTGCCAGCAGAAAGGGGGTAGAAACGGTAACACTGACTCAAGGACAAGCAGGGCTGTGTTCTTTGTCGGTGAAAAAGGTACCGATCCCTACTTTGGTGGGGGGGTCACTGTCGAGACAGCTCTTTATTTAGCTCTCTCTCTCTATGACATGAGTGATGTGTGCCCTCCATCCATTCCAAATGAGAGACCGCATGAATTATTGAAGGGCATCGTAAGCCCCCTTGCAGATGTTGTCAGAACAAGCTTCCAGCTCCTCCACAAGAGGAAACTTATTCTCTGCCCATGTACACCATAGCACAGACTCTTTTTTTTTATTATTTATTTATGACATAATGATGACAAAGCAAATAAGCTAATAATAGGATCAGTGCTAAGATGTATTAGAATTAATGCTGCTTGCAACAGGTCTAAATGGAGGCACCATTTCTGGAAAAAAAAAATACTGCGGATATGCTTATATGAAGAAACGGAATGAGATTTTACCATGGCAAATAAATGCCTTTGAAACATGCACACGTAGGTCCATTTAGGCCTTGGTGAGCTTCATGCCAACTATACTATACTGCTGTTATACTGTCATAGCTACAGTATACAGCATACCGCTCTGGTACTGGACTGTACTACTCTTAACTACACACCTCCCCCTGGCTCTGTGTGCTCCTCATAGAGACTGAGACTTGTAATTATGTGACTGAATCTATTTCTGCCACCTAAAAGAAAGCAACGATAGTTGTTATCATGCCACACCGTCTGACGGAACACAAGCCCCACCCCCACGGCGGCAGTTTGCGATTCCCTCCATTGATATTTAAAGCCACAAATAAGATCCGCGAGGCTTGCCAGCCGGTGTCAGTCAATGCAAGAGTACAGCACTGTCAGGATGTGAACTGGGTAATCACGGATTCCTGTAAAACAAGACGCCGAGCTGGCGGTCTGCGCCTCCTGTCCTCCATTAGTAGGGAAAAAAGTCATCGCTGCACAATGCTTATTCCACTCCAGTCCTTGCTGAAGAGGTATTACAGGCAAGTCCCAGGGCACCTTGGTAGGCCAGGCTAATACCTCTT
>CM040746.1:39374711-39472211 GCA_022829145.1 Albula goreensis | reverse complement strand
GCAACTGTGCTCCCAAAGCAAAGACCAATTCTGATTCAGATCAACCCCGCCCACAGCGCCATCACTCTTACCTCTGACAGGCGGTGGGAAAGCCTTTCTCCTCCAATGAGAGGGGATCCTGCTCTGTGTGTGTGTGTGTGTGTCTGCATGTGTGTGTGTGTGTGTGTGTGTCTGTCTGTCTGTCTGTACAGCAGGATGGATCCTGCTCTGTCTGTCTGTCTGTCTGTCTGTCTGCATTTGTGTGGGTACAGCAGGGGGGATCTTGCTCTGTCTGTCTGTCTGCGTGTGTGTGTGCGCGTGTGTGTGTGTATGTGTGTACAGCATGGGGATCCTGCAATGTCTGTCTGTCTGTCTGTCTGTGTGTGTGTGTGTGTGCGTGTGTGTGTGTGTGTGTGTGTGCGTGTGTGTGTGTGTGGGTACAGCATGGGGATCCTGCAATGTCTGTCTGTCTGTCTGTGTGTGTGTGTGTGTGTGCGTGTATGTGTGTGTGTGTGTGTGTGTGTGTGTGTGTGTGTGTGTGTGTGTGTGTGTGTGTGTGTGTGTGTGTGTGTGTGTGTGGGTACAGCATGGGGATCCTGCAATGTCTGTCTGTCTGTCTGTCTGTGGGTACAGCAGGACAGACTGGTGCCAGCAGCCCATAATGCACAAGGCTTAAATCCAGACAATGCATGGCTGTTTCTCTGTACTATCCCTGTTCACTGCCCTCAACCTTCTTGCACGCACTGCTGCAAGATCCTATAGAATGATACTAAATGCAAGTTTTAAAGCATTTAGGCAAATCAATTCTGTGAACACTGATCATGGGAGGATCGTTTTTTTTTTTTTTAAATATGATTTTGGCTTTGTACATAATACTACATTATGTTTTATAACCTGGATTGACACTGAAGTGTGACTCAGATACAAAAGAGTGCAATACAGGATACTGTGGTGAAAATGTGACGCTAACTCAGTAGCTGGACAGCAGTAACGGCCATGCTAGCTACAAAGAAGTGAATAGAATCAGCAACCAAAGCAACAGATTCAGGCTTCTGCTTAGTCAAATGCCCATGAAGGGAACAGAGCTCAAGGAAATGTAATACATTAAAAAAAATCTGATTAACTCAACCGAGCAGGTAATGACTGAAAGGAAGAGATCAGCTTTCAGAATACCCGTAAAGCAGGCTACGACTCAGCTGCCTGTGCAGCAGTCACCAGATCTATCCACTGCAACGGCCCAAGGGAAAAAAGAAATAATGACGAACGCAGAGAAATACAGCGTATTTGATGATCGGCCATTTCAATTTATGTGTGATCTGCTACGTCCGCTCCCAGATCAAATCAGCTGATCTGCACTCTACAGAAGGTGCTTCCTCTCCGAGTGTGCGCGCATCTTTCCAGAACGGTGATACATTATCGTTATCAAGTCACACACCCGTTCGCGTACAAGCTCACGTTTCACGTACAGATTTCAGAGGGCAAACGGACAGTGGCCCTACCTTTTGCAGACTGCTGTAATCACATTCAGGGCTGTTCTACTAATATTTCACACCATGTTCAATGAATCACATTGTGTGAGCGCAGAGAACTCAAGATGTTAAAGCTCAGTGAAGAGAATAAATATTTAAATGGTTGATTTGTAAACAATAACCAGGCTATTTATAATTAAAGTTAGCCTGTAATTAGTACCCCAACTGCTTTCCTGCAGCACCTTACACAGCCAGAGAAATGAAATAATGTTTCAGACCAAATCAAACTGAACAACAACAACATCTAAAAAGATTTACAAGAATGTTTAAAGAAAACTCTGGGAAACATCTGGAAAAAAGTGTCAAAGCAATCATCAGTAAAATGTTTTTGGGGTAATTTAAAAAGTTTAAAGATGTCTCATTACATTTTTACATGTTTAAATGAGGAACTCAACAAGCCTAGTAAAATAGGCTAATTTGGTCCAATTACTCTTTATTAGTTTAGTGGTGCTTTCGTGTTCATGTTTGATATTTTCAGCCAGTTTCCACCCTAATAAGCCAGATAAGATATAACTGGAGAGCAGGAGGTACGCATTACGCAATTCTTTTCATTTCATTAGGCGAGTTACATTCTAATTTTTCTGGCATCTTTTCGGTTTGTTACCCTCACTTGCAGCACGTGACTGTAATACGAGGAGATTCTGTTTTGGTACCAGCAATGAAACAAGGAGATCCTTTGAGCCAAAGAATCAATTCAGTCACATTTATGAACAACTTATACATACTTCATACATACTTCTCCATACTTTAACAATCCATGCCTCTATCTAGTTGGCTTTCAGGAAACCAGCAACGTAACGGACGACGCTCCAGGTTAATGAGAAATTAGGTTAGCGTAATGCAGTTAACATTAGGCATCTGTGCCAAGAGACTTTCGAGATAAATCTTCCATACTTCTTCTTAGCCCCATATGTTTACTCTTCCCTCACCCTCTCCGCTGCTGGCAGCCATCTCACCACCGACTTACCCCACTCGCAGTATCTACAGCTGTGCTACTGTAGGACATTGATGAACTCCTGAACAAGGACAAAGTGAACCTCTGGCTGCGTAAGGAGGGGATGGATGCATTACGGAGAACCCAAACCAGTTGCCATGGAGGCTAACCCTCAAATCCTTGAAATACAAACACAGGATTGTTATTTTTTTGTTTGTTTTATTTTTTGTTGTTGTTTGTATCAGTTCATTAATACTGTTGCTGCAACCTGCACGCCCACAGTGTTCCATGCTGTAGTATTTCAGCACCTGTACACAATAAAACTTGACACTTCTAACTATGTGTGAATCTAACAAGCCAGGTGACATGACCCCTGTCCACCCTCCCTCCATCCCCCCGACCCGTTATCCCCGTCCCCAATAGTAAAAAAGCTGAACCGTGAAAACTCATGAGCTTGGATTACATCTGTCTATTCCTGGATACCCATACCCGAGAGTAATCTTCCTTTTCATTTGTTTTGTTTTGCTGAAAAAAAAAAAAAAAACTTCAGCTATGTGAATTTCTGGCTGATGCCTACCTGCCAGAAAGTGCCCGCCAGTTCAGTCATGAGGAGCCAAGATTTCACTGGGTAAAACTTTCCCTGGGTCCATATCCTAACCTTGGTCCACTGAGAGGGGAAACAGGAAACTCATCGTAGGTCAGCGCTCATACTTCACACTTTAAGGGCTTCTGTACGAGCCGTGCATTTTGGACCGTCGGAATTTGGAGGCAGAGGATCAACAGACAAGAGGCATCTGTACCATCTTAGCTGGGCAAACAAAGAGGCTTAATGCCCTGAACAAAAATATGCTGGAAAGAAACATGCACAAATCCGCCACTGGAATCCAAAGCAAAGGCACTGTGGTAAAATGGCTGGCGGTTTGCTTGTTTTGTCTTAGGCCACTATAGTTTACATTTTCTGGGAAGTTTTTTTTCTTGCAGTCATAATCTATTTGTAATTCTCAGACGGGCAGAAAGTGGATTTAGATTTTTTTGTCCATATATCCTTTTTATAATTTTTTTTTTTTTGGACAGCCCACACTGTCCACCTCCTTTTAATTACACCCTGTGAATGTGAAGGTTCCAGAGCACAACGGCTAGCTAGCCATTTCCAAATCTTTGTTTAATGTTTGGATGTCATCTTATTTCCCAAGTGATCACACAAGGTCAAAGTAGGAAGCTTTACTTCAGTGGAGACAGGCATGGGCAGCTTTGGAGGGAAAGAGTAATAATAATACCAGAGAAAAGAGAGAATCAATGTGCCGGAAAGAGCCAAAGAGCCACTGCAGAACGCTGAGAACTCCACAACAAAAGTGCAACGTTTCTGTTTACATCACACCTGCACCTACTTATACATGCTCTTATGATTAAACTCACACTCAATCCCATGCTCATAGCTAGCTATGTACAAGATGATTTGGGCTAGGAACCAATTAAATAAACTCTGCCTCAAAATTGGTACATACAGTTCAAATAAAAATAGAGTTTTGTCCTTTTTTTTTTTCGACTTTGTAATGGACATAATGTTATCTTGTCTCCATTAAAGCAGGCAATACTCAAATTTATGAGGCAATGTAAATTCTGTTAGGAGTGAATTACGTATGGCTGAGTTTGTTTCAGTGACTTTAGCCCTTGGTCTATTTCTAATTGATTTGTGCATGGCTCTCCAGGCTGGCAATATGCACACAAATAAAAACCGTCTGGAAATGTCAGATTACAAAATTCCACTTTCACAGAACAGAACTTTGTGAAGATGAGATGTTACGAAACAATGATTGGTGGGGATTACTGTAACTCATCAGTGACTCAGATCATTGTTTGCGACCAGTTGTTGGATTTTTCTGTGGTGAGATCATATCAATAATTTTCCGATTGGATTTAAAAACAAATAAATAAAAAGTGAGTGACTGACCATGCGTTTTACTCATTAAAGGGTCTGCGAGCCTTTACTCTCCCACTGCCATTAAAAAAGCCTTCACACACAAACGGCTGTTCCAGCTCAAGTTTCCTCAAACAAGCTGACACAATAATTTTATCCTTTCCCTTTATGCAATTTTCCCAGAATTATTAGGGAAACAAAATTCAGAAAAATGCACTTTTCCCCACATACAGTGTGACTTACATATCAACATTCAACATTCTCATTTCCTGTTTCAAGCTTGGTCCATCAGCAGATCTTTGGGTCCTTCATGTGAATGCTGGGTTCACATATATAAATAAATACACTTGTACTGTGCTTCTGTCTTATGTCAGGAATGAGTACCTCCATTCTTAGAGGGCCAGTTTGCATGTAGAGATTCCTTTCCACCATTTACTTAGGGCTCATTGGCTAATTAGCCATGTACACCAGGACCTGCTCACTGGTAAATGTTAGGTTTGATGTCTCGTGTAAGGACAGAATAACAGCCGTTTAATTTTTCATTCACTAACAAGCCAAGAAATTTAGCCGAAAAGACAGATCACATAAAACGGCAGAGCTAATCAAATTAGAGCAAAAGCACAAGGCAAGAAATCCAGAAACAGATACTCGCCCAGATCACCCACCCCTGTCTTATGTGATATTTCCTGCTCTCGCGCTGACGTCAGTCTTGGCTGTTTTTTTTTTTTTTTTTTTTTCCCCGAACACTGTCACAAAGACAAAATGGGCCCCTCTCACGAGGCGGTCTCTGCTCGCTGCTTGCCTCTAACAAGCGCTGAAGTGGCTGAAGTGTTGAACAGGAAGTGAGTAATAGGTGATGCTGTGTGACTCACACCGCCGCGCACAATGGGGTACCTTCATTTTCGCGCCGCGAAGGGGGACGGGGCCATTACCGCCCCAGCGAGGACTCGTTTGAATAATGAGGACCGCATCGGTATCAATCACAAATAACACAGGAGGCATGGAGGAGAGGGAGGCAGAGCACAGCAGACTGAGCACTAATCAGCAGGGGAAAAACCTCAGACTTTACCTTTGTGCTTTTGTTGTTTTGTTTTCCTTGTTCTTAACATGGGGCTCCATGGGTGTCCTCTGCTCTTATCCCTGACTCCTCGCTGCTGCTTCCCGCCCCACCGGCGGCCGTTCCTTTGAGTCCGTAATGGTATATGCGGTGCCAATTAGTACCACCACCTGTCGCGAAGGTTCAGTGGGGTAGGCATCTGCTGGGCGTGAAACTAGCCACTGCCACCGCCACTGCTGGACCCCTACCCCCCCATTTCACCCCCACCTCGCTTCACTTTCGTCCCTGAACTCTGTCGACCCCCGTCCCCCCCCACACCCACCTTCTGCCAGGCCCTGAACTCTGTGGAGCGGCTGCTGGAATAGAAACAGCAGGCGTATACTGGGGCACCCACCTCACCACTCTGTGCACCCACCCCCACCCTGAGTACTCCAGACATGGTGACATCATTTACCAACTCTGCATTTCCAGGCATGAAATGGGGGGTGGGGGTGGGGGTTAAAATAATTAAAGTAAAATTCACTTAACTTTATCCCTCATCTCCTAGCTAGATGGAGGACAAGCATTTTTGCTGTGACTGAATGAAGGCGCAAAAAAAAAAAAAAAAAAAAAAAAAAAAAAAAATTGAAATGAATTGAAGTGATGCCGAGACACTAATCCCTGCATTAGTGAATTATCTTAGCGTAACAGGATTTGCAGTGCGGTCTGTATGGGAAAAAAATCATTTCTGATTTCACACCGACATATTAATCGCATTTCCCTTTGCACTAATGAATGTCAAAACTCTTGAACGCAGATTCAACTGATGACAATAACAATCCTTCAAATATGGATTTATAGAGTCATTAATCACAATTTTTAAAAACGTATTAAAAATGAAAAAAAAGGATGCACAATGGATCATAACCGAAATACTGAAATAATTTCTCTTTCTGTGTGCCAATGTAGCTAAAAAGTTTAAGAAAAGATTTACTGTACAAGAAAATACCAGCTCATTAAATGGAGGTGCTATTTTAGCAGTGTATCTGGTGGCAGCTTGGTGCATAAATCTCCACAGTCTGCAGACATTCGCTGGCTAAATTAGACAAATCCCCCAGTAACAGCATTTGTGACGCTGGTCACCCCACCCACACGCTGAATGTTAAACACCACGCAAATAAACAAGACGGCGTATGCGTACGCACACACACACACACACACACACACACACACACACACACACACACACACACACACACACAAGCACACACATACAAAGGAAGGTATCTTATAACAAAGAGATGGCTGGCATTCATGATCCGAAACATTATTATTTTTTTTTTTATAAAAGTAGGCTGAATGGACGAATGGTGAAACTGATGAAACATTACACACGCAAAATTTACAGTATGCCTTTAGCCTTTCTTATGGTTAATGTGATCACTAAGACGAGCAGAGCGCCGTTCAACATTTGGATAATACCATTCAATGAAACAAAAGGGTCCCAAGATTACCTTCACAAGGTAAGGGGAATATAGAAAGAAAGGAGGTGTGCATTTCCCAATAACCTTTCAAAGGAATGACGGAAGGGCTCATTCCTCAGAGCAGAAGCCATGCTGACAGTCTTTCAAAGGCAAAAGGCTCAGGGTACCTACTCTGGATTCTACCGTTTCAGCACTGAATGGATCTCTGGGCAGTCATTACAGCGCTCCTCAAACCCCGATAAGGCCGTTGTGCTGCTGCGTGCACACACACACATACTTAGACACCAGGTCCTGATCCTCACAATGTAAAAGACTTTCAATCTGCTTCTCACCATCTCCCGATGCCAATGGCTGCTGGGATTCCTCACAAACACAAAGCTTAAAGAATACATACATATTGACCCTCATGGAAAAAAAAAATGGCTCTGAAATGTTTGAATCACATTTTGAAGACACTTGATTGAAAGTACACAGCACGGTGTTGTTTTCTCCTGGATACTGACGCTCTGCTTACGATTTCACGCGGAGCATTCCGAAGGCGTGAGGCAGGAGACGTATGTCCCAGAAAATCATTTGGCATTCAACTCAGAGCCACTGCAGCCAGGAAGCCGCTCGTGCCGTATCTGGGATTTAAAGGTTAACGACTAATTAGGTAAGGCCTCTTATTTCAAAAGGCAATTAAAACCCCCCTCTGCTCATTAGAGGCTTTCTGTGGCCTTCCCCCAGCTGTGAATCCTCCTCTCACCCGCCCCGCACCCCGCCCTGCTGACTGGGACAGACCCAGCCCTGGTCGTATTTCATGGCAGTATACCTGGGAGGGGGCTACCGTCCAGCTCCACCCCCCCCCTGCTCCCCACTTCAAACATCATCCCACATCTTTCTGCGATTAAAACTGTACTATTAACGATGACACTACTGTGTGATCCTCGTTCCTCATAAACGTGCATCGTGTAATGACTAATTGATTTTTGGTGTGCAGAAAATACGTGTAAGTTTTGAAAACATAAATAAATAAGATGATACTTTTATAACCTCTTACCAAACCAGCATGGGCAATGGATAATGAAGTACTTGATAGCACAAACGTTTAAAATTCATCGTGATCAAGTTTTAGGTTCACGGTTGTTTTTGTTTATTCACTGACAGAAAAACAAAAAGGAGACCCCAGCTCTATGTTCACGTTGGACCGTGGGGCTTCCAGAGAGCCGGGATACGGAGGCTGGAGGCTGGAGGCTGGAGGATGTGGGGTTGCTCCACGTGGTCCGTGGGCTGGGAGAGGGAGGCGTGAAGTGCAGCGCCTGCAGCGGAGCCCGCGCCCGCCGCCGTACTAACAGCGCGGAGGAAGTGATTAAGTGAGGCCTGTGACGCGATGCGCGTGGGCCGAGGTCATGGCCCCCCGATGCTCGAGCCGCAGCGGCGCAACCGTTACGCAACACAGCGAGCGGGGCCGCACTTCAAATGCGGTGCGCCACAACGAGTGGAAATAAGAATCCCTCGCTAAGTGTCATAGCTGGAGACGTGAATAACAAACACGGTAACTCCAACTTTTCAGGAAACAGATTTACTCACATGGTGATTTGAATTAAGTTATCATGCATGCACGTTTATTCACACTCAAAACCTGATTTTAATTTTTTTTTTTTTTAACAATGCCATTAGTATAACAGAATGAATGCAACTGAAAGAAAAAACATTCAAATTCATACTTCCTTTGATCAAACAAGTGTTATTACAATTCAGCCAAACATCTGAGGAAGAACGGTGTAGTAAACGACAGGCTCAGAAATTCCACAAACAGCATAGCGCCATGCTTTGCTTAATTCCTCCTGACAAAACTGACAGCTCTCGCCCGAATATGCTGGGGGCAGACGAGGAATGGGTCCAGGAATTCCAGTTGTCTTAAACTGTAACTGTTCCTTTTTTCTCGCACCGGGACTACAGCAGCCGCCCCGCTGCGCGGAGCCCCAATTAGGTCAAATAAAGGAGGCGATGCTATAATCAGCTCTTAGGCCGAGAAGCCTGGATCCCCCTCCCGCTCATCGGTAACAGCTGGAGGGGGGGGCCCGGGTGAGCGAGGTGCGCTCGTTAGCACCCCCCAGGCTGGCCCGGCCTGCCCCCTCGCACCCCCCCCCGCCCCAGCCCTGGCTCTCCGCCTCCCTCTGCCTCCTTCCCCCAGGGACACGGCCCACAGGAAGCTGCTCCTCCCAGGCTGGGCTGTGACTGACAGGCCGGGCCCCGAAAAACAACTCGCCACATCTGGCTCTGCACGTATCGGGGGCAGGGTGGGGTGGGGAGAAGGCCCGCTCCCTTTCGCTCCCCTGCAGCGCGAACCTCACCCTCCTGCAGGGGTGGAGGATTGGAATTCACAACAGCAGGCTGACCCCACACTGTCACTTGCTTATTATTCATATTAATTCATTGTCATTTCATTATTCTGTTGTCAGTTTTTTTAGCATTGCGCAGATCACCTTTGGTACTTTTTACATGCATGTATGGCCTTTTTCTTTTGTCCTATTGCAATGTGTTTTGTGTGTTAAAATGTTCTGCATAAATACAGTCACTGTTTCAACTTCATAATGGAAAGTCTAATTATTCAATTAAAATCAGGTCAGGAGGGTCACCCCCTAAAAGAAGCAGTGTGTTTGGGGGGGGGGGGTAGCATATCTGACCAATCAGGAGATATCCATCCCTAAGCCTGTTTGTCAGGAGGCATGAGAGTACCGTCATGGTTTGGTGACCTCCGCTAAGCCCGCTAAAGAAGTGAAATCACATGCCTGAAGTTCGGCATGTTTAAAATGGGGAAGGGGGGGGGTGGGGAGGTGTGCAGAAATCAAGAATGACAGATGGAGAGAGAGAGACAGAGAGAGAGAGAGAAAAAAAGGGAAAGCTGTGGAGCTCATCGATGTGGACCTCCAGCAGCAGTGCGATGCTAAGAGCCAGCGATTGCCTCATTGTTTGGTTGCTGACCCCGGGGGAGTGGGGGGGTACAGGGTGGTGGCCCCTGCTTCCCCGCCGCACAGGAAACATTCCGCAGTTTGTTTACTCTGCACTTGGGCGGGGCAGCTTTGAGGGGAATCCAGCGTTAAATATAGATGCCCCAAACATCGCTGAACAAAGGGAGAGAGGTTCTGTATCCTTCAGCCTTCACTTTGAGCATGTCAAACAAATGAGCCCTACAGCAGCCACAAAAAAAAAAAAACATCAGGGGTATTTTAAGGTAAGCCATGGTTTTGGCTGTATGTTTCAGCTTAGTGTTTTTAAAACTCCAGCAGTATGGTTATGGGTTACTTCAGAGAACTTCTTAACTTTAAAATAACATGGAAATTATTGTGTAAAGAATCAAAAAGAATTACTGAAAAAAAAAATCCACTTTGAGAATCACCAAGGCACTCCACTTAAGACAGTAAATATCTTCAATAATTTGGTATTTCCCTGTAGGAGATCAAACTAAGAGACTTTAACTTACAAAGCCTTTATCAGAAGTTTTGAAAAGTTGAAAAATCTGCTGTTCAGTCGCAAAATATCTTTTCTGCAAGTGTATGTAGATCAGAGAGGTTGCAGGTTCAACTCTTAGATGACACACTGCAGTTGTATTTATGAAGAAGGTACTTTGCCTCAATGAATACCAGGATGTATAAATGGATAATGTGTCAAATATATGCTGTTTAATATATTAATATAAGCATCTATGCTTGGGCTACCAAATCTACCTGCATTAAGCATTTTTATGAACTGAAATATTTCTGTATTTAACTGTTTACTCCACTCCATTCGTCGGCATTAGGAATCTGCACTGTGCTAATTACCTGACCTTGTGCTACGTCTGACCTCCTGGGTTCCTTTGCTCAAATTTATGAGTGTCAAAGCAGCAAAGCCGTATTTGCCACAGCTGAAAACAAAAACAAAATAACCAAACAAAATTTTTTCAGACAAACACATTTTTGAGGAGTGATTTCCATCTCATGGACCTTAAATATTTTCAGCTCCCCCTTAAATCTAGGCCAAGCCGTTTCCCTGCACCTGCGGCCCAGAATATCCAGTACTTTCAGTGCAAGTGAAGCAGTGCATCCTTACTGTACGTGTTACCGCGCGTGCAAGGAGTTCCCAGACTCCCCTCTCTATCCTATCCAAACAATTTGTGTTTACTGAGACGGCAGTTACACCTTTGATAAGGATTAAGACTGTTGACAGAAACACTGCCGAAATATCCGCAGGGAGAGTATACACAACAAAAGAAACACGAGTAATCGAGCCTCGACAAGCATTTAGTTTTGACAACGACTTGCGCTGCGCAGCACAGACGCAGCACAGACGCAGCACAGACGCAGCACAGACGCAGCACTGCAAAAAGAAAAGTCCAAAAAGAAAAACTGAATTCATTTTTATCACTTTTGATAGGAGTGTATCAAAACTGTAATGGCCATTGCAGGGATGCAGAATAAAAACCTGCTATAATACTGCTAAGGCAAGTCCTACAGCTTGGCTGTGATGGTGACTCAGAAGGAGAGGCCCTTCTCTAATGTGTTAAAATTGTTCATTTTCTAATGATTGATTTGTTAATTGGTCAACACCGAGAACTAATTAGGATCAGGTGTAATGCAATGGTTCAAACATATAAGGTGGCAATCAGTGAGGAGAGGGGAGATTGGAAGGTGTGCCACTCACCTATGCTTGTGGCTTTAAAATAAATGATTGCCTTTACAAGTCTATGTTCTCAGGTGTTTTTAAGCCTTCTTTACAGTGACAGTACTGCTGGCTCAATGTGAGGTCCATATCTGCAGTGGTGCTGCCCTCAGGCAGGGATGGGGTCTCCCGTCAGCAGCAAAGCAATTTTAAAACAGGAGCTTTACACAATACGACAGCAGACGTTACCAAGGAAAAAGTGAGCAAAGGCATAATCATAGCCGTGGTTTCCCCAAAACGCAGGCCAGTGTCTCACAAATGCCATAACCAAGTTTTCCTGCTTAGACCTCAGACAATGTTGTGTGGTTGAAGACTAAGGGTTTGGAAAAGTGATGGAGTATTCTGGCCAGTCAAACCCAGCAGGCTTACATAAATCACATGAGAAAAAATGTTATTTTTTTATTTTTCAATCTCTCTCAAGCTTGTAAGCGAAATCATTTTATTCCACTTCCTCCCCCATTTTGTGAGTCCTTACGGGAAACCCCAATTAGTTTGTTTGTTTATGGAATTCATTTAAATATTGAATTAAATAAATATCATGTATTCAATTTTCCCCTGGTTTACCAGTTAGAGGCATTAATGAATAAACAAATTTCTTTGCTGCAATGAACATGTAGGCCTACATTGGTTTCCCAGAGGAGTAATACAACATTAAACAGCGACCGTTACTTGTTGCTGAGCAGGACAGATCGTGGATGGATTTTTTTTCTCTTTGTGTGGAGTTCACGTTTTTCATCCCAGAGTGACTTTTCACATTTTTACACATTGTCCATTTGTACAGCTGGATATTCACTAAGGCAGCCAAGGTTAAGTACCTTACCCAAGGGTACAACAGCAGTGCCCTACATGGGAATTGAACCTGCAACCCCTGGGGTTACAGGAGCAGCTCCCTAACCGTTACACTACACTCCTACCTAAACAAGACAAATACAGTCATACCCACCAGTTGCATTTATTGCACTCTCATAGCCAGGGCAGCTTTACAGCGAGTTCACAGGTTTACACACGATCCATTTACATAGCTGCATATTTACATCAAGTCAAATGCGTGTGGATTTAAATTATAATTATTACATATGATATATATAATATCCCGAGAGGCAGCGCAGATAGAATCAACTATATATACACACATCGCTGAGTCTATCCGCGCTCCCTCTAGAGCTGAGCTTTATGGGTCCAAATCTGCCCCTGTGGGTGACAAGTGGGTGACAAGTCACAGTGGACATGCCAGTAACAATCAGCACTTGAGGGTAAGAGGGAAAACAACAAGCCATTCAGCAGCGGCCACTGTGACATAATCACATGACTCTGGCATTTGTATATTTTCCAGCCAGAAACGGTCTCCTCCCATCCCTCCTCCCCCCCCCAACCCTCACTTGTCACAACAATGGAGCCTCTCTCTGCGAGTCTGGATAGTGTTTCTGAGGGCTATGTCGCCAGACCGCTCACCCTGATCATAACCGGAGAGGTCCAAAACAACAAATATCTTGTGCGTTGTATAAGTAGTAGTATGAAGTAGTATATCCAAAAAGAGAATTTTGAAGGAAATGATAAAAAAGTCCGTTTTGGGGTTATATTACATTTGGCATGTTTTATTAATGTTTTGAATGCATTTTATTGGTCACAGAACCACAACAGCATCCAGCTGATGATTCCAGCTTTGTATTCATGCAGAAAACTCAAAAATGGGCAAAAACAGAGATGAGATGTTTTTGTTATGACAGTGATGATATGTGGTGTATATATTAAAACTGAACAGACATGACAGAAAGATGAAAGATAAAAGATACTGTAGCTGTTGGAAACGGCAACGGCAATAAAAATCTAAAAACTTGACCCTGCAGTTTAGTATATTAGCCATGCATATGGACAGACACTGGGTTTCGCAAGAGGAAAATCTCCATTTCCATACAGAACAATGCCAGGCTGCTGCAGACCCGGCACATGACGTTTTGA
Organism: Albula goreensis; assembly: GCA_022829145.1. NCBI lineage: Eukaryota > Metazoa > Chordata > Actinopteri > Albuliformes > Albulidae > Albula > Albula goreensis. Next base: position 39,458,689 of record CM040746.1, on the reverse strand, counting down.
GTCTGTAACATGCGTGTGATGAATGAACCCTAAATTTATAACCACCGACGGCGAGTGTTTGTGAAGTCTCCACAGGAGCCCCCAAAAGCCTGCACAGATGGCTCTCCGCCACCATTCCAGCAAAATTTTTTAAAGTCGCTCAAGTTTATTCATATTTAAGCTGAGGTTCGAGCGCAACCTTCCTTGACTTCCTGCCCGTCTCGCCGCTATGAGATATACGCTACAGAGCCGCGTTCGCTGCGTTTACCTGCAGGTTCAGTGGCAGTTCGCTCATCCACTGAAGAAAAGAACAAGGGAAAAAAAACCCACAGTAAGCAAAAAATTCAGCTCTGCATTCAAAGAGCACAACAGACCTACAGCTTCAACCATGAGGGTAGCAGTACATTTTAATGGCTAGGGAGCTTATCTTGTATCTCAGAAGTTGCTGGTTCAATTGAGTTTGGGCACTGCTTTTGTACCTATATATAAGGTGTCTCAGAAAACACCGTCTGTATGAATGGATAGTATGTAAAAAAATGCAAACCTTGCAAGTCACTCTGCATAAACGCATTTGATAAATGCCTTAAAAAAAATAAATAAATAAAATAACATAACCGGACGAGGTGTGACAATAGAATCGGTTTGGGCGTGAGTGGATATGAAACCAGCTACCCCTGACTTGGTGGTTGCTGGGACCGGATCTGGACCTGCAATGCAGAAGGAAGGAAGATGGATTTCGCAGGGGCCTCCTCTGCCAAAGTTCAACACGTAAAACCCGGGGACTCTTCCGCAGTCGCTGGGCCCTTCTGAGAGGCTCGCCACACATGAACAGCCACTGAAGTTTACATTGAGGGTGTGGGATAAAACTCCATCCATCATACTGGGAGGTACACAAGCAGAACAGGCAAGACTGCCTCAGCTGCTCCTTTGATTTCTGTTTCTGTTTTTGCGCAATGTGCGATGAGAGACAAGTAACATTTGAGGTGATGATAAGGCAGGGACGGTGGGAGATAGCTGATCAAGGCAAGGCAGGAGTATACATCCTAATGAAAAATAAAAGTTAATCGAACAGAATGGAATGCCTGGCGAGAGATAATTAACTGTAATTGCATTATGTCCGCTGTTCCTTTGGCTCCAGAGGACTAATTCTATTCCTCTCATGCAGACTCACTGAGGGAACCCTATGGGACCGACTGGTCCGATGTAGCATGTCTTCCCTGTAGAATATTGAAATGCTCAACGTTCATATTCCGTCCGACTCACAGGGAGTCACTGGTTTTGTGCACGCCCCACCTTAGACACCCAGAGGTAGCTTAACAAAACACAAATGGATTGCAAATTAGACTGAGCACTTTGCTCAGGCAAACAAAAATCTTGTCAATGTGGATGCCAACTATTATTTAAGTAAGGAAAAGCACATTAAATTTAGGATTTTTCAATGTAGAGACTCTTAAAAAATCATGCTATCAGTGTGAGAATGGGCTCGGCAGTCAAGTTATTCCGATTTTAATTAACTGCTATTACTATGTGTTTTCATTTCAGTGTTCTCTCTCCTCCAGCTTTAATTTTATTAGGGCAGGATCAGACTGGCCTAATGGAAAATCCAGTCTGCCATAACAAGAGATATTAGATAAGAAGAGGAAGAAAATTAAACAATTCACACAAATAACATCTTCAGGGCGATGCAAGGGACTGTGATTCGTCATACCTGTGATATCAGTAGTGCTGCCAGCTTCAAAACACAGAACTACAGGGAACTTCCTGTTTAACACAAAAAAATGCCTTCGTCCGAGAGTATTTTCAGCTGATAACAAACTGTCTGTTGATTTAACATGGCAGGTGATGAGGGTTGTATTATTTTTATCAAAAATAACCAAACCACACTGAATGTGATACAGCCCCTAAATGCCAAAAGTAGGTTATCAAACGATTTAGACATCTGATGCTCTATTTCGTCCTTCCAAACTCGTTGTGCAATGAGTAAAAAAGGCTGCATTGTACTAAATTAACTGATTCATAATTTATTTTAAAAGCCAGATTTGTGTGATATCTGTGTCGGGGAAATCCTTCAAGCAGTTTGGAAAGTAACCATTGCTGTCATGTGACTGTGACGTTCTCCTCATTTGATGTGGCATAGTTTGGAAATAAACACAGCAGCAATGTTTCCAAGGTGATACACTCCATTTTGACCGTGAGTTTGCGCCATTAGTTTGGACCACTAAAATGGAGCTCTTGCAGTCAAACATACTGAAAGCTGATGGTTGGTTAAATAAAATTAATTGGGACGAAAAAGCCCATGGGACACAAAATCTGCACGGCTGAAAATGATTGAATGCAAGTGAACCGAGACCGCATGTGTCGGAACTGAAATCTGATGGCTACAAATTATCTGACGATTACCAACTGTGCCTTTTCCAATCATTTGTATTGATCATCATTTGTGTTGATTCCTGAAGAAATCAACATAACAGAAAGTCCATTGTGCCACAATTTCATGAAAAATGAAAGGATCTGTTATGTAATTCAAACCCTATTTTCTTATCGCTGGATACCTCACTATGATCCATGCTGTTAGTCATTCTAGGGTTACCTATTCTCCACTTTTGCCTCGTTACCATATGCAAACTATCACAGTTTGGGGATGAACTGTACATTTTATTTTCATGTTTCTATTCAACTAAAACCATATTATTCCAATAACTGATGCTGGAAAGCAGTATCTGTTTTATATTTCGAGTGACAGACTAAAAAAAAAAAAAAAAGTAAAAGAGATGTCAAACAGATGTTAAAAAACCCTTCACAAACTGAGCAGGAGCTGAGGGCTTGACCCGACAGACAGAAATTCGCCGTGACCCTTCCACAATGGCAGAAGGGCAGCACGGAGAATGATTCAGCTGACCCAGGGAGATCAGCCATTCACTACAACGTAATTAGGATCAGCAAGACAGCGATTACCGCGCCGCCATTATCATCATCATCCTTCAATGTCAAAACCATTACCGCCGCTGTCATTCCTACCGCGGTTTTCATTCCATTCTAATGGGGTTTCAAAAAAAAAAAAAAAATCATGACCTTTTCAAATAACTTGACGGCAGCGCAACCAAGATAATCACTTTTTTTTTTAACTTTAAAAGCAAAATCGCATTCATTAGCTTTTGCTCTTCACATAGGGTCATGATTTAAGTGGAAGGAAGCCTTCCTCTGTGTCAAAGACGTAAGCGCAAGTCACTGACTCCAGATCAGGACACGCCTGGGAGCCTGTCAAAGACGTAAGCGCAAGTCACTGACTCCAGATCAGGCCACGCCTGGGAGCCTTTGCTCCGGTGACTGCAGCTGCAGCGCTGCGTCAGAGACTCCCGAGACTCACCCCCGCGGAGGAACCACGGCTCAAAGCCGCGACTGTTCCGGGCGAGCTCGTGCTACAGCGTATGTCACTCCCCAAGGTTAATGGCATGGGTGTCCATTCAGACCCACAATGCCCTCCCCCATCACCCCCCGGTTCTCCATTCCATGGCGAGCCACACTGAGAATGTTTGCAACACTATCCCGGCCTGCATCAATGGCTGGCGGGTCGGAGAGTCAATGAGGAGACGATGAAGAGCGAGAGGGAGGGGCCCTCTGGAAAAGAAGTGCTCCGGATACATTAGGGCTGTAATTCATCCCCTTCATCAAAAAATGGCAGCCCTTCTTCTTTTCTTTTTTTTTTTTTTCCTCCCCTTCTTTAAAAAGGGCAAGCTGAAACGCAAGATTCTCTGCGGTTTTGAACACTTGTCTGGTCATGTTACCAGGCCCTCCAGGTGGGCGGGGGGTGGAGGGGCAGGTTGGGGAAGTGGGGGGGATAGGCCAGCTCCAGCTCCAGCTCCAGCTCCAGCCCCACCGCTGGTCTGGCAGCTCTGATGGGTTTAGAGCAGGGCCCCTGATGGGTGGGAGGTGATGCTTCACAGGGGTAATCCAGTGAAGCTGCCCGGCGCACAGTGGAGGGTGCGCTGCACAGACAGTGGAAACTCCTGGGAGGATTAACCCAGCCTGACACCAGCCCGCTGAGGTGAGGGGGAGAACTGAAGGCCCCCCACGGTAATCCTGGGGGAAAGCCTGCCACCATGGCCCCCACATGCCCCCCGCATACCCTCTGCCCATAATCGAGAATACACTCCCAATATAGAGCAGCTCAGAACAGAAATTAAAAACTTAAAAATTAAATCAAATGAGCGGCACTAGGTAAAGGGTGGCTGTCTGTCAACCAACCCAAGGCACTCCTTTGTTTTTTCCTTGATTGGGGAAGTTTGGTCCTTTTTTCCCCACTGTTGGCTGGCAAGTTTTCTTGATCGGTTGCTGAGAACATCATATAAAAGCTGTAACCCCTCTGAAAACATAAATAAGCTTAAGAGATATATATATATATCTTAAGCTAAAACAAGACACAAATAAGACTTGTCTCAAACAGATATGCAATCTAGATTCTAGAATAAAAGGTTGCTTGATTGATTGATTGTCCACCTGGTAGCTTGCTGGCAAGCTAGCGTGTTAAAAACACAACTCGTTCCACTTGGTTAGCGACCCGATATTCCCACAGCTACACTGAGAGCGGTCCAAGAGCTCATTTTTTTTTATGTGACAAAGTTGGAAAGAATCAGGTGAAACGTCACCACAAGAACCCCGTTCCATTTGGAAATGAGATGGAAATTTCCAGCAGATAGCTGCCCTTTGCCCCTGCAACATTAGTTCAAATATGCTCAACATTTGAACCGAGCGCATGGTCACTGATACAGTTTGCCGTGCGGGCCAGGTTTTTATTTATTTATTTTTTTTTTACCCCCACTTAAGTCTGTAATGCTGCAAGCCCTTCACTAAAAATAAGGTTCTGGTGCTTTGCCACAACAACACTTAAAATGTGAACGGCCAATTACCCCTCTCCACTCCACTCCGACGTGACACATTATACTTGACTCAACATACATACGGTATAAACAGCAATAAAAAAAGAGGGTTACACAGTGTTGCATATGAAAAACACCAGTCAACATTTACAGGCACATTATACCAGTTATTACTGGAGAATGCCTATGAAGACATTTGTTTCTTTTATGTTACAAAACAGTTTTTTTTTTTTTTTTTTAAATGTACAATAAAACTACAAGGAGTTAACAATAGTCTTTGAAATATTCTCCTGCAGGATACTCCATAATATACATTTTTAAAATCTCAGCTGCCGGATGAAAATGAAGATGTTGTTTTGCACCTTGTTGTGGCTCAGGGGCCACTTTCATAGTCAGCAAATCATTCAAATTCCGAGACATTTACTTTCAAGGCTCATGAAATGTTAGTTCTGCTTCCGTTTGTTTTCCTGCTCCCTGAAAAGGTCTGTGATCAGCACATTTCTTTCATTTTTAAGTCAGATGAACACTGTGCGGAGGGGCACAAGGGAACGAGGAGAGGTGTCACATACGCCATCAATCAAAACTGCTTTGAGTCAGCTAATGACATCATCGCAGTGTTTACCCACTGTAGGAATATGGAGCGGCTAAACAGAACACAGAGAGTGCGTAGAAGTGAATCACTATCATCGGCAGTGTTGCTCCTAACTGATTAAAATCGAAAAACAAATTTTTATACACTATTGCTTTTATTACTATTACTGTTAAATGTTTGTTGCCTGTAGTCCTATGCTTATTCAGTCATGCTAAAAAAAAAAAAAAAAAAATAATCACTGAAATGTGCTTTAACAAATGCATCAATAAATAAACAATCCCTTTTTGACCAGCTCTGGTCCTTTTGGCTCCCTCATGAAGCTGTGAGCATGAATTCTTTAGTCTGAGCCAGAGTCATGTAAATAGTTACAATAAAAAAGTTTATTTTGAGGTAAGCCCATGACTCGAGATTCTAAATCCGGTTCATAGACAATGAACATCAAGGTTTAACTGAAGGGATGAAGATTAGAAATTGCACACATTTGGAGAGAGCTGTGGACCCATGAAGTCATCACCGTATTTGACAGAATGTAGCAGCTGTGATGAACTGAAAGTCAATCCCCCAACTGTTCCAGAACTTCAACCAACAACTCAAAGACCTCTGCGTTCGCTCGCTTTCCAACGCGCTTTAAAATAATAGCTTGTGGCATCCGTGTGTCATAAATGATAACACACTGCTGAAAGAGTTTAATGTCAGTAAAAGAAAATTGAGTCTTGGAGGCATGGGATGACATGCGATGAGGACAGGCACGGAAAACCGCATTCGGCACCAGAAGCAAAACCTATAGAAATAACTCAATAAGACGACAGCAGGCAGTTCTACGTTACCGTAGAGATACCTTGTAAAAGCCCTGACTCGGATATTTGCATGTGACCCCTTGTCGGCCTCTGCACTAGAGCGCGACCTAAACTAATTCACGTAATAAACCCCAGAGCTCGGTAAGCTGCTGGTTTTACAGCTGAAAAGCTTCAGCACCTTGTGCTAAGCAGACAAGCCTGTGAACAAAGCACTGTTGAAAATATTGTTCCTGCGAGACGAGACCTGATCTAGTTTCACATAACAATTTGTCAATGTCAGTGGAAAAGTATTCCTAGGGTTTAATTAGCCAATAAAAATATAGGTTCATTCCTGAACATGCAACTGCCTAACTTGGTACATCAGAGGTGGTCTGACTGCAATCTGATATGTTATATGAGGGGAAAGAGGGAGCGTTTGATTGCCATGTGGCATACCTCTTTTAACGTCTTGCTAAAACTTAAAACATGTGCCCTGCAAGTCATCTCAGGTGTACATCAGAAAGTGAAAGCTAAATATCGTGGGTGGGGGGTGGTCTGTGACAGGTACAGCTCTAAGTCTTGAATTAACGTCATGCTCAATTCTGTGCGCGTCCATTTTAAATATAAATCTGCAACACGAGACATGAACCTCAAGCACTCGGTGAGAACTCAACGTTTTGATCCCTGTTTTGGCGATTGTTTTTGTGTAAATCTGCTGCCTCTAAGCAGACGCCACTGTAACTCCTTTAAAAATAGACCTGACTTGACCGGCAACTACACAGATGAATACTAATGTTGTGTGCCACATGGATCATTGACAAAGCCAATGGCTAATTTGAGTTCTAACCATCCTGGCAGACTATTTGACACAAACCGGTGAAATAATTGGTGCATTCAGCGTTTAACACAGAATTTAAAAAAAATATGCCTCACGTGAAAGAAACACGGAGACCTTTTCAAACACACGAAATAATTACAGTGTGTTAGAGGATTGAATTTCTCAAGTCAGGCATCAGATACAGAAATAGTTTCCACATGTTATAAACCTGCCAATCCTGGAAGCGAAACTTTGCAAGTTAACCATTTCTGGACAGTAATTGGCAGTGACACACACAAGTCCATTAAAAATACATTTGACAGACATTAACAGTTGTGTCTTTAATGGCCTTTTCTATTTAGCTTTCATTATTGGAAGTGCCCTTGGAGCACAATACTGACAAATACTTTTAAAGGACTAATCTTATTATATCCTAAGTAAAATGAAAAACTGGAACAACAGACAATTACAAAACCTATTCTGAGGAGTGGAACTCCAGCAACAGGGCTTAAAAAAGTTTCAGTCAACAATCAATTATAAGAGTTACTTTCAGGCCAATTTTGGGGGGAAAAAAACGAACCACTATAACCTACAGACAAGCAGCAACACTTAAAATCTATCTTTATGCTCATTTTGCTGGTGCACAATATTTTTTAATGTTATCGATGGATGAACTTCAAAGAAAGAAAAAAAAAATGTGCATGGCATTCCTTACCTTTAGTGAGTCGAAGCAGGCAATAACTCTTCCATTCTCCACCTGGCAGCTCTTCGGCGGGTGTGCAAATTTGCATTCCTCATCACTACGTGAACATGTTCCCCTCTGAAACTGCCGGCACACTTCCAGCGTCAGCCATTTTGTGTCCCGTATCGAAGCAATGTTTAAAGCCATATCAAAAACAACGGGTGGGCGAGGAAGGGGGGGAAGAGAGAAGGAAGCCTTTTGGGGGGGGGGAAGGGAGGGGGGGCGGATTTGGAGAAGATATCAGACGCGGTCTCTGATGTGGGTTCCAAAACTAATGTTTTTTTTTTTAAATTTAAAAAAGGATTCTTAAAAAGCTGGGAAATGTGAGAGAGAAGCTAAAAGGGGAAGGTAAAAAATGTAGTGCTTTAAAAGTTCTGGCTCAGGTTTGCGTGTTTGTGAAGAGCTCAACAACGGCGGTCTAGACTGACTGGCCAGGACGGCTGCAGCATGGGGAAACGGACAGAGTTACCTGACAGGTGTCGGCCACTTGTCTATCACTCCGGCCCCCGGCACTGACCCTTAACACGAGGCTGGGACATGCTCAGACTGACCGACAGACTGTCTAACCACCTTCAGCGCACTAATCAATGTCGTTTGGTTGTTTTGTGTTTTTGTTTCTCCAAGGCAACGGCACTTCTTAATGGAATATTAAGACTGTTCGGAAAAGCAGGCTTGCTCTTGCTGGTATTGATTAAAACAAATTCTTAGAATAAAAAAAAAAAAATTGAGCTCTTTGTGCTTTGTTTGAGCTTCTTTCCCCCACCTTGGCTTCGGCTGTAAATCTCTGTTCCACTGGGTTTTTTTTTTTTTTATTTATTTGGGGAGCAAAAAAATTGGGGGAGCTGAGAAGAGGTGGGATTTTGGAGGGGCCGAGTGTTTTTTTTTTGCGATTTGAGGTATTTCTTTGTGGTCGGAGCAGGGGCAGGGACAGTGTCAGAGAGTACAGCAAGGGCCTCAGCAGCAGAAACGTGTGGAGCAGCTTCAAGTAGAGACGTAGTCTGACAAGGCACTTTCTCTCAATGATCTGTCAAAAGAAGATGAAAGGAGGAGAAGGTATTAGACCTGCACATATCCAACACAAAGCACTGAAGTAGCCTAGTGACACAAAAGAACAATAAATATACTCCAACGAGTATCAGTACAAAAAAAAAAACTTTCACCATCATCTACAGTATTTTACATTTCTTATTATTTACATTGAAAACATACCCACACATTTTTTTTTAAAAGACAGTTGATTTCTCATTGAGGGTTACTGAAGACATGCACGATTTCTAATTCAATTTTTAAGAAAAGAAAAAAGTCCAAAATTTAACACCTCTACTCGCAGTTGGCAACACAACGTTCCAGTGACATGTTAATGATTAACGCTTTGACGTACTGCTTTGCAAATGAATTCATTGACCAAAGCCCGAATTTGTTACTGTGACTAAGCTGCATTTTTTCATGCAGCCGTTCAGTTCCTCACAACACAACTGGAAAACAAATCCTCGGCAGTTTATATTTTGGCATCTTGCTATCATATTTCATATTCTGCTGAATATGAGAAACCCAGTTTTTTTTTATATAAAGGAGTTATTAAATGTCTTTTTTTCATGCTGACTACAAGAGAACAGTTCCCTCAGGTACCAATTTTTCATTGTGTGTGGAGTGAAGAGGCGAGCTGAAGTAATTCTTTTCTTTTATGGGAATACGGAGAAGAATTTCACATTACATCAAGTAATATCACTCGTCACTAGCAGCATCAGTTTCCTAAAAAAGCATCAGGTTGAATGATAATACAGTGAGTACACATAGCTAAGACCAGTAGGCCTATATAACTTTTTGTTGCTTTTAGCTCTTCAATTATGCTTAGCAATCCCCCACCAAAAAAAAAAAAAAAAAAAAAGGTTGGTAAGGGCATAGAATAGAATAATTATTTTTCCTTGGCGGAACTGCAGGAGTTTATAAAAGCAGACAGCTCCCACCCTCCCTCCATTCCTCCCTCCCGCTGTAATTTCATTCAGAAGGATGCACTTAGGTAAGTATCATTGTCATTTGCAAAATCACTCTTATTCTGTAGCTGGCACTGCAAATTAAAGCATCACCCCTGTCAGCTGACAGGCTGAACAGCCAATGGGTGAAGAGGCAACTGGTGAGGGCCTGGCCACTCTGGAGCTGCTTATGGTCACACTGTTGCAGGGTGTGTGCCGGCTGGGCCGGATGGATGGAGGGAGGGATGGATGGAGGGATGGAGGGAGGGAGGGAGGGAGGGGGGGAGGGAGGGACAGCAGCAGACAGCACATCCACATGTAATGAGGCAGCAAAAAGCTGCAAAGCAGGGTCAGGCTAGCTACTCAGCTACGCTATGCATGACGGGAGCAATATCCAATAGAAACAGTTACTGCAGCGGTTTTCTGGGCTGCTGTCCAACAGCCTGAATAAAGGGGAAAAAAAAAAAAGGACCAAGACATTATGCATGTGCCAGACATGATTACAACGCTTGCCGGTTTCAAAACTGGCCTAAACCTGACACCTCAGAGTTCAAATTAAATGCCAGATTATAGAATCTGGGGGGTGTGGGTCTGGGTGGAGATTCTGAATGAGTGAGGAGGAACTTTTTGCCTTGTTACACCCTCCCCCCCCCCCTTTCACGCCTCAATTCCTTCGGCTGTCCCGACCTCGACTGAGTGAGATTCGCGACTTTTAAGTCCTCATTATTTATTCATCGCTATTTAGCCTCCACCCCCACCACCCCCAGAAAAGCAGGGGCCTTTTTCGGCTTGGCTTTCCAGACCTCTCACTCAAATAACTCCCGCCAATTTGGAATCCTTTCTTGGAAACATCTGGAAATATTTCCATGTGTGAACTGGGAACAGGAGGAGGCAGAGCAAATGGGGGGGAGGAAGGAGTAGCGAGGTGGGGGCAGGGCTTGCAACATGAGGCATGGTAGTAGAACAGGCAGCTGCTTCTCAAGGCTCTATCCTCCGGTTTGAACAACACGTCCCCGTCCCCCCCCGCCCGCAGAAAAACATATATCGCAAAACCACGCCGCTAACTTCATCGCATTGAGTTTGAAATATGATACAAGTGAAAAAAAATAAATAATAAATAATAATATTCTTCAGGTGGAGGCACGGTACCATAGACACAAGTTCAGACTCGCCTGTGTTTACAGTCAATTACATCACTCCTTAAAGATCTGTAATTTGACAAATGTACTTAGCAATTACACTGAATATTTTCAATGTGCCTTTCTCGCATAACGTTACGGTGCCACTCACTTCGCTCGCCTCCATCTGACATGACTGCTTGCCGGCGTTTTTAACTTTCACTGGCTAATCTCGTTTCCAAGGCCCCGTTTTACTCGGTTAGATATAATGCATAGCAACAGCTAAAAGTAAAGCTAAAAGCAGACACTCTTATTATGGCCATTTCATAATGAAGCAATCTCATTTGTTTTGTTATAATGGCACTTCAAACGGTGATGATTTCATACCTCCACCACTCCCACAGTAAATCAGCTGCTCTAATTGCTCTTGACAGCTGATGAAGGCGAGCAGGTTTCTGCTCTCTGAATTTAAAGAGGAAAATTGACAAAACTTAGGAATTACTAAGCATTCATGAAACACGTTTCACCAAACCAAACTTCTCTGGTGTTTTATATTACAGACCCTTGGCCAACTGAGACAGCATTTGTTTAAAACAACATTAAAAATTTTACATATTTTGAAATATACAAAATAAAAACAAATAAATTGTAACCCTCAGTTAACCCCATACTAATATTATTACTGGGCAATAAGACTTTATTATGCACAGTCTTGTTAGGTTTGTGCTCTCTTGACCACAAATTGAAAAATGTTTGCAGACAATTTTTGAAGGGGAGTGCAGTCACAAAACCAGATAAATATATGTCTGTTGGAAGAACAATGGCATTATTTTCCTGTTGGGGGGTAGGGGGCCGTATGGTAATTTGTTGAATTAGCAAAGCATTTCTGTGATGCCTTGCTTCTCAGCTGAAAACAGAACAACATCCATATTGTCTATACATGATCTTCCGCTTGGGCCAGAATGCAAATATGATCCAGCATACATAAAGACCTGTCTATGCTGCTCTATGCGTGTAAATGACTTCTGCGGGTCTTGGCTGTCATGCACTGAACTCCACGCAGGGAATTCTTACTGTTCAAAAGATACAAAATTCTGTCTCAAATACGTTTTCTAAATATGAAACGAGGGTGCTGAAGTGAATGGCGGTGTCCAAGAGCATCGGATGGTGACGTACACTCCATCTCAGTCGGCATAACACATTGGACACTCATTCCTCACAGCTCTGCACAATCCAAGATCTCTGGGGACTCAACCAAAATCCGACATTCTTGCTTTGACTTCCTGCTGCAGTTGAGACCGGCTCTGTTCAACAAAAATATTTCAGAAGCTAGACTGCTATGAAACAAAAAAAAAAAAAAAAGTGAATCAAACCTCTCAGTTTCACTCATGGACTATAAACCGTTTGTATTTTTTTTTTTTTTTGCTGGACCTTAATCCAATAATATAAGACTGCTCTGATATCAAACACCAGAAGCAGCAGGCAGCCAAGGACCGCGCCATGTGTCTTTCTTAGCCATCAATCGCAACATGATCACAACCAACGCAAGTACGTCATTCTTCTGGCTTAAACAGCAGGGATCAAGATCAACATTTAAGAGACTTCATGAGACCAATTAGCCGAGGAAAGAAAAATTTAATGAGAGCCCAGAGGGCTTCTGTTTTTGCTGAGTCATCTGCTAGCAGGGACACAGGAACCGGTAACCTCACCAGCCAATCTTTTTCCTGTGTCTTCGCGGTAAATGTGCCCAGTTTACGAAGGCACTGAGCTTAGTGATGAGCCTGCCCAAACTACAGATTAGTGCCCCCCACCCGCTTAAACCCCTTCCAAGGATTTAATATGACAAATCACAAGCCTTCACAGAGTGTTGCTCTGACAGCCAGCCAATCAAAAGCACTTCAGAAATTCTGAAGCAAAGGAAAAAAAAAAGGCTCTCCGCCATTTTTTCAACAAATTTAATGGGAGGGTAAGTTGAGAGGGCTTGCCATTTGAGAATGGGGCTCCATGACGGGATACTCAGAGACCCGCGTAAAGCAAACAGCTGTCATGTCGAACGGAACAGGCCCTGCTTCTCAGGGCATGTTTCTGTGAAACAACTCTTGAGTGGACCCACTTCTAAAATTGGTCCGGGTTAAAAAAAAAAAAAAAAAAAAGATGAAACAGTATTTCAAAATGTCACCATCAATAGCCTGGTAATCCGAAGCTCTTGTGGTTAGAGCAGTTGGCCCCAGATTCTGTTTGCAGCCAACTCCACCCGAAAGCCATTTTCGCCTTCACCTCTCTTGGCGGGAGCTGGCTTGATGAAACAGCCCGTTTGTTGTTTCAGACGACATGAAGGTGTGCCCATCCTAGAGGACCACGCTCCCATGTTGAGACGGTGGAATGTCAGCTTCGCCTACGCATGAAGGAGGAAGCGCGTGGAAAATCCTCTAGCCATTCAAACTCTCCTGGCAGAAGGTAGCCCTGATCCACATTAATATCACAATTATGCTATGAAATCATTTTCCTTTATTTTCTGGGCTCTCAGCACCTTCTCTCTGAGGCAGGATTTAATTTCCTGTTTTCCCCGAGGACACACAACTGTTACGAGAGGATCAGAACCAGAATCAGGTGTGGCTCGTGTCAAATGTGACCTTTCGCAATTAATATGACGTTATTTTTAGAGTCTATCTGGCAAATGTGTGTGAGAAACGGGGAAGGTTAATGAAATGATTTCACTTGTTCCACTTAATTAAATTGGTAACTTTCTTCAAAGCAGTGCAGTGTAACGTATTTATTGAGATATATATATATTGATATTGGGCTGAGAAAAAATTCAAAAGGGAAACAAATGTAATTATGAATGCAATTAAATATTATCATTTATACAAAAGCCTCATGGCACATGCCTGATCAAATACTTTCAGATTTTTTGTCATCTGCTTCATAAAGAAGGTATTTCAGATCTGATGTTGGCATTTAGGTTTAGTGTCTAGTTTACCTTGTCAAAAAATGTAATCCAACATGACCGATATGTTATATTATTTCAGCCGTACGTAGCAAATTTTCAACAAGTCCCACTATCAATTTTGGGATCTTTCAGACAAGGCAAATGGTTATAAAATCAATATAACATGTCAAATGACTTGACAAACGGAGCTAGACTGAAGCAGGAGGCTGGTCAGACACTTCGGTCTGTAATAAGAGAGTATGCCCTGCATCGTACGATATTACGCGTATCGCCTTCTGAAGTGCAGCCTAAATTCCCCTGAAGGATAACAGTGATGAGAGATGACAGATGGCACACAGGTAGGAAGGTGGCTTTGGCACCCTTCTTGTGACCTGCAGAGATTAGTCTCCTTCCCTCCCCTTCTCTCCATCCTCCGCACCGCGATCGGTTGGTTTTCCCGGGACAGGGACGGGATGCTGCCGTAACACGACTCTACTCGATCAGCCCGGCGTTTCCGAGGAAACAAAAACGCCTGACTGTCCATAAAACAGACAGCGGAGCCGACAGGCTCCCACCATGGCGGGTGTCTGCTAATCAGGGTGACATTTTTGACTGATTAATGCTACTAACCTTGAACAGGCTCCAGCCTGGGGTTTATAAAATTTTAATTTTGCGAGAAATATCGACTGCGCTATATTTGTCACCCAGACAACCCTTTTAGCCGGATGAGGCAAAGACAGAAGGGTAGAAAAGGGGAGAGGGAAGAGACACCAGAACATTAATGGAGAAGACAGCAAGCTAATGTATTTGCAAAGACGGTGTTTCTACAAATCCCCCGAGCAGGCGGGGGTGGAGGGGTGGGATAGAGGGGGTTCAAGAAGGGAACCTGTAGCAGTGACGTCTATAGGCTCTCGTTTCCACGGACACCACCGGAAGAACCAGGGACACCCTCTGAACAACGCAGAAAGCTACGGAAAGCTGCTTTCCCAGAGACTCTGCACCTTCACCATCTATTAAGACTCTGTTATCTCCTTATTTCACACAGTAGGGTACTACCGTCCTTGGTTTGACCTCTAAAAACTGATTTCATATGACCGAAAGTTTCCCCCGGCCCAGCGCCCCCCTCGGATTCTCTGTTTTGAGCAAAAATCTGACAGTCATCATTTGTCATTCCTCTGTTATGATTCGATATGATACCTGAGCTCCATCGGCTCCAATGATTTACGTAGCGTAGCACAGGATAGAGACACACTGAAGATGTTTTACTTATTATCATACAGAGCTAAGGAATAACTGCATACAGGCTCCAGAATCTATCAAAGTCATCCATCAAAGGTACCCACCTTAACTTTGACAAAAAGTATTCAACAGAAGTACGGAGGATTCGTCATTCCCCACAAAACGCTCCAAACGGAAAAAAATGATCTATTTAACATACACAATATTTTTTCCATCCCTGAACAGATTGATATTTCAGGCCGATTTTTGTCGAGAATAAATTATAAGCGTCTGATTCACCCGCACTTGAGAACGAACTGAAAACAGCAACGCAGTCAGTTGGGATATGGTAATGCTCACTGCGTGACGTGTAACCTTGCCCCCTGTACTGGAGCCATTTGTGCAATACCAAGAATTCATTAAATGCTTGACAACTTTCTGCACACTGTACAACGCTGAAAAAGTCTGCATAATTACTGAGCATACTGTCAAACAGGCAAAGGCCAAACAACGAAAACATAATGGAAACAGAACCTCCTGTATTTTAGTACTCTTACTACTCTTAAGGTTTTGTTTACGAAAGAAATGACAAATGTAGATCATCTCGTTCATCTCTCCTGTCCTACAATGTGGAACACGCTTTCTGAAACGCTCTCCCTGCAGCTAAAGCGATTTTTTGCAAAGAAACTGGTTTCAGATTAACTCTAAGATACAGACTCTGAACATGGATTTTTAGACATCACGTTGTCTTTAGCGCCATGATACATGACACAGAATAAAAAGGGAATGTGATTTTTTTTTTCCTGGTGCTTCCAGGAAGAATGACAGTAACTGTAACTGCACAGAGGTTACCAGAATAAGCAGGTTACATACCAGAGCCATGCAAGCTAAATTTTACACAGTCAGCAGAAGACTGAGCTTCATATTCTAATAGCCTTAACTAGGAACTAAACTGCCGTGACCTGAATTATCTTGATGTTGCTAATGCTGCATCTCTCCACAAGATGATCTCCTACTTATCTTCAGGACGGTTTCTACCCGCTAGGAATGCTGAACAAATATCCACCCGTTCAGCGAGTTCAGAATGACACACTGTGCTTGCAATTTCCCCACAGTCTTCAGAATTTGGGACTGGCATGTAATGCAATTACTAAGATGTTGGACTTAGTGAAGCCCTGCCGGGTGGCCAGATTTGGCTGTTGACTGAGACGTGGTGAGTCAGTCAGCAGACTGTTTTCAGGCAAAAAAAAAAAAAAAAAACTTTGCTTAATTAGAAAGGAGGAAAAACTTTCCATCTAAGTTAAGTAAACCAAAAAAAAATCTGTTTGGGGGGAGAAAAAAGTAGGTTTTAAATAGAAATAGGCCTAAGTGTATCTCATTATGCTTTGAGTGACAATTCTAAACTGCGAAGTCATAGCAAAGATTAAAAATGCTGGTCCGATGATTCAGCTTTTTAAAAAAAAAAAAAAAAAAAAACAGACATGGGAAGACAGTGGACATCCCACCAATGTTTACTGAAAGACGAATAGATTTTAAAGTAATTCAAAAACCACAAAATAATGCCTGATTAACTACCTTTCCATACCTGTGTCAATGCGCTCCCAAATCGATTTGTTGAGTTACTGCTGCTTGCCAGGCCTGGTTCATAGAGGCATTAAAGCTGGCCCCACTGTGCCGTTTTTCAAACAGGAAGGGCAGAGACAGTCTTCTGTTTCAAATACACCCTTTTCCTCTATACATGTTTGCCAACTGTTTGACATGAATCCGGCCTTTTCCCGATATTGCTTTCCAAGCGACACAGTTAACGTCCTGTTCCTTAACAGACTATGGATGGAGCGTACGGCCAAAGAATGTTTTACCGGGCACTTCGGCACCATTGTGAAAACCCTAGGCCCTCATGAAAAAATGACAGTCATTTCCCTGTCAATTACAGACCCCTAACCTAAACTCTAAGGGTGCTGATAAAAATACAAAAATAAAAATCTTTAAAAGCCTGAAGCATCCTGAACACAAGCAATCTCTTCTCTCGTTCCACTGAACAGTCCCTGTGAGAGGCGGCTCGGACTAACAGAAGTCTCTCAGAAGCTTGAACCTTTACACAAACACACATATCGGGGACTAGACTCAAAACGGTCACACGAATAACAAACAAGTTCCTCACAAAAAAAAGAGAGAGAGCGAGAGAGAGCAAACATAAAAGGGATCACCTTTTTTTTTTTTTACCCCTTGGAAAGATTGCAAGGCTTCTCTCCCTGTTTCTCCTACTTTCGCTCAGTGCCGTGAAAGAGCAGGGTGCACAAATGAATACATGGCTATCCGCTGCGGTACCATGCTGCAAAAGCAGTTTCTAGGTTTACACTACCGGCAAAGAAAATCTACCCCCCCGCCCCACCCCACCCCACCCCACCCCAACCTCAGCCTCCCCACCTCCTCCTTTCTCCCCACACGGTATGCACCATACTGCAGCAAACTCCTTTTTAAACAAGTGGCACAAAAGAACAGAGAAACAACCCTCCCACCTCATTTGCTTCAGTCCTGGAGCTCTTTACAGCCTGTCTGGGGTGCAGCAGAGAAGCCTCTCTGCTCGTAGCGATCTCGCTGCTCCCGATTAGGTGCTACCCACAGATAATGAGCATGTGAATTTCTGTCATTCCCTGCTCGGCTCTGCGTGCTGTGGGCCCATGGCTAGACAGGGATTTTTTCTTTCAGCGAAAAGCGTCTGCTGAACTCTGGGACTGAAACATTTCCAGTCACAACCCCCCACCAACCCTTTCCTCCTCGCCCTCCCCCTGCAAGGCCCTCCCCCGGGAGGCCTCATCCAATGGCAACCCAGGTTCAAGATCTGCTGCTCTCTGACTGGCTGCAGTGTGCTGACTGACAGGCTGACTTGAGCCACCAGTAACAGCCCTATGAAGGCTAATCTTAAAGGTATTTCCCTATTTTCATTCCCATCCCAACACTTAGATTCAGTCTTTTTATGGCAAACACACCACCTACACACAGAGGCTGATGTTTTGCACTTTAGCTGCAACTTTAAAGTGACAATGGATGGAATTCTTGTTAATCGCTTTTTTTTTTTTTTTTTCAACTTTCCCAACACATGTAAAATTCATTAGCAAAGAGAAACAAGCTTGATAGCACATACAGAGGAGCAGCACACCATCTATATTAATTACTGCAGTACACTTGAACACACAAAAAACAGATTTTCATGAACTGCTTTGAAAAGAAAAATGAAATTCTGCAGCATCATCATCTTAATATTGAACAGAACATGTACTGATCAATCAATCAATCAATCAATCAATCAACATCACTGAGTTCATCCCTAAATACTTCATGAGCAAGTCAATGGCAGCAGTGTAAACGAAGCCGAGTTCCTCTGCCTTAAGTCAAATAAACATTTTGCCTACTATGCAGCTTAGCAAAAGCTGCTGAGATAAACCTGAATTTTATTACGTCTATGGGGGTTTTCTACTTAAACCTAAATTGCTTCAATAAATATACAACTCTGTGTTACTGTGTGCGTATTTATATGTGTACACTTGGATGCATTAGCTAAGCAAATATGCTCCAACAATAATTGTAAATAAAAAGTACTACATCTCTTTAGAGCACATACATTCTGAATATCTCGCTTTTTTTTTTTTTTTTTTTTTTTTAACAACCTTTGCTGAGTAATTATTTTACGACATGCAGTCCACTCTGGTCTGACCCACAACATAGTAAGCAGGGTGAAAACTTTCTCTCCCCCCATTTTTGGTGGCAGGAGAGCATTTGGCATCGAACGAGGGACACTGCAGCTGTATCGAAGTGATGAGTCAGCGGTACGTTCACGACTTTTCCATACAAAGCGATGGAACCGTTGTTCTGCGGGGCTTCAGGCCTTCCATTATAGCAGGCTAGCCTCAATTAACCAGTAGCGGTCATGTGACTGAGAGATGGCAACTAGCCAATCAGAGTTCAGTTAATCTGGCCATCCCCACCTATTATCTTATACAAAACAAGGAATTTGAACCTTTTCCAGCTAATGTATCAGTTAGGAGTCTGCATACATTCAGTGCAAATTTTGTCCTTGTGTGGGAGGTAGGGATGGGCACTGTGTATTTGTAGAGCTTGAGTACAGCAAAATAATTTTGAATACTCAACTCTGTTTAACGGTTAACACCACTACTATCAGCATATCAACATACTGTGAGTAGGAGAGTGACATAAAGTAGTTTAGAAAAATTCTAAGAATCGGAGATAGCAAGATAAAACAACATCCATCAGACAAGAAACTCTGACACATCAATTCTTCTCATGTTGAACTTGCTAAAAATAAAAAATAAAAAAGGAAGCAAAACTGGTTGAAATAATGGCTCATGGTAAGTCCAAAATACAATCTGCCTTGATCACAAACTAAATACTAGCTACTGTAGCTGCATTCATCTACAAAGCAACCAAGGGTAGGCTCAACAATGCAATGAAATGCAGTCAAACCAATGATACTGGGGCAGGCATTCAGTTCCTAGAGATCACTAATTAAAAGTCACAACTTACATAATTATGCTCACTGCAATTGAAGTTTTGACAGAAAGACAACACATGGCAGCTATGGCGGATTACTTGAAATAAAAAAAAAAAAAAAATCTATTCACTTAAAATGTAACCAGACTACCACCACTGCAGTTACTTGCCAGGGGCAGTACTAAAAGGCAAATTTGGTGCAAATACATACATTTTGAATGTAGATGGGCACTTTAGGGCACTTAAACTCAGAGACACACAACTGACATCAGAAACTATGGAAAGCAAAATGCAGTACGTACTCTGTCAAGGTGAGAGGAGGTGAGCAACTGAGTGGTCAAGAGGCATGAATCCACATAGCCCTGAAATTCTTGGCACTGAATTAGCTACTGGCATGCTAGCTACCATTCTTTTGCTTGCTTAAAAGAATGTTGTCACCACCATTTGAAAAACCAACCAACTATTTTGTTTGTAGTATTTTCATATGTTTGTTTCAGTAGCACAATTGTAGCTGTACTACAGCATGTCTTAATAAAGAATTCATATTTTATCAAGATATAGACCAAAACTGTAAAACAACTTCTGTTCAGTAAGCTGATTTTGCTGTAGCTTTGCTTGTACTAACTTTGTAAGTGTAGGGCACTTCCTTTGATTAAAGTTCAATACTGTCGATCTTGTTGTAGGAGTAACTGTTCATTTAAATTGACAACTAAAAACAAAATCTTTATTTCTGGATAATTTAATTAGCATATTTCACACAAACAAGCAGAGTTTCACAATGCATTTCAGTACTTGTGCCCACACAAAGCCTGTAAGAGGGCTGTTTTTGCCTGTGTTGAGTATTGTGGAGTAAAAGCCACTCAGTGAAGTTGATTATCTTTGCTAACTGGAAAAGGGTGGGTTTGCTGGCTCGCTAGCCTATGCAGCCTCACTCTCTCAGCCCTGTACTCCATGGCCTGTTCAGTGGGAGGGAGAAATATGACTAACTAAAGAACCATGTGCTATGCTGACGGCTTCTAAGGCTGTTGGCATTTTGACAAAAAAAAAAAAAAAAAAAAAAAAGGCTGTTAACTATTAATATTCTGAACATCAGTAGAAATCTTTTCTCTCTAAAATACATTGCTGTCTTTCCTGTGAACCGTTTCATTTCGGGTACATTCTCATTACATTTGGTCTCCAGCCACTAAAGCACCTGCGAGAGGCTGAATTTTGTAGTCACAACATATAAAATAAAGTTTTATATTAACCTCATTCAAAAAAAACAAAAAAAAAAAAAAAAAACAATATTACACATTGGGTTTTCCAGAAACTTTTTATCAAGAGAAAAGTCCATTAACACTGACTTGTTATGTTTACATGTTGACTATTGGACCTACTGTTTATATTTTTAACTGGCTTAATATGGATCAAATCGTTAACAGTTACCAGTGGGTTGCCTTCACACTCTCAGTGTCATACTGCAATTCTCAAAGCATCACTTTCCCAGAGCACAGGACGGCTGCAAAGTGCAGCACACACTCCAGTGTGTTGTGTCTACAGCACATTAATGGATATTAATTCTGCATCGTAGAGGAGTTAGTGAAGCCTTTGAAGAATAAATCACACCAAGCAGAAAAGCTCATTTTTCTGCCAGTCAATCCCGCTGGCGGGGTTTTCTTACAAACAATCCAAGTAATTTTAATTGTTCAAAGATGGATGATTTTCAGTTAATTGAAACACTGATCTAAATACACATATTTCAGATTTTACAGACTAATGACTAATTACTGTATCTGCTTTGATCACTGTTTTCCCATGTGTTTCACTGACAGTTTTCAAAAGAAAATGAGTGCATTGTATAATGTAAGCAACATTAACTGTGCCTGAATGTTAGGGGGGAAACATTTTTCATGTAATCAGCAGCAAAATCTGATAAATATTCTAACAATATTCATGCAAATACTGCTGAAGATTACAAGAATGAATTTAAATGCTTCAATTAATAAAACATAAATACAACAATGAAAACTATAGCACACCAAATATCAAGCAGCCCTTTAAAGCACAAATTATTGAATAATTAACATTTTAAAATTTTGAAATGTGAATCTGTGAAATCTGTGAATACCAGAAGAGTACACAACACACACAAATGAATTTTTGTAACTGCATATAGACCCTACAAAATAGCACATACAGTTTTGTTCTGTTGTTACAAAATGCATTGGTTTCCAAGCGTTAACTAAATGAAATTATGGAAACAAAATCAATGACAGGCTACAGGCTTCCTGTTATTGACGTTAATTAAATAATTAGACATTCCCGTGACTCTTGGACCGTACATTAAACTAAATTTGAACTGTGCAATCACAGGCTGAATGGGAAAAAAAAAAAGCTCTGTAAATACAATCTAGGACAGACATCCCGAATTAAACTCTAAAGAAAAGGACTCAGGTGAGTGATGTCGAATGGACTTCATGCTTTGAGGTTATTACAAAGTATACGGCAATGGACAGCAAGAATCCAAACGTACAGGGAGTTGACAAAATAATGGAAACCACAACAAATATATGAATATATATTTCTAAGCTCTGCCACACTTTGCTCTCAGAACAGCTTCAATCCCACATGGAATGTTATTACCCTACCCTTAAGCCGGAAAGCCTCCAGAATACAGAGAGACACATACTGAAATCCACCCAGCTCTCTATGTCCCAGAATATCCAGTTAAAATTCCCTTTAGTGGTGAGGATTGAGGAAATCATGAAAGGTCTTTAACATCCTCCCAGTGCTACTGAAATCCCTGCTGAATCCATTTAGCAGCATGTATCGAGGTGTTATCATCTTGGAACGGCACCTGAAAGGTGCACCTGCTCATCCATGGTGGTTCTGTATTCCTTGGGTGAAAATAATTAGTAATAGCCTTACGCAGACTAACAATCAGACCCAATCAGTGCCCATACATAACAGATCCACCACCGTTTGTAGCAGCAGAAGACAGGGGCAAACCGGGTCGAAGGATTCCTTTGGCTTCCTCCAAACATAAACCGGTTCCAGGGGCAGGGAAAAGGTGTAAAACATTTTAATACAGCAGATGCTCTTATGCAGATTGACTCGGTTAGGATTAGGGTACAACAGCAGTGCCCTGCTTGGTAATTTAACCCACCCGCTGTTGAGTTAGTAAACCAGCTTCCACACCATTACACTACACTGCTGCCCTCAGAAATAGGGATGACTCATCAGACCATATTACTTCCTTCAGTCACAGCTCACAAGTCCAGGTTTAGGGCTCATCACATGAGCTTAGGCGCTGCTGGCCCTGGATATGAGCAATTTAAGAATGGCATCCTTCCATGAACGTCATTTTTATGACGTATAGTCTGTAACGCGGAGGAATCAGTTTTTGGGAGGCCGTTTTGTGACTTTTCACACGTACTGTACATATCTTTCTACTGAAACCTGCAGTGTCAGTCGACCCTGTCAGTGAGCCGACCGCTGTTCTTTTCCTGGTGCAGTTTACCCTTGTTTGGCGTATGATATTAAGAACTCCCAACCTGTCCCCCTTAACATAAATTCTGCAATATCTCCGACCACAGCACCCACAATTCGCGCACCAACTGGCTGACCTCCTTCAAAATCTGTTCAATCGCTCAATGTGCTTTACGTATTTACACACATATTTAAGCGTTCATGTTTAAAATGTCTTAGAAATGTCTAAGACTATATACAACAAAATGTTTAAGTAACTTAATAAATTATCCTGCAACCCGAGAAAGACCACATTTGTGCGGCCGGATAACGGCAACTGTTGGTAATTATTTTAGAACAATAAGCAACAGGTATGTAGGTTCCACAGAAAACCAGATAATGGAATTAAAATCTATTTAGGTCACACATGCATTAAAGATTATTGAGATTTACGAAATCATCTTAGTAGCTGTCCTTTTCCATATCAATCACTATCACAATTCCACTGCAATGAAGAACAGTCAATAGGAGGACAACTACCCACAACTTCACATTACAGCAACGGTCAAAAAATCAGAGCTTCACCCTTCAGCACTGGCAGGGTTTTCACTCCGTGTAACTTTAGCGAGCTGCTTTCAAGGGTTTGCATCGCGCTGTCACTGTGTGAGATGTCTATTGAAATTGATGTTACATGATTGCAGTCGACAATACATCAGCCGAAGGAAACATAACAAGCCTGTCTTCCATGTAAACCCATTCACGGAGCACCACTGCTATTCTGCTAGTTTCACCGGTAGCTAGCTAGCAAAATTGTACTGACCCGTTCGTAAATCTCGACTTTTAACAAATAACCATCAACAGGATGCCGTTGCAAATTGCTTATGCCGAACGAAAATGACTTATTCGGACCCGATCACACAACTTCCCGTCTCTACTCGGTGAACGCTAGCTGGACAGCTCTTCAGTGTGAACTAGCCTCTATGGGAGCCTGGCTGGCTGCTTAACTTCTCACTGGGAGCGGCCGGTAGCTTAGCTAAGACACTTTCGCTGATGTTAGCTAGCAAATAAAATCTGGCACATTCCCACGGGAGCTCAAATGTCATGCCATGACAGAGTGTGTGAAATGAATTGGCTAGCGACACATAGCTATCACTGTCTCCAGTTAACTGCAACCTGTAGAATCGTAAAAAAAAAACTTAGCGATAGTTAGCCAGCTGTTAGGTTAACATTAGTTACTTCAAATAATTACCTGACTCGCTACTTGGCAAGCTACTGCTAGGCGCTTCCCTCCAAGTTTCAGCGTACTGGCTAACTAAACGTGTATTTTTGGGATACGCGATGTAACCCTGTTTTGCCTGTCGAGCTAACAGTTGGTTAGCTTGCAGTGCTGACGGTGGCTACCTACCTAGCCTGAATGCTACTGAAGATGTCACGTAACAGCAGGCTGAAAATGTTGCCACTCTCGGAGAAAAGAGGATGAAACTTCTTCGGTCTGTACAGATTGTTTAATCCACTGTAAAATTGCGATAGCTCAGTGTCGAGGCAGCTTTAACGCGGAGTCTTACCTCATCACCACGACCTGCTCCTAGCCTCCCGCTGCCAGATGCCAACAAACGGCCCACGGCACTAAAAACAAGACTTCAAGTGAACATGTGGACATTAACACGTATCTTACCAAGGCGTGCTGTAAACTGGTCTAATTAAAATGCAAACATTCTCGTCGGGTAAAATACAAAAAAACGCCAAAGCAAAACAAAAGGCGGCTTTCTTTCTCTTTCCTGTTAGTTTGCGCTAGACATGCAACAAGCCTTTCTGACAGCTCGCACAAAAAGTAGACTGCTGGAAGGGGTTTGGTACGGTGGTTAGGCAGAAAGACGCACGGTGTTGACGTTTCTCCTGTCAGCTGTTTGGATGACCAGCCATTCTGCATTTAAAATGAAATATATGAAATGCTTATTTTATGTATTTTACAACTTAACTTAGTGAAAGTATAGATTAAAGAAATGAATTTAGGCCACCCCACTAGCAGTCACATATTGGTATGATCCAAATGAATGTCAGGAGCACTGGGAAGGGCAAGGGTCTGCTTGTTACCTAGGAAACAGCAGTGAGACTCCTTAACCAGTTGTTTCTGCCTCCCACTACCGATCTAGAATCAGATTTCCACAACAATCTTGAGCACAACTTTTTATTATTTATTTATTTTTTTTAAATAGAAGGTGAGTGTTATTCAAAGATTTATTTATGGGGCGCTAAGACTAGACCCCCGAACATACTCGAACGTTCACTGAATGAAATTATCATTTATACATAAAGAAATAAGTCATCATTATATTTGAGTGTTCAGCAAAATACAGTAAAATGCATTTGTGATAAATTATTATAACAGCTATAACTATTATATCATATAAGTAAACATTTTATTTTAGAAATGGCTAAATCTGCATGACAGGAACAGTTGTGGATATACTAATATTTTTGCAATTTATAAACGATGACAATTAAATTTTTATCCTTTTAAAACATGTTATAGCTTGGCCTACCAAGAATTACAGCTGATGCTTGTTTAAAAATGTACAATGTTTGTCACTAATACTGATGACACTGGCTAGAGGAAAATGCATAGATGAACAAGCTTGTAAAAGAAGCTGAATACATAATTTCAATTTAGCTACCACAGCTTTCTGCTGTAGTGCACCACGGCAGAGCTCTTGATTCACTGCTGTTCTCATTTCCTCTAATGTCTTTGTTTGCTTACATCTATCAGCTGAGCCCCTAGTGCTTCAATGATAATTTGAGTAATGCAGACTATCTCTCTATCCCCACGCTTCTAAAATCACACACTGGCCCATTTGCTATATTCTTCATTTGCAACCTTATCATCTGGGGATCGTCTTTCCGTTTTCCATATGTAAAAATGGATAATAAAGGCCATCCCGAACCTTGTGAACAAGTTACAGAAATACAACTGGAAGTTGTTTTCTAGAAGACAGTGTGTTAGTGTGTTTGTGTGCATCAGTGCTCTTTTATGACTGTGTATGATAGTGAATCTGAGCCTGAGCGATGTAATTTTTCCTTTGTAATATTAAATACTTTACAATTCCAGTTGATATGGCATGAAGACACCCAGGGAGCTAATTAACTGAAACTACACTACTTTGAAACTTGTCTAATTTGCACATGATTCCACCAATTAAAAGTACTTTCTCTCCATTCCCTTGATAAATCACCCCTCCCCGCCAACCCTCACATCATCCTTCACAAACCTCATGTTTTTCCATGAACATTGAACTCTTTCTGCTTGTAGGGAGCCCCAGCCAGACACGCACAGTAATAACATACATGTATTACTGTTTATTCAGTACATCATGTGAATAGCCCTTCTAGAACAGAGAGACCAAAAAAGGTTGAGAGTGGACGTTGTGCAGCTTTTCCTGGAGGGAACAATGTAGCCCGTGAGTCCACATGATCATGTGATTGTGGTAACCCCCGGTGAAAGGGGCGTGGATTCTCATGTAGGCACAGAGAGGTGGTTTTGATATTCACACCACATATGTGAAAGATTTACAGCTGCCTCGTCCGCTGCCCGATCTCAGCTGTGGGCAGCCTCGGTATCATGAGAGATTTTGAAAGTTGATGTAGAATGTGAATCAGAGGAACGCTGCAGGACACGGCCGTACTCATAACAACACTGCTGTCCTGGGCCTTATTTTTTTAAACACCTGTATGAACCACCTGGCATCTGTACTTTTTCTAAGAGCCTGCATGTTATTCTGATTGTTTTGTGGAAACTGGCTGGCAAATGTATGTCAGCCATATACCAAACCTTAACCTGAAGATGTGCTGAAATGCTGCCGGCAGTACTTTTCCTTGGGAGTGGTCAAACAGCTCAGATAATACTGCTATCATTAGCTCATCAACTCTTCCTCATTACCTCATCACTCATCACGCCCCTCCCACCAGCTGCTGAGTATGGATCACCTTATTTGTTCCTGCTCTGTGGCCCCTCCCACCTGACACCCCAGCACTGAAAGGAGTCTGTTGGTGTCTAGCACTCTGCAATAGGTGCTTTCATGGTACTCCTTGTGCAGTATTTCCCATAATTACCCAACAGTTTTTTATTCTCTGCTCTCCAAAAATGCACTCGTCTTTCAGTGTTGGTGTCCCCAACTCAAACTACAATTCATATATTATTTTGAGTCCAGGTTTGCGTCTGCTTCCTAAACTCCTTTGTGTTTTGTCTGTGTAAGAGTTTGTCAAAAATCCTTCACATCATCCCGTATTGACAGTGCTTTTTACATTTAAATATTTAATTAAACTATTTTAACTGTCTTAAAACAGGGCAAATATTATATAACTCCACCATAGCCTCTAGCATTGTATGATTGTCTACTTTATTCATTGTCATTGGTTTCCTCACTTCATGACATCACTGTTTCTGTTATCTCTCCTCACAACATTGAAGTCATGGAAAAGACGGCAATGGTATGGTGATGAGCTATGTGAATTTGACTACATCAATCAAACGGGAATCCAATACATTTGCTTAACTCCATTTATACTCAAGACTTTAATCAATCACCATGACATTATGTTCCTTTCGCAGACCAATAATGAGGGAAGTGGGGGGAGGGTGAGCTCCAATTTAACAGAATTGATTATGTGCATAATTTGAAGGCAAGTCAAATTAAAGCATCTCCGATGCATAGAAAACCCGGATCCACTGCCAACTCACCAAGTGAAAAGAACACATACTTTCGCTCTGATTGAAAGGTATGGAGTTGACCAGTGCATGTTTCATTAGACAAAGTCACCTTC
Source organism: Albula goreensis (assembly GCA_022829145.1). NCBI lineage: Eukaryota > Metazoa > Chordata > Actinopteri > Albuliformes > Albulidae > Albula > Albula goreensis. Next base: position 39,430,894 of record CM040746.1, on the reverse strand, counting down.
ATTCACACTTATGGGCAGAGTATTTTCATTTGAATTAATTGATGCAGGGACTACATTTTGGGTCCTGATCAGAATGGGTGGCCATTAATCAAGAACCCAGCAAATATTGAAAAAAGGTATTCTCAGGAACAGTGGATACACCTGTGATCTCCAGAGAATGCAGGCTTTGAAATATCATGGTCTCAGGACTTACACGCCCAGAAGATATTACCTCTGTCTGATGGAACTTCTTTTTTAGAACATTACGCCATTTTTGTGCTTGACATATGATGTTTTCCAGGGTACCTCCCATAACATACTGTATTTTGTCTGCTTTGTGAAGTTAAATATTTCCATATGCACTACTTTCACTTTAATTAAAGGCTAAACTGCAACCTTCTTGTTATGTGTCTAGCCCCCAACCTTGGGTCTCATGTGCTAGATTCATAACTCTCTGCTTTGTACTTTTAAAAAAGCAATGCAGTTCATAGCGACTGGCATACTTACTTTTTGAATGTAAGCAATGTATAATAGCACATCACATCACCCAATAAGGCAGCAATTTAATCCAGCGATTGAGACACATTACACTACTGGTTTGAATATGGAAAAGAGGCGTGTATAACATGACACTTCTGCAAACTGCCCTTTCAAAATGTGACCAGTGTCTGAGCCACATCACTGGTATAGCAGTTGCTATTAGAATAAGTGCCGTGCCCAGACCATGAGGCAAAAGTTTTGACCACTAGGTTTCGACAGATACCCAGTAACTATTTCCATGCAGGTACATGCAGAGCAGCAAGGCACAGAGAAGTCTTTGGAGATAAAGATATACTGTGAAATATCAACCCTCAAAGTTAGCTGGTTAACATCCAGCAAGTCCAGATATCCAGTTTGCCAATTGCAGCAGAGTTACATTGGTTTAATGGTGCTCGGAAGTAAACAACTGAATACTTAAGTGGAGATTGTGAGGAAGATACGTCACCTGACCCACGCATTGTGATTTTCAGCTCCGCTGGGTTTCAGAGATCAGGGGGAAGGAATACAGTCTGCAGCAGAGAGCATGCAGATCCTGGCTCGCCCGGCTGCTGCCCACACAGCGCTCAGTCTCTGAGGTTACCAAACAATGAGCGCTGCTACACTGCTCTGTGCTCAAGGCCATGGTTTAACCCCTGGCGGAGTTACATGGGATGTGGCTCCCTGACCTCCAGCAGAGAAGATACACCGAATAGAAAAATAGCCTCTCCGCGGCTATTGAAATATACACCCACTGATTGCTTTCCCAGCCCAGAGAGTTACATTCATCTGTGTCTCTCATACTGTTGCAGTCTTCTTCTCCCGGACAAAATATTTTTTTACATTTACATTTTAAACATTCAATGTTTTTTTTTTTACATTTTAATTTTTGCACATGTAACCCAAGCACCCTACACAGCTGAGAATCAATTTATGCAGCTGGACAATTACCGAGCCAATTTAAGTGAAACACAAAAGTTCAACAGCACAGCTTTACCTAGGAATTGAGCTTGTAACCTCTGACTTGCAAACCAGTCTCCCTAATTGCAATGCTACACCACCATCGTTTCCCAGGACTCACACCTGAGTGTGGTGCTGCTGCTGAATCTTTGACTAAGCTAACTGGAGAAGCTTATTTCCTAAACATAAAGTTGAATGACTGTATAACCTACAGAATGTAAGGTATTTAAGTTACCCCTGATAAGGATGCTTGAAAAGCAGGTTTAAAAAAGCATATATATTTTTTGCAAGGTTTATATGACAGCAAAGCCCACACACACAGAAACCTTATCTGAGATTTGTGTGATGACAAATTCAGGAATAAAGATTCCTTAGGAGAGAAATACAAACACGTAGCACTGAAGCTCTGTTGGCTGTGATGTTTCTACAGGCTATGTTAGCTGTTGTGTTTCTACAGGCCCTTAGCTGTTATGTTTCCACAGATACAGTTTCGTTTATAGCTGTTTAAGTCACATGGGTCCGGTCCGGGCTGACTGACAGACTGCTTGACTGCGGATCGGCGTGTCATCATACTCATCATGTCTTGACAATAATCAGACTGAGGTCATGCCTGTAAAAATGTGCTGTTGGAGAAATGATTATCACTTCCTCGATGAACACATGTGCCTGTATAAATATGTTTCCAAATGGAAGAAATAGCACATAATTGAAGGCCATAAGGGCACATGTAATATTTTTTAAAAAATGCAAGGTGAGAAGAAATGGAAAGGAATTGAACTGAAGAAATGGAATCTGAGTTGTTGTGCTGTGAAATGAAGAACATCAGATAGTAGGAGGTGCCCCCAGGCCCAAGAGGAGAGAAATCAACATACTTTTACAATAGGATGATTCAGCTGTTCAATCAAACACAGAGCTGATCCCAGACCTGTGCTTAGGTGCACTTTCCACATTAGTCATTGTTGCCAGAGTGAGAGAATTCCATGGAAAATGTACTGAGAACATTTCCAACTACATGTTTGCTGGTCTCCAATAAAACAGAAAAATTCCCAGAACATTGTGGAAAATTTTGGTCATATTTTCACTGGGGTTTGACATAATCTTATAATGGGAATATTCCTCAAACAATCTAAGAACCTTACGTAGTCCCAATCAAGTTCTGTCAAGATTACAAGAAAACAGTAATGTTCAAATGTCATGAAGAAAAGTTTTACAAAATTCAAGTCCTGAGAATATTTGTCATAACAGATTTTTAAAAAGACTTGTGTGAACAATGATCTTGTCCTTATAGCTGCTGTATGGATATATATTAATGGAATTGCTCAGAAAACAAAGGTGCTTTAAACACATATTGTTTCTCTTTTTTCAGTATTTCTCTTTATAAAGAGTATATCTGTTTTTACATTTGAGTATACAAATGCAATCTTACTGTTTTTCATCATTGTGCTGTCTCCCATAGAAAGGATAACGGTACAGAACCGTCTCCAAAAATGTTTAATAACGTTGGAGTTCACACACTGAAAGGACTAAGAGGACCTTGGACCAATCTTGGACCATGTCTCCAAGAAGAACATTCAGACTGCCTATACGTATAGTAATTATGTAGTAAATCATGCATATCAAAGTTAATAAAATGAAGAGTTAGGAGCGTGGTGAATTTCAGACAGAAAGATGATTTAATTCTCAAATTTGCACGGGTAAAACAAGCTATTTGGTCTATAACGATTACAGAAGTGAAATTTTATTTGCAAAGAGAGAATAAGTCATTCCTTGATTGTTTTCCACAAAATGCCTGCAGACAAGCATTCCTCGTTGCCCTGAATGCATCCATATGCCGCCAGGATGTTGGTGCTTCTATCACTTCTGCAGAGACACTGCATGAGTTGGTAAATATTAAAATGATTATCACAGTCTTTTTTTATTTTATTTTCAAAAACTCATTTCAAGCTCACGTCTAATTACAATATAAATTCCTCAGTGTCTTCAAGCCACAGACTCAAGACTTCTATGATAACGGACCTCGCAATAAATTTGCTGTACCGAATAATGGTGCATTTTATGACAGAAAGAAATAGGCAGGTTTTACCCAGGCGGAAAAAAAGCTCGCTGTCTGTCACGATAATGAATATTATCGGGTTGACTTCCTTTTACTGAGAATCGTGCAGTCTGCAGGATGTAAGTAGGATCCGCTGTACGTTGCGCTCCATCTCGTCGGCCGCGTGCTGCTATGAGTTGAGAGCCGAGATTGAGGGCTGTCGTCTGCGGTGGTGCCAGATCATCATGGGAAGAGCGTCGCAAGAGACCACAGCAAATAGACAGACAGACAGACAGACAGAGACTCAAGTGCAGTACAAGACTGGGAAGTCGGGATTCACTGGCTGAACTCGATTCTATGTGAATACGGTAACATTCCAGTCCATCATTTGAATCCGTTATAATGGGCCCAGGCCCATTAGCCTGTCTAGCATGTAATGATAGATTTAAAATGCCCTATTTGCCATTTTATAGATAACATGAAAACAAATATACTGAAGGCTACAAATTTCTCATACCAAACTACACACACACACACACACACACACTCACACACTCACACACACACACACACACACACACACACACACACACACACACACACACACACACACACACACACACACACACACACACACACACACACTCCTTAATGCCGTGCTCCCCTCCAGCTAAGGGTATTACACACACACACACACACACACACACACACACACACACACACACACACACACACACACACACACACAGCTGTCACTCCTATTCATATTTGTTTTCATATGCTTTCTACATAATTTACTGTCCAGCATATGTTCCATGTAAGAGTGATTTTATAGATGATCAGAATCCGTTCCTCTCTGAGACAGGGTGAGCATGACTGCCACATTGTGACACACTGCTGCGTGTGGAACAGGGATTTTATGGTGGTGTTGAGCAAACCATGCCCACTGCACACACACCAGACATACCGACTCAAACAGCTGAACAGTAAGTGGATGGAAGACGTTACCACACAGTTACAAAGCCACCTAGTGGTGACACTCAAGTCTCATGAATTAAAGAAAAATAAAACAAGCAATCTACCTCAAAATTAAATTCATATATAATAATAATAATAATTTAAAAATATATAAAATAAATAAATGATACTGATCCATCCTCTGTTGGAGCTTCAGCGCAGCTTCAATCTCTCAGCTTCTGTTTTACATATTTATGCAAATTATTATTAAAGACCATTTTGATGAAATTATAATTTTTCATTTTGCTTGAATTGAGCACCCTCTGAGCAGACACATTTACGAATGATTCAGCTCACCAAAAGCAGCCCCCCATCCATTTACTGGGAAAGCAGTGCAGCACTGGAGCTCAGTTAACACTGTTTTGCCAGGATGATGTCAAACAGTAATGTGTCTGGTTGTTATCAACGGGTACATTGTAATCCAAAACCTGCAGTGCCATGTTTTATTACTGCTTCATTTAAACAGGGCAGGTCAACTGAGAACTCAGGAATTACAGGGGAATAACAAGGAATGCACAGAGACACAGAGAGCCATTTTGTGTTTGAATTTGAACAGCACGATGCATTGTGTATGTAATATCACCACAGTATCTGTGTTGATATCACAGCAATGCAAAACAAAATAAACATCCCGTTAGAATGCAGTAGACTGTGTAGTATTAATAAAAAGCAGTTAACAATTCCCATTGTGGTCCCATTGAGGTCTCATTGCTATGGTGATGCTTTTGCATCATAGGCTCGTTGTGTTATGGCTAGTTACATTGGCTTGTGGTGTTGACGTTAGCATGGCTAAATCAACAGAAGACCTGATGATTTCTGTCTGAATCATGACCACCCACCAAGGGCCTCAGCTATTGATCAAACTGCAGAAGAGACACAAAACAAAATGAAAACCTGCAGCATAACTTACATAACAATTGACTTTCTCTGGTATTCTTTCTGCTGGCAACAAGACTCTGCCAGACTTTGTATGCCTGTGGACTGTGCTGCGCTGGCTAATATGAGACTTGCTGGAAATGAATATAAAACAACAAGGAACAATGAGATCTTCTGTCCAAAAACATTACAGCAATATAATTACAATTTCAAATTTTTTTTTTCAAAATCAGACACATTTTTGTGAAATACAGCAAAACAATTTTCTAAACAATTTTTAAGTGCTGAATCATTAACATTGATGGAATAAAATCAGTCAATGAATTGGTCAACCAACCAACCAGTCAGTCAGTCAGTCAGTCAGTCAGTCAGTCAGTCAGTCAGTCAGTCAGTCAGTTTGTCAATTATTTAGTTAATCATTCAGTCCATCTTTAGTTTGAAACGTCATACATTCCTTCATAGGGTAAATCTCCAAAGTAAATCTAAAATTCAGAAGAAACATGAAACATCAAACAACAAACAGTCACCTTCAGGTCTTGCACAATTCAATGAAAATTGACTTAAACCTTTTTGAGGGCAGAGGAACTCAGTTTTAGAATGAGAGGGACACATTTCATAGGAACACATTCAAATATGGGGAACAAAAGGTAAAAGAAAAACATATTAGGGATGGACTGATTCTTCTCTGGGACATTTCACAGGATGCAGATGTTAACCCTAATGTAACAGACAATGACTATAAAAGTCAGGGATACCAGAGGACAGACACGACCAGAAAAACAGTGAAAAGGAAATGGATTCATCATTTCGAACTTAAATTAGTAAAGTTGAAGATAATGTCGAGAAACACAGCTTACCACTCACAGATCTTTCACTCCTTTAATTTTTAAAATGCATCTTGGCCTGAAATCTGTTAAGCCATAAATATAAATAATTTTTGAGAGATCTTTATTCTTTAGGGCAGAGAATTTTGTTTTACAACAATATTCACGTAACATCTTACAAGAGGACAAATACATCTTTAGGATTTTAAGAATTTCAGCACATAAACTAATCACAGGAAATTGGTCGAAACTAGCAGCCCCAACAATTTAAGACTGCAAGAAATATAAAATACTCAAACAAACATTTTGCAATGTATAGTCTGTTTTGATTGCATTGCATGCACCATTAAAGAGACCACATAAAAGGATGATTATGCAGAGCTCATTGCATTGCATTTTCTTTTAGATATTTAACTGATACTCTTACCCAGAGCAAGTAACAGAAGTGCAGCCAAAAGGTTTAAGGCAATGGAGGTTTCAAAATCCTCCAGGAGAACAGTGGGATGCAAAGAGGACCAGCACACTAAACACAAACCGCTATTGACCTCCTCTGTCATATTACACTAAGATGATGATTAGGAGCAAAAATAATCAATATGTATCCCTGGTCGTATGCAGACAATTGATTGAATTTGCACTATAGATTTTCTACATCCTTTCCATCATTTGTGTTTACATTCAGAGAACTTTGTCACATGCAGCAGATCTAAGGCAGAATTTTTATTCTTGCACTTGAGCAAGAAGTTGGGTGGGCACAGAAAATACGGAGAAAGAATTTCAACAGGGAGTGCTTGCATTTCTCAAATGTAAGAGCAATGTGTCTTTGATTGAATGTTATGGTGGATGCCCACCCTGCCCCAATAAGGCCTAAATCAGCTTCCGTAATCTGCATCATTATTGTGGAAATGTAGGATGAAGCCAACACTGCAATTGTGTGGCTACTCTGCAGCCCTGGTGACTATTTGCACTCCATCATCATATCAGCTGGAGGATGATGTCACTGTTCCAGCGCGGATATGCCCTACTGTTCCAGGTCATGTGCCATAGCTCCTGAACGCGAGTTCTATCGGGGAAATGTTACTTTTATCGATTCATCTCGATGGAGCCGTGATGAATGTTATCAGAACAGAACGTCACCTTGTCTGGATGTTTCTGAAACCTGACCCACCTTTACACTCTGAGTGGCTAAGCTTCCAGGCCTTGGAGCCATGCCGTTCACTTTGTTTCAAAATGTGCGTCTGTCCTTATAGCCTGTGTCCTGTGCTGAACGCCCAAGCTGAATGGCATCAAGTCTGTAAGCCAATGGGAGAGGAGGTGGGTGTGGCCACTGGTGATGGAGCGCTGGAGAGTGATATCATGGTCCTGTGATGGATGTCACAAACACTTTCACACTACTGGTACACATAAGATGACAAAATAATATTTTGGCTTACCTTAAGTGCAAACTCACAACCAAACTGATAATGAAAATTAAAAAAATGGGCCCAGGGTCCCTTGCTGAAGGCTTGTACCAGAAAGCAGCTGAAGTGTCACTTCTGACATTGTGAGCATTGTGACTGGCAAGTGTGAATTGTGTGAAGGAGCAAAAATGTAAAAACTTACAGAGAATGTAAGAGGAATAAAATTATTACACACACACACACACACACACAAACACACATACACACGCGTGCACACATATCTTTTTTTTTTCTTTTGTCAAAATCTCAGAGCACAGACATCCGGCACAGGTAGTACACAATAAGGTAAACAATAAAATACATGAATAGTATTCATATATTTTATGCATGTATGACTTAACCTTTTTTAACGTTTTCTTTACTGTTTGTCTGCTATGCGCGTCGTCTGCACAGCTACACAGTTTCCCGCACAAGGCCACAAAGCTCCCAAACAATTCCCATTTAATTGATTGTTGCCGACCTGTGAAAAATCGAATAGGCAATGTGGAAAGCCGTGATGTGGAAGGGTCACCTGTACAGATGATTTCAAATGTACAGTATATTGCAGGCAGCATTTTGATCTGCACAATACACAGTAATGACCACCAGACAGATTTTAATCTGATTGTCAGAGTTGTCTTAATGATAATGGCACCGCCAGGCACCACCAGGAAATGGAAAAGAAAATGTGCGGCAATACCATTAGGGCTGAAAACGCAGGGGTGGATGTTTTTTCTAGCGCTAAACCTCCAGCTGGGTCAGTTTGATTAATAAAGCCAGCGTCACCTGAGCCGTAGCATCTGCCCTATCCTCCACCTGCACCCGCTTAATCCCCCTGCCCACACCAGCGCATGAGGGGATTATTCCTGTGGCCAGACCTCATCTTGCTACAAAGCTGAAGTGTGCACTGATGAAGGTCTACTGCTGGAAACATTGCCATTTCCCTCCGGCATTGATAAAAATGCGATTTTAATATTTTTCAGATGTAGAATAATTTACTTTAGACTTGTCTTGACTCCAGGCACTCGGTCTCTGATAGATATGGATAACTTTAAACGGGAATAAAACTTTTGACCAAGGTTTCCCGCAGTCTGTTTATCAACGTCACGCACAGATCCTCTGGACTTGTGATTTGCTGAAAGCAGTGACTGGCCATTGGTTTCCGAGCAACGAGAACCCCCAGATTCTGGGCTAAATTACATCATATCAGAGGGGAAAACCAGTCAGGTCTGAAGCGCTGAGCCTAGCTAAGTGAGGCTAACATCAGACATGATCGTTTTCTCCCGTTACTACCCTGGGGATTCCTCAACCATGATAGACTATTTATAACGCATCCACCTAAATACCCGAGACCCCTGCGCTGTGATTTGTGCATTCTGCAGAATGTTTTTGAGGCCTTTTAAGTTAGCTGGCGTAGATCCTCGTAAGTCATGTGCTCCTGTTAGCTCCTGGCTCTTAGCAGCATCCTCCCATTACAGAACTGTGGGTCCCGGCCTCCCTAGTCCTCTGTAAGGTGCCAGATATGGGATTAGGAGGGTATTTATGGAGACAAACACATTCCTTCCACTAAACTGAAAGTGGCACGTCTGGAATGACGAGCTTGTATTGTTGCAAAGGATCACAAAAAAAGATGAGCAGACCAGAATGGTTGGCCACAGGCAGGGGTGGGGGGGGGGGGGGAGGCTAGGGGGATGGCTGGCTGCAGGCTGGGTGTGGGTGGGGGGGGGGGGCTAGGGGGATGGATGGGTGCAGAGGGCAGTTGGCCTGGGTTTGGCTGTTGGTTCATAGCTGGAAACATGTTGGCTGTGTTCAATCTCAGTAGGATCTCCAACTGCCATGACTGGCTATGAGGTGAAAACTGACCAGAAATAATACTGGTGTTCATCAATATATACATGACGCAAATGTCAATGTGTTCATTTTCTCCTAAATGTATGTGATCTCTCCATTACAGTGGGAGGTTAACACTGGTGAAACGACAATCAGCTCAGTATGTGTGGGGAGAAATCATGGGCAAGGTGGTTAAACTGAGTTATTGCTCTGTAGTGACCTCTAATGGCCAGCAGGGGGCCTTCAGGGTCATAAGCTGGGTGGGCAATGTGTAAATGGTGTTGTATCAGTGGCATTAAAAATAGTGAAGGCTAATGTCCATGTGAATCAAAGGAGGGAGGTGTTCAGCCATTTTGGCTCACATTTGTGAGGGACGTTTTTAGTGGATGGGACTGATATTATTTCAATCAAGTTGGGGAAACATAGGAAAAAAAAGAAAAAATAAGTAAGCGCCCTTGTAGGACACATTTTACCTCACTATTTACCTAATATCTAAGGCCTCAAATAATATTTTATAAAATTCTGTTCCATTGTTGTGGTGTTCCATCACTGTGGTTGTTGTTCTCTTGGAAGAACAAAACAAGTACATGCTGCTTGAAAACCTCTCTGGAAAGATTTAACAAAAGAATAACACAAAATTGCGGTATATAAGCTTAATTTTTTTCCAGCTTGGTGCTTGAACTTTAACATATAATAAAAAGGAAGAGGGCTTGTATCAGTGTTATTCGTGTTATACATTGTAGTTGCCGCTGTTCTGTTGTCACAGGCATTCACTGTATTCATGTGTTCATTGTTTTGGCAATATTTAAAATTTATTTACCGCCAAAAACCATCTTGAATTTTGAATTCCTTTTTTTTCGAGAGAGAGGATAAAATGTTGTAGGTTACAGATTATTGATCTGTATTAGTTTTTTTATTTTATCTCTGTGAATTTGGCAATATCTACATATTACTGTATTTACTATCAACAAAGCAACTTTGAAACAGGTACAATTTGAGGGGGGAAAGGAAAAAATCATAGACAGGTAGTGACAGAGTGAAAGGACAGCAAACAATGTTTGAGAGAGGGAGGGAGATAGAGACAGTTAGAGGGAGGGAGGGAGTGAGAGGGAGTGAGAGAAAGTGAGGGAGGGAGACAGACAGAGAGAGGGAGAGAGAGGGAGGGAAGGAGATAGAGAGAGTCAGAGCCAGGGAGAGATAAAGGCAGGTCTGAAAGTGCGGGGGAGTGCTGCATTGCACAGCGCTGCTGCTCTCTGTGATGGATGGAGGGGAGCCTGAGACTGCAGCACCGCAGCACTGCTACTGCAACACTGCTACTGCAGCACTGCCACTGCAACACTGCTACTGCAACACTGCCACTGCAGCACTGCTACTGCAACACTGCTAATGCAACACTACTGCAACACTGATAAAGCAACACTGCCACTGCAACACTGAGACTGCAACACTGCTACTGCAACACTGCTACTGCAGCACTGCTACTGCAACACTGAGACTGCAACACTGCTACTGCAACACTGCCACTGCAGCACTGCTACTGCAACACTGCTACTGCAACACTGAGACCACAACACTGCTACTGCAACACTGAGACTGCAACACTGCTACTGCAACACTGAGACTACAACCCTGCTACTGCAACACTGCTACTGCAGCACTGAGACTGCAACACTGCTACTGCAACACTGCCACTGCAGCACTGCTACTGCAACACTGCTACTGCAACACTGAGACTGCAACACTGAGACTACAACACCCTGCTACTGCAACACTGCTACTGCAACACTGCCACTGCAACACTGCCACTGCAACACTGAGACTACAACACTGCTACTGCAACACTGAGACTGCAGCAATAAGACTGTAGCACAGAGACTGCAGCACAGAGACTGTACTACTGAGACTGCAGCAATAAGACTGCAGCACAGAGACTACTACTGAGACTGCAGCAGAGAGACTATACTACTGAGACTGCAGCAATAAGACTGTGGCACAGAGACTACAGCACAGAGACTATACTACTGAGACAGCGGTAAGGCAGCGCAGATCCACTCCAATCATTATCCCAGAGGCTGCTGCAGACTGACCTGGGTGATAAACTGTACCCTGGGATGGCAGACTCCACTGCCTACCCTCTGCTGTGGCAAAGCTGAACATTTCAATATTAAAAGCATACACACAAACATACTACTTTTAATGCTGTTTTGTTGAGAAGAAGCTGGTATATCCACGTATCATGTCACGGCGATGCTCATTGTTACCAAGGTAATGTCAGAGGAACAGGATACATAGACACATAATGCAGAGCTCACGGACCAATCAATGGACTCTGAGATATTATATACACTCAACCTTGAGAATAATTCATACTGCCTGGCACACATTAGTGCATTCGATGTTGCTGGACTCAAGGATTCCAGGTTATTGTGCATATTTAATGTTGTACAGTCATGGGACACCCCTATCATTTATCATGTTAAAAGTTGGCTGTGGACATACGGTATTTGCTTTGTATCTCTAAAGTGTCTGAACTTAACACCAAATTTGCATAAGAAGTTAAACATATTTAACACAAGAATATGTTTTCCCCTTGATTTGGTAAATGCATAGGCAATATATTTTTTTGTTTTTAATGAAGTATTCATCACTCTTGCCTTGCGTTTTAAATTACAATCATCCATTGTTTTTCATTTTCTGTTCATAGGTTCTTGGTTATAGTAATAAAGGAAAGCAATTAACAGTTATGAGGTAATAAAACAAAGTCGAAAGAGAAAAAAAAAACAGATATAAAAATGGTTTAATCTGTTAAAATGCAGGCTAAGATAGGAGCAGCACATTTTCAGCTGATGCAGGGAGGACAGAGAGTAAATGAGGACGATGAGACCGAGGGTGGAGTGTGAACGTGATAATGAGATGTGTACCGAAGCTCAGAGATGCCAGTTAGCACGTTAGCACATCTGCTATGGAAAGTGACGTCATCCCCCCCGAGAAAAAGGAAGAGTGTGAGTGCTTCATTTGGCTGGGGACCATGGTCTTTTGCTCAGTGCGACAGCTACATTTCTGTTGTGACAATATTTCACAGTCAATGAATATCTGTATTTGCCCCTTAACCTGAATAAACTGAAGATAGCGGCGCGCCTATATGGGGCACCTCTCTCTGTAATAGCTGCCTACATGCATCGTATGTAAAACCTGAAAAAAAGTAATGAAAATGAGATTCTAAAATCTCTAAAGTGGCTACGAATCACTGCAGGAAAACTCTTTCCTAACAGTGTCTCTGTTTCACAGTGTGTGTGGTGGGGGTGGAGCTTTAGACAGTATTTTTGTTTCATTTGCAGATTCATCCCAAAGTTATACTGTGTTGAACGCCACTCTCCCCATGGCCATCAGCTTTATTAGTGTGAGTGCACATGGCTCCTTGATAACCAAGTGCATGCGTACGGGTGGTGCCAGTGTGGGCCTGTATTGGGTGGGTGTGCAGACGGAGAGCAGGCCCGCTGTAGACACACACACTGCGGTCCAGTGCTGTGGGAGGTGTTCTGCCTTGCCTTCTCCTGCAGCCATAGAAACAACACTGAGGATAATTAGCCATCATTTCTGCCTTCGCTGCCAGACCGGCAGATTCGATCCATCTCCAAACGCGCCTCTTATTGTCAAACTGCACTCTAACGATAATTGGAGGAAGACATTTTCTTTGCAGAAGACTAAACTTGGATCAGATTAAGACGTATGCCAAATGGTACAGTGGAGCTTGAGCATCATCACTTAAGATCAGTAGGTTGCGCTGGGTTAAAACTCCTGAGTTTCATGTGGATCGTAAAGATCATATTTTGTATTGTGGTATCATGAGGCCCATTTTAATGAAGCAGCACTTGTGCCACTTCCTGTTCCTACATGAGCTCTGTGAACATCTATGAGAACCTGACAGTTGAAAAGGGCCAGGTTTCAGGTTTTATGTATTTCTGTATTTACCGTTATGAGCTGCTGAAAAATGAATCCTTGCATATTGACAATAGCCTGGCTAATTGTCGTGATATGGATTTCTGTCATATCACTCAGCCCTGTGGTCAGTTGTCCAGATTCCATCAGTTTCTAAGATGACTTAGGACCATGGAAAATAGAAAATGATACTGCTATACAAAAAAATAATATTAAAAAACTAAAACATATCTAACTTTTTTGCTGTATGAGCAGTAATTACTGTAGACAACATATTTGGTAGAAAACATATTGATAATAATAATACATTATAAACATAATTTTATATTGTAATTGCTGAGATGAGAATAGCTTACTGCGATGAATCTTCTATTGATTTTTCTCAATATATTTTAAATTATGAAGCAGGATCTAAAGTTAAGTGGCTTTTGAAATAACCATCTTTGACTTTGTACTGGAAGATCTCAAAGGGATATTATAAAATATTATATATCATTATCATACTAAGCTTGTGATACTGAGCTAGTAGACCTCAAAATTGTTTGTCTGGAGAACCTGCAGGACCGTACCGGAAAACTCACTCCCTCCTTCTCAGAAATCTAAATACGATGGCCATTTATAGAATTCCCCAAACAAATATGCTGGCCTTGCCTTTTTCTGCTGCCAGTTTGCGATGACAGATACACCTGACCCAGTTTCTGCTTTAGCAGGGCGGTTGAACAGAGAAATCTTGCGCAAAAATGGAGGATTTGCCTCACTTGAATATGGAGGAAACACATGATTCATGTGTTTTTATGAATAACAAGTTATTTATGAGTGTGTACCGATATTTTTTAACTTTATTTTGTCATTGTTAGTTGTATTATAGAGAATGCAGTTTAAATGCTTTGTTTGATTTATTTTCACTAGATCAGGTTTTTAACATCTTTTGTTCTTTTTTTGTGCTCCCTGTCTGTATCTTTTTATCAAGCCCTTACTCTTTTTCTCCTTAAAGGACAGGAGGGCCTAAAATCCTGAAAAAAAGGTCACCTTAGTTCAACCCTCAAAATTTAGTTTTATATTTCTTAAATTACAGATTCTTTTCCCGTCTGTTCGGTCTCTTGTGTTGGGGCCCTGGCCTGCAGCTCTGGTGATACTGGAACTTTTTGTTCAGTTTGTGATGTCATGCCAGGGCGGGGGAAAATGTGCCCTTTTTAACGTTTTAGGCCTTTCCCCTTGAGAGTGCACACTCGGGCTGAGTAAACACTCTCCAAGGCAAACACTTGAGCACTCTGTTCTCTCCATGCTCATTCCTTACACGCTCTCTAAATGTCTTACCTCACATGTACTCCCTTTGGTATTTTCCTACATTTCCATTTTTGACTCGAGACTTTTATTCTATGATACAGGATATGGAAACAGGTTGTTTTTTTGACACAGACAGCCCAATTCACTCTGATTTGTGGGGCTGCAGTCAATCAACAGTAACAGCTAAATGTTAGTTTAACAGCAAAGAACATCCTGGAAGCTGGGCAGCCTGATGTCACAATGGGGACAGTAGTGGCCTGTCAGACTCTTTGTGACATCACAGGAACAAGGCTGATGAAAGAGGGTACCACTTAAGTAAAGCCATACAAATAATTTATCTCTGTTTTGTAAACTACTATGTGAGTTTCACACTCCTCAGTCCCCAATCCTGGAGGAAACCCAGGTTTTAAAAATGCTTTCCTTTTCAGGGAGCAAAGTAAGAGATGTTTTCTGCAGAGCTGCCAGTATTCTGCTTTTTCTCCCCAAATTTTTGTTTATTCTGCATTAGATTCTGTGGGTGCGTGTGTTTACATGACTGTGTTTTTCCGATCTGCAGGATGAAAAAAAAACACAGCTTACTCTAAAGGCACAGAGGCTGGCAGTCATTTAGCCTGCCCCCCCATCAGCGTGTTCATAACCCAGGCCTTTCTGAGCCAGGGCAAAAAGCCCCGCCTCTGCTGTCACACTGCCTTTTGATTATCAGAAGGCAAGGAGTCATTAACTTTGATGGTGAGGAGAGTAGCTCTGGTGTGAGGAGAGAGAGAAAAAGATGGAGAAATATATTTACATTCAAGTGTACTTTTTTTGCTTTTTTTTGTGTTTCTCTTGTTATTTCAAATAAAAGACATTTGAATTTGAATTTGAAGTGGTGAGAGAGTGAAGGAGAAAGAACGAGAGCAGAGAAAGATGCACAAATGAGCAGAGAGAAGGAAATAAAACCCAGACAGAAAGAGACATATGAAAGTCTAGACAGGAGAGATGGGGAGGCAGTGTGAGTCAGAGAGAGAGAGAGAGAGAGAGAGTAAAAGTCTGGACAGAAGCAAAAGGTCACAAGGGCAGAGTGATACAGAATGAGAGGGGAGAGAGAGAGAGAGAGAGAGAGAGGCTGGACAGATGGGAGAAGGGAGAGGTGGGAAGAGAGGCTGTAGTGGGGCTGGTTTGCCTCTCTGTGCCTCTCAGGGCTCAGGGGCTGCAATGGAGGTGTGAAGACCTCCCACCTCCTTCCCACAATCCACTGCCAGCCCTGCAGAGGAGTAAACAACACTGAAAAGGGCTGACCACTGGTCTCACTCCCCCTTTCCCAAACCCTGCCCCTGACTACACCACGGAGAGGAGTTGGACCAAAAACCTGCAGACACTGTGGCCGTCCAGGACTGCAGTGGGGTACCACAGCTCTATAAAATTTTAAAATTGAAGGCACCAGCTTTTAAATGAAGGGGGTTTTATAGACTGCACAGACAATTTTTTCGGAGTTCCTGACTGGAAAGGCTGCAATTTCCCAGATCAGTACTGTAAAAGAGACTGGACTTCACAGCTGACCAACCTTACAAAATAAAACAATATAAAATAATTACACTTGAAACCAATATCCTTTTGTACAATCGTAGTGTAACATGTGGCGATACGCTAGTAAATATATACCATTGACGAGTCAATGACTATTTAGGAGTTATTGATAAGTTATAACACATGACATGAAGCATGGCATGTTTATAACATGATCATGAACGTGTTATAAGCAATGTAAAATAAAGTGTTACTGAAATCAGTAAGACCCAATTCCAGATAATAATAATTGGTCAAATTATCAGGAGGAAAACTGTGTGCTAATAACAGCACTTTGTAAATAAAAAGCAATACTGTTTATTGCACCTTTGACTCCATCTAATGGTCAAAGTGTAAAGCTGCAACTTCAGTTCAAACATTCAGTACACATCATAAAGCTAACATTCCTAACATTAACATCCTTCAAGCTTGCTGTCCAATAATCAAACCAAACAAAATTTCAATAAGTCGTGACATTTTGTTGGGAATAATGAAGAAAAATATATTTATAATACAAAACCAAAGAACTCGTGCAGGGCTGTCTTGCTTGTAAATTTCTTGTTTGTAAACAGACCCTGTGGCCTCCCAGGGGAGTATATGATGAAAACAGCTTACCAAGTTAGCCTGGCTAACTTTGTAAAACATGCTAAAGTGATTTTTTTTCCACACAGGTTGTTCAGTTAACAGGTAGATAGTCATTAATTATATATGTGAACAAGTAAAATTGACTTGATTGATTGAAATGCATAGTTTTCTTTGTCATATTCAGCTAAATAACAAGTAAGCTATCTTGTTGGCACATTACCCTGGACCCCTATGCCAGATTTACATTTTTTCAGGGTGGGAAGCTCTGGGAGGTCTTCTTTCCCAGGATGGGCGATACAGTGACATACGTCCTGTTTCTGTCACAGAATAAAGAGATAAAGCTTCATATGAACAGCTGCAGGGGAGATCTACCTCAGCAAGACAAGCTCAGCACAAACAGAAACTTAAAAGTTGCATTTCGGACGCACAATACTATGCTCCCTGCTTAAGGAAGAGTACGGCAGACATTAGATTGCATAGTTGACAGAAAACACAAGCTTCCAGACAAGTAAAACAAGGACGTTTAAGAGCATGACATTTCAAACTACAGTATAAAATGCATTTCTAACACAGAGGGTATTTACTGAAATGATCATATCACACTGACCACAGAGAGGAGGGTGTGTACTTCACAAGCTTGTCCTCAGGGTGGACAAAGCCACCGCTGACCGCTGCAGCCCAGGTGGGATTAGGGCACTTCTTATTCTCTCTGGCGTTTTCAGGCTCACCAGGTGGTCAAAACAAGAGAGCAACGACACCAAGCAACAGAGACTGGGAACATAAGAATAGAAATGCTTCACTTTAGGCAGAAATTCCTCATCAGTGCCTGTAGGTGGCAGCCTTGACCTTTTAAATGTCAGAAAGTTCACTTTTTAAATTTCTTCTCAAGGAAATAATTCAACCACAGAAATATGAAAAACAATATTACATATTATATTCTACACATACACTCACTCACATGTGCAGGGGGTGATAGGTTGCCAGATTTAGGGAGCCACTTTTTTTGGGAATCAAGATGAGGAGTGTACAGCACAAAGATGGCTAACCAAGTTAGCTGGCTAACTCCAGTAAACATTCTGAAATAAGAAAAATACTTAAGAACTGTATTTCAGAGTTTGTTCTACTTCACATACAGATGTTGCTGTGTATTTTGATCACATAAAATTGATTTAGAGCTTATTTCAATCAAAGAAATGTTTAGTTTTCATCATAATATTTACCAGAGATAGCCAAATTACCCACTTTTTGGTACAGAATCCAGGACATTGGAGGGTTCATCCTGTTCTGTTTTAGCACAACCCTTTCCCTTCTTGCCTTTGCTGGAGTGAGTACCCTGGTGACCTCTTCTGGCAAAACAACAAGTATGGGAGAGCTGATTTAGAGCAGGGAACATAGCCAATCAAAATGGAACAGAGGTTAACATTTTTCTGCCTTCAAATGTGGCCATTGCCCCCATAGCATATTAGTGGATTAAAATGGTCAGTCATGTGATGCTGAAGAGGGGCATTGTGGGTTACATTAACTGCTGATGGGGATTGAATTTATACCCTGTGCTGGAGCGAATAACAATGTGGGATTCCAATCTGCCCCCCTGTTCTGCATTAACTTGGATGGAACTGCCCTAATTTAGGCCATTGTCTGTTTTGGTGATCTGCCATGAACCAATGGAAGGGAACTAAGAAGGACCCCTTAAATTCTGAAAAGTGCAATTGGATCTGCTCTGGCCAATCAGGTCCCTGGTTTAACTGATCATCTGAAGGATTAGACCTCCAGCCAGCACAGTGTCCCCATCACTGCTGGTGCACTAAAGGGAGGTGGCACCCCCTACTGGCCCATTAACACCTCTTCAAGCAGCTTCTTTTTTCAATGCGGTCTCCTGTTCGAAGCACTATCCAAGCCTGCTCCTGCTTAGCTTCAGCAGCGTGGCAGTAGAAGGATACAGGGTGGTATGGCTGCTTAGCTTCAGCAGTGTGGCAGTAGAAGGGTACAGGGTGGTATGGCTGCTTAGCTTCAGCAGTGTGACAGTAGAAGGATACAGGGTGGTGTGGCTGCTTAGCTTCAGCTTCAGCAGTGTGGCAGTAGAAGGATACAGGGTGGTGTGCTTAGCTTCAGCAGTGTGACAGTAGACAAGAAGGGTACAGGGTGGTATGGCTGCTTAGCTTCAGCAGTGTGGCAGAAGGGAAGGGTACAGGGTGGTGGCATGGCTGGCTGCTTAGAAGGGCTTCAGCAGTGTGTGCAGTAGAAGGGTACAGGGTGGTATGGCTGCTTAGCTTCAGCAGTGTGACAGTAGAAGGATACAGGGTGGTGTGGCTGCTTAGCTTCAGCAGTGTGACAGTAGAAGGGTACAGGGTGGTATGGCTGCTTAGCTTCAGCAGTGTGACAGTAGAAGGGTACAGGGTGGTATGGCTGCTTAGCTTCAGCAGTGTGACAGTAGAAGGGTACAGGGTGGTGTGGCTGCTTAGCTTCAGCAGCGTATCTGTAGAAAGGTACATGGCTGCGGGCATTTAAAAAAATCGTTCATCAGAAAGCTGTGGGGTGATGGGACTAAAGTTTGCTTTTCTTATTTCCCAGCTGTGACAGACTGGAATGCCGGAGCTGAGAGCTGGTACCGCACAGCACAGCTGCTCTGCCTTGACGCTGCTGCGTTATTCTGGCCCTCACCTCAAGCAGAGCGTCCAGTTATTGCTTTTCTGGACAAACGTCCCTCCTGGGCCATACAAAGAACATCATACGGCCACCAGTTATGAGTATTAGGTTAATAAAAACGATTCGAGCCCAACAAGAGAAAACACAAAACATGACACGCTGCTTCTTGGAGGGGAAAAAAAGAAATGAAATGGCCACAATGCTGCTTTTTCTTTGTGTCATCTGGCCCTGCCCCATTTCTCCAGAAACAGCCTAGTTAAATAAGGAAATGGGGACTCGTGGGTTAAACAGTAACCTCATGATAAAGTATGTTTTTGGGGTCATCCACACTGACACGTCTGAGTCACAAAAAGAAGTAGAAAACGTGACAAAGTGTCAACAACCATAGCAGTAATGACTAGCATGGGTTTGCCTTCCAGCACAATGGGAAAACAGGCATGCTGGGTGTGTCGCTCCATGCTATACTTCACGAGCGTGGGGTGACTGAATTCATGGGCAAACATAAAACAAATGGCAAAGGAGGAACTATACAGCAGCGGTATGACACAACATAGACCAAATTCCAGTTGGAGTGGAAAGGAGCCAATGGAAGGGAGATTTATTTTTACAGGCCATTACAGGAAAACATTACTCATTTTTGTAACAGTTGGATTTCTGCACATACATTTGGTTCATGGGACAACCAATTATACGGGTTCAAGTGGCGAGCCTCGAGGTGAGACCCAAATAAGCTGTCCTGAAGGCAAAGAGCATGTGAATTGGGGGTTTATTTATACATAGTTATCTACTGATGTCATTGATGTCATTTCCTTCATATGACTTACTGACATTTAGTTACTGATGTTGAAACTGACAGCTCAGGCGACATGCATGTTTTGACACCAGTTGTATGGAGTGAAGATAAAACTTGAGCAGAAATCAACGGTAATTTTAATCCCTGCCAGCTATCTGCACAGGTGACAATGTGCAGAATTAAAATGATAATTTTACAGCACTGTTATGGCTTTCAGAGGCTGAGACAATCTCTGATCCCTCTTGGCAGAGGACCGAAGCAGTAACTGTGGAGCGGAGGCGATCCAGAATGCCAAAGCAGCTGTACATTTTCCCCTCATTTTCCTGAGAGTTGTTTTTTTTTTTTTTTTTTTTTTTTTTTTTTAGAACGGTGCTGTCTTCACGATGTGTACAATTAAATGCATGGATTTTTATTGCATTTAATTGATTGATCGTGACAAAGCATACTATTAAAAGAAGCAATCCAAGTTTTCCCGATCGGTAATGTCACATTTAAACCACCGAAATGCGCGTCGTTCTTGGAATATAAGGGTTATACATGTTTAGTTTGTTTTACGATTTATTTCTTTACATAGCACATTTATAAACCGCAGTATATTTCTATATTTCTCAGGTGGAAAATGCTATCTTGGTCACCTTGTTTATGTATGTATGTGTCCAGAATTTCACCAAGGCTTGTTACTTCCGATTTAATCTGTTGGGCTAGATTTTCAAGCCCTTGGTTGGTCTCTTTTGTTCTTGGGGCCAACCAAGAGAGTCTCTGTCTTTATTTAGTTCCAGAAAGTTATTGTTCACCCTTTTATTGATTGCAGAAAGACAGGCAGTTAGGGAGCGCAAGGTGTTCAGATCCTTCGGCTCGATGAAAATGTATAATTGCGCATCGTCTGCATAACTATGAAAGCTTACATTGTATTTATTCTCTGATGTCACCTAGGAGCAGCATATACAATGAAAAAAGATATATATACCGTATACCAAATGAATGAGAACCCCTCAATCCTGTTCAGCGCACCGTGTATGCGAAACAGTTTGCATACTTTTGGATGACGTCGCACTCCACAGGTGTCCAAGTAGGTGCGTGGGTATAGGTAAATAAACACAGAGCCACATTCATGCAAACACATTGTGAAAGGAACGTTTGTTCCAATTGATTCTGTACATATAAGTACCTTTTTTCCAAGTCTTAATTCAGCTGACAGAATTTAATCACCGCGTTTTTTTAGGCCTGCAGTGAGGTTCAGAACTTCCTTACGCGTTTCCAAGGTACAAGAAGAACTGAGGCTATAGGGTTCTGCGCAACTCAACAGTGACTCAATCCCTCGGGGATATTCAAGTCCCACATTCATAAAGAAACTGATACTGTGGTTATGTTAATCTGACCTCATCAGTGGGCAGCGGTTGCGCGACAGCCCTGCGAGGCGCTTCTCTTTGGCTAGGGACGAGAGCGCGGCGGTGTGGGAGGGATCGGAGAGGCTGTAAAGGCAGAAAGAACCAGGAAACCCCCCAGAGAGACACAGATGAAGGAGTAGCGCTGCAGTTCACCCTGAGTGGTCCTACTCTGCTGCTGCGAAGCTGAGGAGGAGGGCGTACCGCGTACAGAACGGCTTCTTCCACCGCGCTTTCATGCTGTCACTGCGCAGGCTGGGGATTCCACAAAGCCCGCAGTCAGGTACCAGAATTATTCCACCACAAAACAGAGGAATGTATTTACATCAGAACATTTACTCTGATTGAGAAGGGCATTACCTCTCCAAACCCTAATCCTTTGTTGTATTTTTTGCGTTTGTATTTTTTTTTGACTGTGCCTGTATGATACCAGGTTTAAACCATGCTTATAATTATTATCAAAAACCAGTTTTTCATCAATTGTTGAATTGAGTATTGGCATTTTTGCATACACATTGAGTCACAGTGATTGCTCAAGGTGTTTTACTTGATAAGATCATAATTAAATGAAATCATTTTTAATGTCCAGTGTGAAGTTAAGTACCAGAAACATGTACAATAAATTATTAAATGTAATGTTATATCTGGCATTTGCAGATGGGCCAGAAGTTTTTGAGTTTTGAGTCACAACACCAGTCCTTTAACCATTATCTCCAGGTCACTCACTTTACACCAAGGAGAGAACAATGGGTGCCGACAAGTTTTACGAGAATGGAACCGACAACAACTGCACCAAGGTGGACCTGCTGATGAAGAGGTACTACCTGCCGGTGATGTATGGGCTCATATTCGCCGTCGGCCTGGTGGGCAACACCGTCTCCATCATCATCTATGTGGCCAAGATGCGGCCGTGGAAGACGAGCAGCATCATCATGCTGAACCTGGCAGTGACGGACCTGCTGTACGTGCTGAGCATGCCCTTCCTGGTGTACTACTACACGCACGGCGACTCCTGGACCATGGGCGACTTCATGTGTCGCTTTGTGCGTTTCGGCTTTCACTTCAACCTGTACGGCAGCATCCTGTTCCTGGCGTCTCTGAGCGTGTTCCGCTACGTGGTGGTGGTGCACCCGCTGCGGGCCCGCTGGGTGCAGAGGAAGCGTTTGGGCGTGGCCGTCTGCTTGGCGGTCTGGGCGGTCTCTGCGGCGGAGCTCACGCCCATGCTCACCATGATAACCATGGTGGAGAAGAACAACAGGACCTACTGCCTGGACTTCGCCAGCAACGACCCCGATGAGCTCTGGTATGTGTGTGTGTGTGTGTGTGTGTGTGTATGTTGTTGAGGGATGTCGGTTCCTGACACAGTGTGTATCACAAGTGAGCTGGATTATTTTCACATGGAGTAGAATTTGTTTACACATGCCTTTCACACTCTTAGAAAAAAAGAGCTTACTAGCATCACTTCAGGCTTTTCACGTGTCCTGGAGGGGGACCCTTAAAGGTTCATCTTAGATCCAGACATCTTTGAGAGGTTCTTCACATAACCCTCAGAATAAGGTTCTACAGAGAACCTGTGAGTGAAATCCATATCAAAGAAGAACCTTTAAGGGTTCCCCCAGCAGGACAAGCGAAGAACCTTTAGGTCCTTTTTCTTTCTTCAAAAAGTGCATTGTGTGTCTGGGTCCGTCAAAAACAGCAAGCACATGGTTTTCAGATAAATTACAATTACACCTTCCTGATGCTCTGTCTTCTATGACTCTGTTAGACACATTCCTCTCAAACTTTATGCTCATTTTATTACTCTGCTCAGGCTACTACACTTTATGCAGCTGGTGAGAATTTCACTCTCAGGCAAAAGGTTCCTTACCCTTAAAACATTATATAAGGAGAACCCTTAAAAGTTCTTCTTAGATACTGATATCTCCAAAGGGTCCTGTTTAGAATTTTATTCAGAGGGCTTGACAAAGCTCAGTGTCAAAGCAGAAGTGAGGAAATGGAAATGGGGATGAATTGGGAGTCGGGTTCAGGTTTGTCCTGATCTGTCATGTATGTCAGTGAGCTGAGGTTGTGTTGTCCTCCAGGGAAGCTGTTTCAGATGCCTGGTTTCTGCGTGAGAGCGTTTCGAAGTGCTTACTTGTTCCACCCACTCCTGCTTTGCTTCAGTTTTGTCAGGGCTGTGATATCATTCGGATCTAATCAGGACTGCCTGCGGTCATGTTTTACACTCTGAAATTGCTTGCTCACTTTATATCAGGATGTAACAAAACAGAATTATTTACAGTGTTTATCAGTTCATCAGTATTATTTCCCACTTATACTTTTAAAACATATGCCAAGACAAACTGCTACCAGCACAAAAGTAATAGGAATGCTGATCTATTGCATGCAGAATACAAAAGTGAAACAGCCAAAGCTAAACCTTTATCTGTGTAGCCTGGTGCTGCATGGGATTAAAAAATGAAAGTGTTAGCCTTTCAAGGTGGTTCCTTGGACAAAGCTTAGGCTAATTTGTCTGTAGCTGACCCCATTTCCCCTCTGTTCAATTATTTATTATACTATACTTTTCTGTCCAAACATCTGTCATCTCCAATCGAGGGCACCCAATCATTCAAAACAATAAATCATTTGAAAACCAAACATAAAGCTTTTCTCAGACCAATCACTTTGAGTCATTGACATTCATTAGTATCAGTGGGTACATGGTTTTCTCCTCATTCAAGGGGCTTTGTGGATATATTTCAGTGTAAATGCCTTTTGGTGATTGGTCAGTGTAAATGCCTTTTGGTGATTGGTCAGTGTAAATGCCTTTCGGTGATTGGTCAGTGTAAATGCCTTTAGGTGATTGGTCAGAAAGCTTCAGCACTGGCTTGCCTGACATTAGATTGGCTGTGGGAGTGAGGCTCTTGTTTCCATGGTAATTTTCACAGCTATGCTAATGCTAAATTAGCTAAAGCATGCCAGTCTGTGTTACTTTTCCCACAACAACATGCAGGCCTCAGCGCTGCTACCATCACAATGCCCAAAATTTCGGGCATTCTAACCACCCTCGACCTCATCTGTGGTTTGGGGTCAGGGTTAGGGGAATAGTAAATGACAAGGGCAAGGTTTCACTTTCAGGTCATTGTATGAATGCATACACTGGTAGCGATATTTGAATATTTTCAATGTTTCATATTTTCTGCATGACTGTAAACAAAATTGAAGCATCACCTGGTCAGGATTCAGAGTGACAACATAATCTATGAGTCTCAAAGGTGGAGAAGCAAACAGGCTGGCAGTCTGACTCTGGGGTAGCTTTAGGCTTTCCCTGCCTGAAAATGAGACCTCCGAGGACCTGTTTATGTGTGAAGAGCACACTGTGAGTTCTCAGACTGGATCTGGGGACACAGTGTGTGTGCCGCTGACAGTGTGGATAATCCGGCCTCTGAAACTAAACCACTTATGGAAACTGAGTTAAACTGCATTTCAAACCTGCGCTGAATTAAACTGAATGTAAAGAAAACAATCAAATGTTCAAACAGATGTGGCTTGATGTGAATCAGTGGGTGAGGATGACCAATAGAATATCTGCGGTTAAATCCCTGCAGGTGGTATGGATGGTTGCTGACCGCTTTGGGGTACCTGCTCCCGCTGGCCGGTGGTGTTCCTGTGCTACCTGCGCATCGTGCGGGCGCTGGCCGTGGGGCCCCACACGCAAAGCCCAAGCCGAGTCCGAGCCCGCCGGCTGACCGTCCTCATCCTGGTGGTGTTTGTGGTGTGCTTCATGCCTTACCACGTCCTGCGTGTACTGAGGGTGGCCACCAGGAGGCGCCCGTCTCCTGCCTGACCTGGAGGTGGGTCCACGCGGCCTACATCATCTCGAGGCCTGTGGCAGGCCTCAACACCTTCTTCAACCTGGCCCTCTACACGCTCGCCGGGGGCCAGTTCCACCAGGCCTTCCTCAGTCTCTTCAGCTGGAGGTGCTGCCATGCCAAACCCAGGCCTCTCGTCCACGTGGTTGCCATTGAAAAGCCGCCAAACAGCTCCGTAGAAACGGGTGAGACAGGGGGCAAAGCCACCCTTGATAACAAGGAGGTAAAATAAAGAGCGGTCCTTTTGCACTTTAAAAGGAAAAAGGGGGTACGGTCAAGTTACCCCGCAGTTCTACGGAGAAACTATTTATTTATTTTTTTCCTCCAATGGCGCATTTGTGATGCTTCACTGTTCTGCCCAGACTGTGACCAAAGGTACAACAGATCTACAGCCTCTCCCCAACTTATGACCATTCATAAAAACGACTGAAGAAAAAAACACTGTGTAAATTAAAAAAATAAAGAAAAAATATATGCAAGGACAAAAATTACACTTGGTCGTATGTCCGCCAGTGGTAACGGCTGCGTGTGTGTGATAGTGACCGTCAGACAATATACAGGCATTGTGTACATCTTCTACATGCTAAATGTGTACTGTACTTCTACATGCCATGCTAACATATGTCCGACTTACGTCCATTTCAAGATACAACCGTTCAGTCAGAACGGATCTCGGATGTACGTCAGGGAATGGCTGTACGACTGTATACTAGATGTATGTATGTATATTTCAGGGTTCATAACCCAGCAACACATCTTTCCTATACGATAAGGTACCTTTTTTAAAAATGTGTTTTAGCTCTCCTTTCAGAGCCTGGTAACTATGACTATGTCCAACACATTATTGACTCTTCTGACACTACTGTTACTATAAATTACTTAGTTTACAATATACGTACATAACTATGCAACTACATATTTATTTTATTCTTATGTTACAAAATCTTCAGATTTCTTTTTTTTTCTGAACAGAATGATTCAGCTGTCTGTGTATCGAAACCATATAACATGATATCTGTGTGTGACGTCTTTCATCTTTGTTTTGGAGTGAGTGCTTGACTTGTGTATTGTTTATTTGTGCGAAATTGATTTGAAATGAATGGATTACTTGCTGAATGTGATGAACAGCGTTGTGGATGGAATCACGCTCAGCGCAAACAGTAATTTCACCTCAGGGCTCATCCACCTGTGTTCACAAAACAAACAGGTAAACAAAGAAAAAAAATATCTCCACAATTATCAGCTAAGAACTGTTGATTTTTATGTTGAAGTTGACTCAATGACATCTGGAATTTCCCTGTTCAAATGAAAAAATCTCTCGACGTAAAAACTGTCAATATGTATAATTTACGGAACCAAGCAAACCTTAATTGTGCTAGAAAAATGATAACAGACCTTTACACACATGTGTTCAAAGACCATAAATTATCATGAGACAGTAACAATCCCAGCATCCATTGGGGGCCCTCATTGGGGATCGGGTCTGAAAACCCCTTCCCAAACCTCAGTCTGCCTGAGATGCAGAAAAACAGACTCTGAAAAGGATGTTCCTCCCACAGCTATCCAATCTCAACATCAAACCTTATCTCCATGTACAGACTTTTTTTTTAACTCCATGTTCACTTTGTATTTATTTACACTGTTTGTACTTAGCTATGGAGACATATGTTTTTATACTGTAAATCTTGAATTGTGCATTTTCCCACTGAATAAAATGTTTTTGTAAAAGGTGAGATTATAGAAAACATATATTGCAAAAAGGAGAGCAATATAGCACTAATAACAATACTTGAAATACAACATTGTATACATTACATGCTACTTGTAGGATGTAATTCTTTAATTAGGAATGTCACTGTTTAGTGGGGTGACAATAGAAGAAATCGTTTTCCTCATCATGGAGCCAAAAGCCATCATTTCTGATCACACAGCTGACAAACAAGCCTTGGCCAATGGCAGGCTTAGATGCTGGGGGAGGGAGGTTTCACTACCATAAATGGGAGGAGATGGGAGGAGCTAACATACATAATCAGTGACTCATTGATTTGGAGTAATGACAGAGAACTGACAGAAAGTGCCTCCATAGCACTAAAGAGCTATAATCTTATTGATTGTTTTCCAAAATACACAAATAAACACTAATGAAAAAGAAACAGTTTTATTTTCAAGACTTTACGTTTCACAACAAACTCATTGTTTAATAGCATTTTCTTTAGAGAAGTACTCCCTCCTTTTTAAGCAGATGCTGGTAAAACATCATGATGTAGAATAATTAATCTCAGTTCATTAAACCCACTTTCACTTTCACTTTCACTCAGTGAAGCCACTGCTGCACCAACCAGTTTAAGTTAGAGTAATCTTTACCATGAATCTAAGGAGGAGAAACGTTAGGATAGGTTTGAATCTTTACCATGAATCTAAGGAGGAGAAACGTTAGGATAGGTTTGAAGGAGAAACGTTAGGATAGGTTTACCATGAATCTAAGGAGGAGAAACGTTAGGATAGGTTTGAATCTTTACCATGAATCTAAGGAGGAGAAACGTTTAGGATAGGTTTGAAGGTTTGAATCTTTACCATGAATCTAAGGAGGAGAAACGTTAGGATAGGTTTGAATCTTTACCATGAATCTAGGGAGGAGAAACGTTAGGATAGGTTTGAATCTTTACCATGAATCTAGGGAGGAGAAACGTTAGGATAGGTTTGAATCTTTACCATGAATCTAGGGAGGAGAGGAGGTTTGAATCTTTACCAGGTTTGAATCTAAGGAGGAAAGGTTTGAATCTTTACCATGAATCTAGGGAGGAGAAACGTTAGGATAGGTTTGAATCTTTACCATGAATCTAGGGAGGAGAAACGTTAGGATAGGTTTGAATCTTTACCATGAATCTAAGGAGGAGAAACGTTAGGATAGGTTTGAATCTTTACCATGAATCTAAGGAGGAGAAACGTTAGGATAGGTTTGAATCTTTACCATGAATCTAAGGAGGAGAAACGTTAGGATAGGTTTGAATCTTTACCATGAATCTAAGGAGGAGAAACGTTAGGATAGGTTTGAATCTTTACCATGAATCTAGGGAGGAGAAACGTTAGGATAGGTTTGAATCTTTACCATGAATCTAGGGAGGAGAAACGTTAGGATAGGTTTGAATCTTTACCATGAATCTAAGGAGGAGAAACGTTAGGATAGGTTTGAATCTTTACCATGAATCTAGGGAGGAGAAACGTTAGGATAGGTTTGAATCTTTACCATGAATCTAGGGAGGAGAAACGTTAGGATAGGTTTGATTCGTCATTTTTATTAGGATAGACTTAATTTATTATTTAGGCACTAATCATCAAATACTCTGTTCAAAATCACATTTTTAACTGATGACTGTTGACTTCACATCAGCTGCCAAATAAGAGTTGGAAGTCAAACCAATTTTCTCAATGATACTCCAGGCCAAGGGTTGGGAATGTGGGGGAATGAATGTTTTATTAATGTATTATGCTTATGCCAAATGTTGATGATCATTTATACAGAATAATTTCAGAATAACTCTCCTTCTGCTCTGTCAGAAGGGCAGCGCTGTTTGTTCTCGCTTTTCACCAAGAAAAGTGAAGCAGAAGGTTAGGGATGTCCAGGGGCGTGGCACTGGGGGAAGATGGGTACTAAGTATACGGGCCAAATGTTTGAAGGGGCCCATGAAAATCTGGGAATTTTTTTATAAAGTGTTGAGGGGCCCTCAGAGCCTGCCTGTGTACAGGGCCCAGAATTTCTAGCTACGCCCTGGGTATGTGTCCAACAGAGTTTGGTGTGGTCAGGTAGAAAAAGAGGCCTGTCATCACTTCCTGAAAATGAAAATGTATCCCCAGTGCTTTAACTTTCCCTCACCTAAGGAGATGTAAGACCCAAACCCCGATTTAATCTGTCTGAAAACCAGAAAAATAAACACGAGACAATCATACTGCCCATGTGTCTTTAGTAAATGATGAAAGTAAATTTAGTAAATTGTCTTCAGAAAGGGGACTTCTCTGTAGGGGCCAAAGGGTTTCGAAAGGTAAAAAAGAGAAGCTTTGCATCAGTACATTCTTGTCTTTATTTTTAAGAAAAGACAAATTTCAACCACGGCGGTCTCAATCAAAGGCAACAGAAAAGACCTCCAGATCCAGGTCTGCTTAGCTACGTGTTAAACAGGCCATTTACGGCTGTAAAACCCGTCATGGAAAAAATAAAGGTCATTTTTAATTTGCATTTTGCTGTATAGTACTGGACAATCAGCCCAGCGTAAAATGATCCAGGTTTCCTGTTGGGAATTTGGGAAAGTGTGCTGTGTGACTGTAAGATTACGTAAAGCATTTACGCACAGAAATGTGGTCAGGAATCAAACCTGCGGTAGTCCATCGACAGAGGAGGAAACAAAACTGCCTTTAAAGTTATTTTCAGAGCCTGTCAATAGCATGGAGACCTTCCTGATCCTCCTTTGCAACCTGAAACCTGCAATGGAAAAAAAAAAAAAACCCACCTGTATTGTCTAAATTTAATTATCTTTTTTTCTTTCTCTCAGAGCACGCGAATATGGCAGTGAAATGACTTCCTGCTACCAGTACTGATGGCCTCATGCACACTGTATGATGTTACATCACCCAGGTATTCAAACACAGTCTTGAGGGACCCCTGCATGCACTAGTTTACTCTCCAGTCTCAGCTGCCGCCATTAAATCACATCTTAATTAGGCACTTTCACTGTGTTGTGAAGGACGATTCACCCTCTTCAAAGCCACATTAGGTCAGAAATAGCGATGCATGGTGTGCATGTATAAATAAATGTCCCATTTTTAATCACTCAGATTAAGTAAGTCATATCATTTTTCTATAACTAAGTTTTTTTAATTGATGAAAATTATAAATTAGCAGGTGAATAGGTGATGCTCCAATTAGTGAACGTAGACATCTGACCTCTGACATCAAACCATTCGTTAGCCAATGAAGAACTGAAATTAAAAACTAGATGTTGAGGGGGGAAACCTGTATTGTGTTAAAATAAATGTTTAAGGGAAGTGATGGCAGAACATGAGACTGTGGAACTCATGAGTTTAACTGCTGAGCTTAAACCCGTGGACCAGCGGCACTGAAAACAACCTCACAGAGTGGCCTTTTCAGGTCTGAGGCAGGACATAATGCAACTATGACACTGCTATCAGTCCCATCTTAGGTAGAGTATAAGTCAGGGAGATTTCTGGTCAATTTATAAATGGTAGTAACACAGTATTTGACTTCAGCTGCCTCAATAAAAAATCCAGCCACACACACATCCAAATAACGTACCAGAGGACCACAGACTCCAAAAATGCAAAGAATGTCAAAAATGAATTTTCATATTCATATTCCAACCTCCCAAACCACAGTGCTTATAACATACACAGGAATCGGAGGAAAATGGACAGAAAGTGTGAAAGCCAAATCTATATAAATATAAAATTAATCAAGTTATTGTGCATGTTGGCAGAGCTCCAAAAATATTCCATAAACTGTCTGTGTTGCTGGATATTTACCTATTCAGTCACTGTATTAGCATTGAAACAACTCTACTTTTATATCACTTATGCAAAAATAATAACAATAATAATTTGTGTTCCTCAACATGCTAGCACAGGAAAAATAAAGAAGGAGAGTCCCTACAGAAAGTCATTCCCACGGCTTTGGGAGAGCATTTTCTTATGCTTGCGTTTGTTCTCAGCATTCTGCGCAAAGGAGGAAAAAGGTTACCCAGCTTAAGAGAAATGACTTTGGCTCCTATTCAATGAACTGGATTACATGTCTTTAAAAAACAAATATTTAGCTGCTGTTCCATTTGTTTCCTCATGTATAAACTGTTTGTGCTTTTCCTATGTTGACATGTACACTACAACCTGAACATCTGTAATGATACCACTTATTTGCTTGATATATGTCCTTCTCTAAGAAATAATACATAGTTTGCCATTACATGATGTTCTTTATATTCATCATATCAAGTCAGGTGGAGTTTGTTGATTAAGGGTACAATTCTAATGCTGCAGCCGGTGGCTTTGGAACATTTTGCTAGTGATCCAAGTGACTTTACCAATACACCCCACAATGATGAAAGCCAATATGCCTAAGAAATGGGAACTTATTTTACATTTTCTGTGAAGGTAGGTTCCAGTGAGCATTTGAGCTTGTCTGTACAGGTAATAGACCTTCGAGGCTGTCAAGGCCAGACCTGACTCAGTGCTGGGTGCTCTCCTGGTTTGTCTGAAAGGGCTGAAGGGATGTTGTTTGCCATCGAACATACTGATGGTCTTTGGTCCTGGTGGGGGTGACTGATCTTCTCTGGGGAAGACTGGGGTTGGCGATAACTTTTGTTCTGGGTCAGCACTGCAACATCTGATTCAATTCATCAACCAATGAAACGTTTTCATTCAAGACCACAATTAGCTGAATAAAGTCTGTTAGTGATGGATTAAAACAAGCCCCTTCTCTGATAAGGCCCGGTTCTTAGGGGAGCCCGCGGTCCCAAGAGGGCCACCATGCTTTTGCAAATGGTTCCTGGTCCATTTCAGAGGCAGAAATCTGAAACGGGCCTTAATGTGAGTTTACTGGCCCACTAAGGCAAGGAGATTGAATTCGATATGATATGCACTCTTGCTCAAAAATCATTTTCACCTTTTTATGGACCTCTCAGAGTATGTCATTCATTAGCAAGTATTTTTTTCTGCCAAAAAACAACTGCTGTCAGTTTCTGTGTGTGTGTGTGTGTATGTGTGAGTGTTTATCACTGACAGAGCCAGTGAGCTGTGTGTGACTGTGTGTGTATGTGTGTGTGTGTGAGTGTGACAGAGCCAGTGAGCTGTGTGTGACTGTGTGTGTGTGTGTGTGAGAGTGTGTTTATCACTGACAGAGCCAGTGAGCTGTGTGTGACTATGTGTGTGTATGTGTGTGTGAATGTGTGTTTATCGCTGACAGAGCCAGTGAGCTGTGTGTGTGTATGTGTGTGTGAGTGTGTGTTTATTGCTGACAGTGCCAGTGAGCTGTGTGTGACTGTGTGTGTATGTGTGTGTGAGAGTGTGTGTGTGAGTGTTTATCGCTGACAGAGCCAGTTAGCTGTGTGTGAGTGTGTGTGAGTGTGTGTTTAGTGCTGACAGAGCCAGTGAGCTGTGTTTGTGTGTGTGTGTGTGTGTGAGAGTGTGTGTGTGTGAGTGTTTATTGCTGACAGAGCCAGTTAGCTGTGTGTATGTGTGTGTGTGTGTGTGAGTGTGTGTGTGTATGTGTGTGTGTGAGAGTGTGTGTGTGTGTTTATCGCTGACAGAGCCAGTTAGCTGTTTGTGACTGTGTGACTGTGTGTAAGAGAGATGTGTGTGTGTAGAGTGTGTGTGTGAGTGTTTATCGCTGACAGAGCCAGTTAGCTGTGTGCTCAGACTGTGACTCCATCTATCCCAGCCTGGGGTGACCTCTGCTTGCCCTGCTCTCTGCCTGTCAGCACATCCCTCTCTCTCTCTCTCTCTTTCTCTCTCTCTCTAAATCACTCTCACTCAATCACTCCCTCACTCTCTCTCTCTCAATCACTCTCACTCAATCACTCTCTCTCAGTCTCTCTTGTGCTTTCTTTCCCTCTTTGTCTCCTTCACTCTTTTACTCTCTTGATTTCACTTTTCTCCTCACTCTCTCTCTCTCTGTCTCTCTCTGTCTGTCTCTCTCTCTGATTCTGAGCTCTACCAGGGTTTGGACTTCAAGCGCTATAAGCCATCCTCGGAAAGGTGGCAAGTTACAAAGAGCTTTTGGTTTTGATATATCATAACATAAGTACGACATGGGTTATGTTATATTCATGAAATTTTCTACCCCAGTCTATGATGGCACCATGAAGGACACATTATGACATCTGGTACAGCACATATACTAACAAGACAATTAAAAATAAATTTTTGCATGTGAGAGAACTCATCATGTCATCAAATGTTCAAATGATATGACAGCTGGGGGGGGGGCAGAGTGCTCCGCTTTATACATACAGTTGTGTTTGCATGACAAAGACATCTCAGGACCCCAGAGGGTCGAAAACCCCAAAGCAAACTGAGAGAAACTGCATTACTGTAGAAACTGAGAAACTGTGTTACTGTAGATCTAACAGCAGCCAAGACCAAAAATACAACAACTTTATAACAAGTACAATGATTAACTATTCATGAGGCCCAGTGAGAGGGAATTACAAGCTTGGGAAATAATCTTGGATATAAGGTTTTTGGTATGTTTTTGCATGGGGAGGTGGTGTTTAGGTTTCTTGGATATAATGTTTTTGGTATGTCTTTGCATGGGGAGGTGGTGTTGAGGTTTCTTGGATATAAGGTTTTTGGTATGTTTTTGCATGGGGACGTGGTGTTGAGGTTTCTTGGATATAAGGTTTTTGGTATGTTTTTGCATGGGGAGGTGGTGTTGAGGTTTCTTGGATATAAGGTTTTTGGTATGTTTTTGCATGGGGAGGTGGTGTTGAGGTTTCTTGTGATGTCTGCTGTTTTGAAGCCACAGGCCAGCTTTTACTCTTAATGAGAGTTCTGATGGAAAAACCGATTCTGTTTAAACTCTGTCCATTAAATCGTAGTGATGTAATTGTGAGGTAGAAGGGAAACCATTACTGAGCAATAGGGCCCAGATTTATGAAGCTCAGAGATTCATTACTCACTATAAACACCTCACACATCATTGTACTTTGTACGGTCCTGCTTTCTCCATACACTGAATCGGCCGATGGTACGCTGTTATTTACAGTAGTTTTATAAGACCGTTTTACGGCAGCTTCTGTCTCATTTTCTGTGTAAACGTCATAGAAACGTGGAGGTGACAGCTGTTTCGGGTCTCATGATCGTCCTCTCCTCGCTGGTGATGGCTGTTGGACCGGGAGCATCGAGCGGAGCAACATCCTCACAAATGAAAAAATACAGATCAGGAAAGAATAAAAGTACAAAAAAAAAAGTTTTTTTTTTTTCCTAATTTCACAGCCAGTCAGAGAGAGGTGCAGAAATTGGATTTGAGATTTAACTGGATACCTACATCAGGTAAATCGCCCAGCAAGTTCCCTGGTGTCCTGTTTCATCCTATTGTTGCCCATTGTTTGCAGAATTACTTCTATGTCCTTTGGTTTTTCCAGTACACATACATTTGATGCAAGATGGAGGTCATTCATGTGTAAAGGGTGAAATCCTGTGAGAAATAGGGTTCCCATTAAGTAGCTGTGACACTTATATAATAGTTCAACTTTATTGTCATGTGTACTCGCTCTGCTTTAACATAAAGGGTGCGCCATCACAAGACCAACAAAGAAGGACACTACAGACCTACATAGACTATGTACACCATGCACAGGTATGTACATATTATATACAAAATATACACCTATTACATTACATATTTACCGTCACCTTGATGATGCAATGATGAGAGCTGCTTTGGTAATCTGAATATGAGAGAACGATGTTAATGTAGTGAAGTTTATATTTGGTAACATTTAATGAACAAGTCCAAATGCAGTACAGTTGGCCCGCCTTGTCCACAGGTTTAGCACCCATGGTTTTGACCAACTGTGGCTCGAAAATATATATTGAAAAATCCAGAACATTAAAAATTCCCACAAAAAGAGCATTTGAAATTCCTGAAAGCATCGTATGCTAGAATACTGTAGTCAATATGATCTACGTGGGTTTTAGCAGTTCTTAGAAGCACATACAGGTGGGGTTTTAAGTTATGAACACATATAGGGTGAAAGTACATCATTTTATATAAGTGTCCTGAGCATCCGTGGTTTTTGCACGTCTGCGGGGGGTCCTGGAGCCATATACCCGTGGATAACGGGCCGACTGTAATTTCATTTCATTTATATGGATATGTTTTACATGGTCTCAGGTTGATTTCTAAAATTGTTCAAATCTGTCTTCTTGAAAATCCCTTTATATTAATTTCTGCAGCTGCTTTTGAAAATCACAGCAGAGCCCTGGACATAAGCTTTTCTCAACAGATCAACACTGACGGGGGTGTGAACATCAATGCTGAAGGCTGTCAGTGGCTGTCGTCTTCCTTAAGGGTAATGTGGACTCTGTTCCTTACCTGCACAGGAACACAAGCAAACACCGGATCTAACTTTGGCCTCCTCTCCTTCATATGGATGTCTGGGATGCGTCCTCTTTAGGAGAGCTGCAAGACGTCCTTCCGTCAGGGCGCTGATCCACTTTATATGGCAGTAAAACACACCAGATGGCTGACGCACAGTGACACAAAAACACGGCGAGATAAGAGTGGAAGCTCAGTGATAAGAACAGGAAACACTGAGGGCACAGGGTTATGCCAACCTTGCCTCTGAGAACCTCAGAATGCCATCTGTGAGAGAGATGACACACTGAAATCACACATCATATGCTTTCATTTTTTTCCCCGCTTTGACCTTGATAAACCCCAGGTGTAGAACCAGGTAAAGATGAAGTGTAAAAATGTCATGTAAAGGAACAATGCATACATTTCTAAGTCTTTTTTCTGTGTTTGGGTTCGTCCGTGTGAATAGAGGGGTACCAGGTAAATGCAGCTAAACAGAAGAAGGTGGCTACACCCAAACATGACTATTATGAAGCCAGTTAATTGTGATTTAATATATTATCAGCATTTTGCCAAACAAGTAAGACAGATACAACTCTGGAGCAATGCACTGGTTCTGTGGGAGAATGGACAAAAAACACCAGCAGGAATTAAACTTAACTGTAAGGCATTATGTCGTAGACTTCTGTTTCCTCAGGATTTCCTGACACTTTTATAATGGTGGCCATACTGAATGAATATATAAGGAAGTATTTTAAATACTCACTTTCTGCTATTGTGAGAGGCATAAAGAGAATGTTTGGACTCTTTTATGTAAGTAATGAGTTACCGTAAAGGTCTGGCGTGAGAAATGCCCTCCTGTGTGTAACTGGAAGTGCTTTGTGAAATGTTAGCCAGATATACAGGAATCAGTGTGACATATCAATACACATGCCCACCACACTATGACCAGTGGAAAGAGAGTCTATCAACAGAGCTCGATATCACTTTGCAGATCAAAATTAATTAATAAATAAATACCGTCATTCTATCTCCAATTGCTTTTTTTTCTCTTCAGCTCAGATTCGACTGCTCAGTTGTGCTCAAATTAGGTATTTAGAGAATTGTAAGGTACGCCATATTTAAACGTAGCTCGTATTGGTGTGACACCAATTATATATGAATCAGGCCTCTCAATTAGAAACATTTTACTTGGAAGTAAGCCATGAATTTTCTGTGGTTTCAGTGCAGTTACAATTGTATTCAGTATGATGACTCTGTTCTGTGTTTAAATCAGGTTAATGTGTCTCCTATCTGTGAGAGGTCAGGTTTACGGTTAGGTTAGGGTTAGCCTAGGACATCAGAAACGTCTCACACTAAATTCTCCTGTCTATCAGCTGCACTAAAACTGAAAACGAAATAAAAGTTCGTGACCTCATTTTAATTAAACACATCATGGTTTTAAATAAAGGAATTATTTATTTATACGCTGTACTTATCTGTTAAAATAAACAGGGCAAGCTCCGATTTTAAAATACGTACAATAAAATCTTCGAAGATCAGGGATTTCATCTGAGCTAAATTGGGGTCGAGTATATAGGAAAATAGTAAACTAGCTCCCCCTTGTGGCTGATAATTAAACATCCACTGAAATATCTGACATGGAGAGAAACCACCAGCGAGCAAATCGGTATCCAAGGTCTGTGTGTCTGTGTTTGTTTCTGCAGTGGCTAAAATACGTCTGCTCAGGCAGCAGAATACTTCAAAAACATCAAACTCCAGGCTAAGACAGAACATTGTCTCCTGATGGGGTTTCACTGAGCCTGTCAGTTGAATAGCTATAGGACACCGCCGTAGCGGCAGTAGACACGTTTGTCAAACAGCAGCAGTTGACTGACCAACGCTATTGAGCTACGTTGAGGTCAGACTCTGAAAATGACCCTGCTGTGATGCCCTTCACTCATTCCAAAAAAATATAATTGTGTAAAAGGCATGAAGGAGAATGTAATACATAATGTAAATGTGAAATAGGCATTCATACATAGCATAGGATTGTACTGTAATAGAATTCGACTTTATTTTCCAGAAAGACTGCCTTGAAAGATTATCGTGGTGTGGTAGCATGTTATTTTTCCAAAACTACCGATGAGGAGGCCTTTTTAAACGACAGACCTTGACGTTGGCCTTCAAGAATCGTAACAGGTTCATGAACAAGCAGATGGGAAGACAAAGTTAATCGTGAGGTCTCATTTGGTTTGCGACTACATTACTTGGTAATTGCCACATCAAATAGGACGGTTCATTCCGGCCTACCTGCAACCGGTCCGAACTCCCACCACTACTGGTCACGATCAATGATTTAGAAACACTCAAACAACTTCAGAGACGCCAATCGCAATTTGTTCTAGGCATTTATTTATAACGTCTTCCATAGTAATCAATCAGCATTTTCAGGACTGACGGGGAAAAGCACTGATAGAATCAGTGAGGTCCAGACCGCATCAAATACGTTTCTCTGCTCATACGTTACAAGAATTCAAACGGGAAGATACAGGCTCGTACATTTAAAAAGTTACGTTTGAACTGCCACACACCGGAGAGATGGCGAGAAAGCGGAACCCTCGGGCATCTTAAATGAATCCCCGCTGAGAAC
Source organism: Albula goreensis (assembly GCA_022829145.1). Classification (NCBI taxonomy): domain Eukaryota; kingdom Metazoa; phylum Chordata; class Actinopteri; order Albuliformes; family Albulidae; genus Albula; species Albula goreensis. The sequence goes on along the minus strand of CM040746.1, from coordinate 39,392,677 downwards.
CACCGTCTTTCTGTGTGAAGAAAAGAAGAACTGTAACTGGTGCTTATTAAAGCAAAAAGGTGCCTGACTCCCAGACATGCAGTATCCATCTCCCGGAAAGACAAGATGAAATTAATAATGAAGGAAAGCCCTTCCAATCATGAAAAAAGCAAGCCTAGGTCTTGCACCGTCACGCTCGTTAATCATTAGAAATGTTTTTTTTCCTCTCTTGTTTTGTTTGACTTGTCTTCGTGCGCTCATTTCAAGTTGATAAGCAGTTCTGAGTCCTGTTCAAACGCAGTCTCGAAGTACATAAAGGGACCAGGATCACGCGCTCAGGGTTCTGTCCCTCCCAGCTTTGTGGTTACCTTTATATTTCACATCAGTCTTGTTAGGCTCAAAACAGGCAGCGGCTCGTAAGATTACTTCCCATCATTCTCTGTTGTACTACGAGTCCCACTGACATTGTAACTGAAAAGAAGTGAGTGACATTTCAACTTGTTCTTTCACAAAAATCGCACTGCATGCAATATGCAAAACTGAAATCGCAAAGAAGTGACCACAACGACTTCACATGTACCACTCCGTATCTTGCACGAACCCCACACACATGCACACAGTGGCACCTACAGCCTAACGGTGACCGGTACGCACTGTGCCAACTATCACGGAATTTGGCATGAGGTTCTGTTTGTTTTTAACCTTTATTTATCAGTGCATGAAGCCTATATGCATTTTGCGTTTTGTATGGCTGATTGGAGATCAGCAAGCCGTCCTGCATTCTGTAACCTGATTGGTTGGAACTGCATCCGGGTGTGGCCATGGGGGAAAACTCAATTCAGCACAATTTCTTCTGGGGGTATTCCAAGTACGTGGTTTAGTAACTAATCCGCATTAATTACACCAGACTAAGTGGTAAACCTCCTAAAAGAAGAGCCCTATTCTCATTTGCTGAGAAAATGAAGCCATAAGGCTCTTCTTTTAGGAGGTTTACCACTTACTCTGATTTAATTTATCCGGATTAGTCACTAAACCAGACACTCAGAATACCCTCCTGAAATATTCCACAAACTGCATTAACCATCAACGCATCATTTTGTGCAGACCATGCTGATAAATCCTGCAGGCGCCTCTGCACGCACACACACACACACACACACACACACACACACACACACACACACACACACACACACACACACACACCGTCTGTCAACATCCCCCCCCTTCCGCACACTGACACAGTATGACATATGTTGCCAACCAACAGGTTTTTCAATAAAGTTCTGGTTTTTATCATTACAACTTCTGCTCATGTATTCCTTTATAAACATACCCCCAGATGCCCCGAAATATACACAAGAACAGTGACAGAGTGACATAAACAATGGCAGAATTTGAGGTATTCAATTCAAATACTTTTACCAACAGAATAAACATTACTAGCAGTTATGGTGGAGAACAATTTGAGAAAAAAGACATTCTGATCTTCCCATAATAATGATCAAAAAGACTAAATATTTATTTACCATAATTAATTATTCATAATGCATTAAAAAAAGAAATTTCAGTCTTCCCAATTAGGCAATATGGCTTAGGTATCTGAAATGACTAAGATAAAACAACAGCAGCAAACAACAACGATGACAACAATGAAGCAACATCAGCTCTGCATAAACAGTTGATTTCAAACGTTTTCCACACCAGCAGACAAACTGTGACACCGGCATACTTACAGTATTTAAAGCTCCAAATATAAAAAAAAAAACAAACAAAAAAAAAAACGGACAAATAGCAATGATATAAACTGAAAGGCAAATAAATAAAACCATGAATTAATGTCTGAGACACAATAGAGGCAAGGTGACACAGAAGTAGCAAGAGTTGGCTTGAATTGCATTTGGTGATTCTTAGAGACAAGCTCCTCACTTCTATATGTCAGAGCATTTCCTTCATGCAGTCTTGTAGATAACTGCATAACTTGTGTATTTCCTTTATATCACTCTCTGCACAGATCTTCAGGACCAAAAGCGGATCAAACCTTGCTATGGGGTGCTTGGGGCTTTTAAAATAACAGGTGGCTTATGTCATAATTATCAGGTAGTTTGAACAAATTCCTTCTTTAAGAGGCCAAAATGCATTTAGCTGGACTGAACTCAAACAGATAACCAGCCCTCTTTCATGGACATGTAATCCACTAAAACATATCAAAATAATACATATCAAGATCTGACTATATATTGCATCATTTCACAATACATGGGCAAATATACTAATAACTTCAGTTTTCAGATATTGCAATATATCAAAAAAATACACTGCTGTTAAATATATCTCTTATGGCACTTTTTGACAGGTCCACACATGTACAGTGTATTTCATTACAGTGTATTTCATTGTACTCCATTCTCAGTTAGGGCTTCCAGGAGAAAGCTAAGGATTGCGCGGTGTATCCGCTGTTTCCGCCGAGCCCCGTCAGGTGCCCATATATGGCCGTGGTGCGGGCAGCGCCGCGGGAAGGTTGTAATGACAATGCGACGGCGCTCTCATGGGCTTTCTTCGGGAATTAGAACCCCACTCACAGCCCGCTGTGTCTCCAGCCGGAGTGTGGCTGGGGCAGGGCCGCAGGGGTGTGGGCCTGAATACTGATGTCCCCAGTCAGAGCCACACACTGACCCATTTCCCCCAAAATACATTATTCATAGTGCAGACTGCATCCACCACAGGTCCAAGACCCCCTCCCGAACCCTGCCCCTACCCAAAAAAAAGAACAAAAATATTTTTTCTCTTAATTTTTCAGCAAAACCACACCAGTAAAAGGGTCGAGGGATTTTGTGAAAATGGCGTGGTTTTGGAATTATAAGGGATGTTTTTATTTCTGTAGGGTGGTGTGGAGATCTTGTGCTGCAGGCCTCCTCTTTGCGCTGGGCCGAACAGAGCAGGATGGAAATAATATTCCCGCTCCGTTCTGCCTCCGGGGGGCAGTGCTGCGCTTCCCTGCCTGTCCTTAATTGACTTCGCAGTCAGATTGACGCAGATGGCAGCTGGTTAGAGGGAGGGCGCTGCACAGTGGCCAGGCTGGTAACTTGCGCTTTCACACAGGTACCCCCAGATATGAAACCCCCCACCCCACCTTTAACACAGCCGCACCCAACCCCCCATATACGGCACTGCCTCCCTGCCTCTTTTCTGCACCCTTTCTGGGGTGTGAAACATGAAGTCACACCGTATCTGATATCTGATATTTAAACAAAACGTGGACTTAAGAGACTGGAGAACAGGGCTTACGTTATAATTCCACTTACGGATGCCTTAATTGCGACTAATTACGAATGACTTAATCCATGCAACCCGAAATCAATTCCTCTGATGGTTAAAATGATTGTTTTTTTTATTGCACACTTTTATTTAGTCTCAGTGTGGTAGCACAACAGCAGAAACTGATTTCTTCCCTGCCCTCTGACAGCAAACGTCTTCTGGTGGGGACTTAGGGGAAGAGGGTCTCTACAGCATGCTGTTAGTGCTTAACCTTTAGCGAAATCTGTCTTAGTTCAATAGAACTGAAAGCTGCATTTATTATGCTGTGGTTCTATGCAGCGACAACAATCCTATGCATAATTGGACGGCAAAATGGGTGGTTTTGTTAACAGAGGGAGGCGGTCCCGCATGTGACAAAACTGAGGGAGAGAAGCGGCCGGCGTCGCGTCGGGTTGCCTGACTGCCTGTCTGTCACTGGGGGAAAAATGTGCTTTCATTAGCTCTGTCAGACACTGCACTCATTCTCTGGGCTTCTCTTTTGCAAACACGGAGTCACACGTGGCAGAGAGCGCTGTGTTGTTGAGCCGGGTATCGAGCCGTGCTGACCCCATCAGACAGGCGGCCACGCCACAATGATGATTGGTGTTCAGCCTGGGTCTCGAAGACCCGCGATAAAAATCAATACCGCCAACTTTTTTTTGGTCGTGTCACCTTTTTTAGGCCTCATTTACCGTCAGTATACACCACAATCCATATAGAGATAAATGACCCTGACAGAGACCACGATGATCTACCACAGAGCTGGTTTACTGGTTATCCGGCTAACTTTGCCACGTATGACGAAGGCAATCCAGTCGATAATGCTAGATCTAAATCAATTATCAAGTCACCTGTTCAAATACACAGCAACAATTAATGACTATCTTGTTAATTAAAGCAGCTTCTGAGAAAAATGGCCTCAGCATGTTTACTCGAGTTTAGCCAGCTAACTTGGTGAGCTAGCTTTGTGGTACACCACCCAGATGGAAATGAACAAAGACAGTAAATAAACAGATAAATAAAATAAATAGATAGATGCAGAAATAAATAAATAAATAAATATATTTGTGAAAATGTAAGACACCGAAGGATACTCCAAGGCAGGGATTCTGTGTGAGACACACAGGCTCGGCAGTCTGAAGACAGAGAAAATGTGAGAGATCGGATCAGAGCGCACAAAAGCCGAGAGAGGAGGAGAGAGAGACAGAGATAATGAGAGAGGGCGAAGGAGAGATGCAGAGCGCGATGGTGTGAGATAATGAGAGAGGGAGCGAGAAAGAGAGAGACAGAATAAGATATATATAGAGAGATGAAGAGAGAGATAGAGGAAGAAAGATTAAGGGAGAGAGAAGGAGAGAGATAGAGAGAGCAAGATACAGAAAGACCGAGAGAGAAAGTAAGAGATGGAGAGAGATAGAGTAAGATATAGAGGGAGGGAAAGATAGAGATAGAGAGACTAATAGTGTAGGATATAGAGGGAGGGAAAGATTGAGAAAAAGGGACAGAGAGACAGAGAACATAGCCCGACTGGACTGTTTGTGTCCGTCTCAAACAGGGTTCACTCCCCCACACGGTTTGCGGGTTCGCTGTGGCCCGTGGCTCGCAGTATGCGGCAGCATCACCAGCGCACCACCTGGCTGGCGTAGTCCTCGGTGGTGGCCGCCCCTGCCCCGGCTGTGGCCTCCTCCGCCTCCTCCTCCGCGTCCCCGCCCTCTTCCTGTTTGCGCTTGGACAGGAAGGCCCGCTGTTCCCGGAGCCAGCGCCGTTCCTCGCGCCTCTTCAGCCGTTCCTCGCGGCGCTCCCGTTGCCGTGTGAACTGGAAGCGCTGGAGGAACAGCTCCTTGGCATAGTCGTACAGCTGCACGTCCAGGAAGTTGAGCTCCTCGATGCGGCGCCGCACGTCCTCGCTGATGTCCACGCCGGACGCCCGCGTGCTGTTGATCTGTGTGAAGGCCGAGATGAAGCGCAGGCTGAAGGTGCGCTCGAACAGGTACTGCGTCTTGCGCTGGAACTCGGTCAGGCCGAAGAAGGCCATGTTGCGCAGGTTGCTCTTGGCGCTGGTCAGCAGGATGTGGCCGCGCTCGCTCTCGTTCATGGACGACAGGTTGTAGCAGCCCACCAGGCTGAGGTCGGCCAGCATGCGCACCTGCCGGTTGTTGGCCAGGTTGGAGGGGCAGTCCATGAACTCGCGCAGGGTGACCCCGGCCCAGTCGTCGCCATTGTAGCAGGTGGGCAGCTCGTCCTGGGTGGGTGACCGTCCGTCACACATGTGCAGAGAGGTCTTCCAGGTGGCCCCGCGCTGAACGTGCTTCCACTCGCTCAGGTACCTTGACACCGGGTCCCGCAGCATGGTGATGTAGTAGAAATTTCTGCAGGGGGCGACAGACACACACAAGGGGGAAGGGACCCGGAGGTGAAAAACAAAACTTTTCACAGTTTGTTCTTTTTTTATGAGTGGCGGGAGAGGGGTGGGGGTGGTTGGGGGTGGATGAGGCGCAGTCAGCACAGAGAGGTTTGAGGCCCTGCCAAATTACATTTTAAGGGACCTGTCAAGTGCAATTTGGAAAGCTGAGACTGGATGAAAGTTTGCTTCAAGACATTTTTTACCCGAAGACACCTATGGCTGTTCTCTCAGAGGGCCCAGCACATAATTTAACTTTTATATCTAATTGTACTTTGCAAAAAGAATATCTAGAAAAAAAAAGTCAATAGAAGTTTCAAAACAGGCCCAGAGAAAAAAATTGCTTCCTTTAAAAACATTCCTATATTAAGTGTTCACACACAACCAAAACAACATGCCTTTACAGTGAAGATTTATAGCACAACACAATGTTAGACCCACATTTTTTAATAGATCCGTATCTCCAGTACTCACATATAACTAAATAAATGTGTCTTACAAGCAAGATTTATCATTGAATGTTGCATCCAGGACTTTTAAGTAGCTAGTATGGCCAGCATCCAAACACAAACATACCAGTGTGCCTTTCAATTAAAATATCTTGAGAAAGTCACACCCAAATAAACCTGGGTTTTATTTCATAAGATCAGGTGCATGTATTTTTTGTAAAATGCCCCTCCTTTCGCTCTCAGCCAAATGACACCATTACGGCTCTCATTGCATATTAGTGTTAACACAGATATTTTACTCAACAATTGTCCTCTGCTCTTTTCAAAGACGGAGAAATATATTCCTTTGGCAGTTTCTCGGAGAGCAGTTATTAAATGAAACACATTCTGTCCTACACCTCACTGCCTGTCGGCCGGAATGGGCATTTCGCCTCCGTCCCAGAAAGCCTCAGGACAGCCGCCGAACACGAAGAAAAATGAGACTGCTTTAGTCCAATTTATCTGCTCCCCGCAGTGCAGAGGACGTTCGGCGGGAAGGTAGCACCCGCGCCGGGGCGCCGCGAAACATTAGACTCCACAACGCGCCGCGGAATACAGAGCAGCCTGGCGTACGTTAACATCAGATTACACCGCGGCTCGCTTACGGGCCAGAAACGCTGCGAAGAACACACCATTTGTACTGCCTGCTTTTTTTGCCTTTTGTATTTCCTATTTCCTGTCCTTGTGTGTGTGTGTGTGTGTGTGTGTGTGTGTGTGTGTGTGTGTGTGTGTGTGTGTGTGTGTGTGTGTGTGTGTGTGTGTGCGCGCGTTTTACTGATCACAGTCTGACTTTTTAATTGCGTACAATAACGAGGAAAGAGTTTTCATGACAATAAAAAGGAATGGAGCGACTCTTCTCTATCAGTGACTTAACGATTTGAACCAATCAGTGTCGTGGATTTAAAATGTGCTGTAACACCTAAAAAAACAGCAAATATGTGCATATTTGCCCATATATTGTGAAGTGCTGTGATATCTGTTCTGATCTAGATATAATATATTCCCTTTAAATACATTTCAGAGTATTTCATTTCTGTAATGACATTTCAGAAGCTTTTTTTTTTTTTTCAGTTCACTGCTTGCTGTCAGTTGCCTCGATCTTCGGTAACTCTGCTCCCCCCTCAGTGAGACAATTATATCGATCATTTTAATTAGAAGATATACATATTTGTTATGAAATGATGAAACACATTGAAATTGATGATATGGAATGACAATTTGAGAGAGACTTTGATGACAGACGGCCAGAGATTTTCGTGTGCGGCGTTGAGAAGAGAAGGCACGCAGATTAGAGACCGGGTACCTCTACAGCACAGCATGGCGAGGCTTGTGAAGAAAATAACGCGAATGATGCGAACCTCTGACATTCCCAAAGCGGAGATTATTACAATGACAAAAGCACTGCTGGCATTTTGGGGTTAACCTCATCAGGGGCAATTACTGTGATAGTTCTGCAACCTTCCAGTCTTCCACATTCTGTTTAAATACACACACACACGTATGCACGCACACATGTACACACACACACACTGCACGCACACCCACACTACAGTTAGCAGATTTAGGGAGACTCGTACACTTTGCTGGATGTCCTTTGAGCATGATCTTTGAGGGGCCATTGAAGTTGCTGAGTTTTTCAGCTATATATCACGTCCTATAGTTTTAAAAATGTATTGTCCAGCGGTCCAAGTGGAAAGCCTAACATTTCAGCTGTAAAAGTCCAGTTTTTAGGGAGAATTCCATGTAAAACAGTTGCCCCAGTCATGTGACGCACTTTCTTTAAAGCATTACAGATGTGATGTAGCAAAGTCAATCAGCCAATGAGAGGATGTTAATGTTCCAACTAATTCTGTGTCTAACTCTGTAATCAAATTTTTATCACTTTGCTTCCATTTCACGAGCACCTCCAGAAAAATCTGACTGTACTAATCATGTTCTTTTCTGCCTTTTAAACACTTATCTGAACCATACGTACACATTGTGCCAACTTTAGCGTGTTGCTGCTGCGGAAACATCCTTGGGAGGCTATGAATTGTGGGTAGTCATTCACACTGAGGAATCTCACAGGAACGTTAGCAATGTTAAACAAATATTTTCTTCAGAACATTCTTAAAATGTTTTTGACAAATCATCTACGATAATTTAATGTGACTAAATGATAAAACCTACTGAATGCTACCTGTCTGTTTGTATGCCAGATACCAGAGCCATTTTGTTTTGATTTGACAGAACTTGTACAGCATTTCCCCTTAACTCCATCATATTTATGGAACCTCAATGGTTATCACAGACCCACTGACACTGAGGCCCACTGACACTGCGGTCCACTGACAGGATAATTTTCAGTCTTTTGGTTATGATTTTTCCATATACCATCTTACAAAATTTTATCTTTAAATAACATAGTGTCAATGTATGCTTACTGACTTTAATATAGTTTGTAGTTGATGTGTGCACTGCTTTCCAACTTACTGATATGAATAATTTTTATAACTTAAAGGTATCTCCACACCTACAAACACATACACACCCACACTCACACACCAGCTGAGGAAGAGGTGAAAATTGCTTAGAAGGTGTGGGATGGTAGATTATGACAGTAAAAATTAATTTAGCGTGTGTGAATGCAGTTCTAGCCATATGATAGGACTGTGAAAACCAGGGTTAATTTCCCAAGATGCCCTGTTTAAAGGTGTAAGTGGCATATGTTTAAACTGCTGTCTCTGCAGCTACAGAGCACAGCCTGGGATGGGACAATGACAGAGTCTTACAGCTCAGAGTACACTCTGAGCACACCCTCAACATGGAGGGAGAGTGTGTGTGTGTGTGTGTGTGAGAGAGTAAAACAGAGAGAGTTACTAGAGGTAAAGGACAGGAGAGTGAAAGAGATAAAGAGAGAGGGAAAGAAAGAACAAGACAGAATGAAATCAAGTGAAATAGTAATTCACCGAGCATGATGGAGATGATTTAGAAGCCCTGCAGTCCTGTGTTTGCGTTAGGGATGGGGAGTGTTGTTATTGTCTTTGCTTATTGTTTTTGCATCTTATGCTTTAGCAAAACAAGATTATCTTGTCACGCCAATAAAGCACATTTGGATTTGAACTGGAGAGAGAGAGAGAGAGAGAGAGAGAGAGAGAGAGAGAGTAAGCAAGAGAGAAAGAACAAGGCAGCAAAAGAGATAAAGAGATGAAAGAATGAGAGATTTAGAGAAAGTAAGAGATTGATTAAGAGTGATGCAGAGAGAGAGAGAGAGGGACAGAGAGAGTGATTGAGTGAGAGCGATGTAGAGTGAAAGTGAGGAGAAAAGTGAAAGCAAGAGATAAAGAGGGAAAGAAAGAACAAGAGAGATTGAGAGAGAGTGAGGGAGTGATTGAGTGAGAGTGATTTAGAGAGAGAGAGAGAGAGAGAGAGAGAGAGGGATGTGCTGACAGGCAGAGAGCAGGGCAGGCAGAGGTCACCCCAGGCTGGGATAGATGGAGTCACAGTCTGAGCACACAGCTAACTGGCTCTGTCAGCGATAAACACTCACACACACACACACTCACACACACACACACTCTCTCACACACACACACACACACACACACACACACACACACACACACACACACACACTCACACACAGCTAACTGGCTCTGTCAGCGATAAACACTCACACACACACTCTCACACACACATACACACAGTCAAACACAGCTCACTGGCTCTGTGAGTGATAAACACTCACACACACACATACACACAGTCAAACACAGCTCACTGGCTCTGTCAGCAATAAACACTCACACACACACATACACACACACACACTCTCTCTCACACACACACACACACACACTCTCACACACAGCTAACTGGCTCTGTCAGCGATAAACACTCACACACACACACACTCACACACACACACACACACACACACACACACACACACACACACACACACACACACTCGCACACACATACACACGCATACACACAGTCTGAGCACACAGCTAACTGGCTCTGTCAGCGATAAACACTCACACACACACTCACACACACACATACACACACACATACACACACACACACACACACACACACACACACACACACACACACACACACACACACACACACACACACAGTCAAACACAGCTCACTGGCTCTGTCAGTGATAAACACTCACACACACACTCTCACACACACATACACACAGTCAAACACAGCTCACTGGCTCTGGCAGCGATTAACACTCACACACACACACTCTCACACACACATATACACAGTAAAACACAGCTAACTGGCACTGTCAGCAATAAACACTCACACACACACTCTCACACACACATACACACAGTCAAACACAGCTCACTGGCTCTGTCAGCAATAAAACACACACACACACACACACTACACACTCACACACACACACACACACACACACACACACACACACACACACACACACACACACACACACACACACACAGTCAAACACAGCTCACTGGCTCTGTCAGCAATAAACACACACTCACAAACACATACACACAGTCACACACAGCTCACTGGCTCTGTCAGCGATAAACACTCAACTGCCCCGAGGTAACAACCACTCTCTTTACGTTGCCTCTTTGAAAGCTCCACATTAAGAAAAAAACGGACACAGATCTTCCCAGATTTTACTCCAAGAAATATTCATTAAATGGAGCGTAATGACGTAGGAGTTCACTGAACGAGCAGGGAAAGTTTCTCTCCCTCATGCGCTCAGTAACTTTATGAACACAATAACTATGTTACATTTGCTATATGTGCAAGAATGTACGTCAGAATGTGGGTAGGAAATCAGAAAATAAAATCTTATGGAAAAAAAAATACTTATAGTTTCACTGACATCATTGTGCAGAACCATTTAGAAAGTACAGGATATGACATACAGCTGGGACCCTCCTTTATGAGTCAGGGATTCCAACAGGATTTAGTTCAGTCCCACAGCTTTCAGGAGCTGCACACAAGTGCCAATGATGTATTTTAAGATGGCTTCATCAAGTTTGCTCCTGAAGCCAATTCCATTCTTCTGAGTGCCCAGTTCACTAACTAACTAACTAACTAACTAACTAAAGGTTGGCACTTAACTGTTTCCATTAGATGTTTTTGCCGAGTCAAGTGTCAAGTCAAGAAAGTCAAGATTGAATTAATTCTCAGGTCGATCCCCACAGGGGAACCCTAGAATTAGGCTGCCATGGTAACAGTGTGGATGATAATGATAACATAGAGTGTGGGGGGAAGGGGGTGGCGAAGGGCAGGGGGGCGGAGTAGCTGCACCCACTCAGACTGCATGACGGTGGTTTTTTGATGCGTATGCTTGCGTTCGCCCCCCCCCGCTGGGTCCAGCTGCATCCTGGTCCCTCCCCAGGCCACAGGAGGGAGGCGGACACCCTCTCATTAGCCCATCTCCCAGGCATAAACACATGCTTTCGAGCGCCCCTGGCCCCCTTAAAATGTCAGAAGGTCGGTCTGCAAAAAACTGTCAGACCGCATTAGAATGTGACCCTCTGAACTGCGCTCCTACGGCTCCTCCGCAGCCCAGTGTTTTCTGAAGCGTAACTGGCAGCGCTGCAATCACACCTGTTTCATCACTGTTCCTGGATCAGTCATCTGCCTTCAGTGACAAGAACTAGAGGCAGGAGTCTCTTAATGGCAACTTTTTGGTTCCTAGAAGAGGAATGTTTCAAAACCAACGATAACACCGTTCAAAGTGAACAGCATATCTTGTAAATTAGAAGGATTAGGTATGTGTTTTTTCCTCAGTTTCTTAAACGGTTTTCTCCCCTTTTATTCACTCGATTTTGAATGGCCAGTCTTAATATACAAGCTGTGTTTATTGCTGCAAGCTGTGCTATCAGTCCAGGAGAGTTCAGAGGAGTGAGGTGAAAAACAGGTGATAACAGTTGCCTCTTCTTTTCATGTCACAGTCCCCAAGATGTGCTCACACAAGGTGGAAGAGGACATTGCATTTCCATAGGCAGGCAACTGAGGTCGCACCCTACCCACCATATAGCCCCACCAACCACCAGGGGTCACTAGAGAGCAAAGAGTGACCAGTTCCATTACAGTCATTTAGCTGATGCTTTTATCCAAAGTCACTTACAATTGACTATGCTAGCCAAATGCTAATCCCCTGGGGTTAAGGGCCTTGCAATGGCTAGACTGGGGCTTGAACCTCAGGGGTCTCAGTCATGTGCCTTAGCCTAGTCTAGATGAAAGACTGCCCCTGTTCTGATTGAATTCCGCCAGCCCTTACAGAGGTATGTGTGTGTTTGATTGAATCCCGCCTGCCCTTACAGAGGTGTGCATGTGTTTGATTGAATCCCGCCTGCCCTTACAGAGATGTGTGTGTGTTTGATTGAATCCCGCCTGCCCTTACAGAGATGTGTGTGTGTTTGATTGAATCCCGCCTGCCCTTACAGAGGTGTGTGTGTGTTTGATTGAATCCCGCCTGCCCTTACAGAGGTGTGTGTGTGTTTGATTGAATCCCGCCTGCCCTTACAGAGGTGTGGGTGTGTTTGATTGAATCCCGCCTGCCCTTACAGAGGTGTGCGTGTGTTTGATCGAATCCCGCCTGCCCTTACAGAGGTATGCGTGTGTGTTTGATTGAATCCCGCCAGCCCTTACAGAGGTGTATGTGTGTTTGATTGAATCCCGCCAGCCCTTACAGAGGTGTGTGTGTGTTTGATTGAATCCCGCCAGCCCTTACAGAGATGTACGTGTGTTTGATTGAATCCCGCCTGCCCTTACAGAGGTGTGTGTGTGTTTGATTGAATCCCGCCTGCCCTTACAGAGGTATGCGTGTGTGTTTGATTGAATCCCGCCAGCCCTTACAGAGGTGTGCGTGTGTTTGATTGAATCCCTCCTACCTTTACAGAGATTGAATCCCGCCTGCCCTTACAGAGATGTGTGTGTTTGATTGAATCCCTCCTACCCTTACAGAGGTGTGTGTGTGTTTGATTGAATCCCGCCTGCCCTTACAGAGATGTGCGTGTGTTTGATTGAATCCCTCCTACCCTTACAGAGGTGTGTGTGTGTTTGATTGAATCCCGCCTGCCCTTACAGAGATGTGCGTGTGTTTGATTGAATCCCACCCAAAGCCCCTCCTGAGTGCGGGGCTCATCGCAGATTAATAACGGATGGGAGCCGTTCTGCAGCTCCGCAGGATGCTGCAAGCCCATTGCACAGGCGGCGGAGCGGCACCGCCAGGGCCGACACGGCAGACAATGTGAGTAATTGTGCGTAGGTGGCGGAAAAGTTAGCAGGAAGGACTTACACAACCCGAATAACACATTTTCTTTTGGAGGAAAGTATAAAAACGAGAAAATCAGGCTGGGTATCACTTGTATAAGTATGACACATACTGTAATCAAAGTGATTTCTGTTCAGTTGGATGGGAACTATATATATATATATATATTTATATATATATATTATATAAAAAAATATATTTTATTTATGTATTTTTTTCCATGTAATCTTTATTCTGGGGATGTTGACGTCAGATCAGAGGATAAGTGCAGTTTATTGGGGAAATGTATTCCCCTTTTGTGTGGGGGAACATTGTTCACCCCATAATACTGAACTATAACAGTAATTGGATGCTGGCCTCTCCCAAACCCAAACTACCGGGGAAAGGCCTCCACACATAGGAAAGGACACGTACAGTACAAGTAACAGCTTGAAAAACTTTTTTTTTTTTTTTTTTTTTTTTTTTAAATGTAGCTGCTTTTAGTAATTCAATGACTGGTAATCAGTATCTTCCCTCAGTGAAGTCTAGAGCTTAGCTAGTCTAAGTACTTAGCCACTGCTTGCATTTGTAGTTTAGTTATGCTCCTCCAGATTATAAATCTATCTGCATAAATGAATGTAATGTACTGCACTGTAATGTACTGCACTGCACTGTAATGTAATGTAATGTACTGCACTGTAATGTAATGTAATGTACTGCACTGCACTGTAATGTAATGTAATGCACTGCACTGTAACATGTAATGTACTGCACTGCACTGCAATGCAATGTAACGTAATGTAATGTACTGCACTGTACTGTAATGTAATGTACTGCATTGTAATGTAATGTAATGTAATGGCATTTTTCCACAAAGGGGACAGCTGAAAGACAGTGCTTTATACAGGATGACACTGCATTGGGCATGCATACATGGGGAAGGAGTACTGATCTGGGATCAGGACTTTCCATGTGATATATTTACCTTAGCCATTATGAGCAAAAAGCAAAACTGATCCTGGATCAGCTCTCCTGCACTGAGATGCTTAATGACCAGACTGCTTGACACAGATAAGCGTGGAGTCAGGCCGCCGTCTCTCCCTCTCCTCACTGCGCCCTAATAATGTGCAATTAACACTAATGACACCATCTCTGCGTCACCGCTCAGCCCCCGTAATTACACAGCACCGAGAGAGGGACGCCGGCAATGCCCCCAAACCCCCCCCCCCACCACACACACACACACACACACACACACACACACACACACACACACACACACACACACACACCACACACACACACACACACACACACACACACACACACACACACACGCACACACACCTCACACTCACACTCACACTCACCTCACCTCACCTCACACACCTCACACACACACTCACACACACACTCACACACACTCACACACACACACACACACACACACACACACACACACACACACACACACACACACACACAGGCCCAGCGGGGGCGGGGGTTTGTCTTCATCAGGTGCATCTGTCAGGAAGCAGTCTGAGGGTTTGTAACATGACTTTCCACATGGAACAATGCACACTGCAAAAAAAAAAAAAAAAAAACTGTTCTATGCACAGGGGAATTCTTGGTTCTTACATTTCTGAACTGTAAACATTCTGAGGGACATTGCGTTACATTTTAGGAATTTACCAAATGCTCTTATCCAGAGTGATTTAAATGGTTTACATTTTTACACCCATTAACACAGCCGAATGTCTGGGTTAAGCACCCCGCTAAGTGATGCCACAGCAGGGCCCAACCTGCAACCCTGGGGTTACAAGCCCAGCTCCCTGACCACGATGCTGCACCACACACAGGCTACACATCGAGAGTAAACATGTCTGCCATTACTCTCATGCAGGGGGGTTAGTCTTTATCGGGAGCTCCAGCCAGGGAGCACATGCCGTAAACACAAAAGTCCAGATTTATCTTAGCCTTTTAGCACATGAGAAAACATTTCTGGATTGGGAACTTTTCCAGCAGACTCCTGTCTGTATGCGTCTTTGTCCCTTGATTCTGTAACGTGTCTTTATCTTACTGAAAAATACTGTCCTGATCATAGCAAACCACTGTCTCACCCTGGGCCTGTACCCTGTGTGTGTACACTGGTGGGTGTGGTGTGTGGAGTGTGGCCTGTGTGATGGAGAGCTCCTTTATGGACTAAGCCAGGCTGCAGCTCCACACGCTGTAATTTAAACCTCTCAGTGATGTCGCGTTACACCCCCCCTCCCCAAAGGGACACCACACAGAACACATTCCATTACATCTCTGCCTCCGCGCCGCCTCCAAGGGCAGCGTTTCCTCCTTAGGCCCCGCCAAACGAGCGTGGAGGTTAAATGTCACATAAAGCTATTTGTGTCAAATTGCTTGTTCACATCGTCCGTGACCAGGGAGCGCTGGCCTTTGAGTGGAGCAGAAATTAGCTGGATTAATGTGACCTTATGGAAAATAAAGAGCACAGGGAGAATTAATTACACACTCAAATGTGCTGACTCACAACGTTCACAAGACAGACAGTCTCGGGACTTTTCCCTCCGAAACTTTCATTTCTGCAACTTCTGCAAAGCAGACACAGTCTCACTGCGTCAAACTTCGCCATGAAAGGAGCAGCTGAAGTCTAACCAGTCTGAGGACCAGAGGAGATCCACTCTTAATTCCTCCTGCTTCCAAAGTGATGTTTTGTGATGCGTTTTGCATACATGTAATTTGCCATGCATTGTATTCAACAACTGCACTGCTTTGCCCTGTATTTTCTACAGGGAATTTCAGACAGGATTGTAATTTTTCATTCTTATATAATTAGAATTCATGAATATCCGTGACTTCAGAAAGTCAGAATGACTATTTCTGTTTTTAAACAAACAAACAAACAAACAAACAAACAAACAAACAAACAAACAAACAAACAAAAAACAGAGTAAGAGCTTTTCTCTTTTCCCAGAACAGCAAAATATCACCACAACGACAAGAGAGAGTGAGAGACAGAAAGAACGGAGAACAAGAGTAGCAAAGTGCAAGACTGAACTGTTCTCCCTCTGCTCTTCACTGTCCTGGAAGATCAGCTGAACAGTTGTGTTACCATGGCACCAACCACCCAATAATTTGAGCCCACACTTTTTCTGTAGTCTGGCTGTGTGTGAGATTTGTACAGATGGGGAGAAAGCAATGCAAAATTAACACCAGCAGCCTGGCATTTCAGTAGCCAATAGCATGGGTAGCAGAGTCCTATGAATTAGTGATTACAGTGACACTACGATACATGCTGTTCCCTTTCTGCCTGTAAGCAGCTCAACTCCCCAGTAACTACTAATGTCAGCTCTGACCTTTCTCTCTCTTTCTCCAGAAAAAAATATTGAATCAGAATCTGCCTTAATTACAGCACACAATGTATATTTAGTCAAACTTTCCCCTGTGAGTTTGCTAACTTTGTCGTGGTTCTCAGGGAAAATGCGATGCTTGCACAGTGATACTGCTTCTAATTTGAATGCAACCTCACATAACCTTATATGGAACACAGGCAAACCAAACTTTCATTTTGAGTGCCATGCTATATTTAGCAGCTATTACATTTCTTAATCTGTGACGGTGTTCTGTGAGAGGGCATTACATGGAAAGTGATTACACCTTCTGCAAAACACAAGCGCTTAATTGGTGCTGTCGATCAGTTTGCCCCATGTATAAATCACTTGAAAGTTTTCAATAATCAGTTTAAGTACAGTAATTTTACATTTTTTTAAAGATAGAATTTTTAAGAATGAAATTCGTTTTGGACAACAGAGGCAGATTAGAGATTTTTTGAGCTGTGGCCTGAGAATGAGGGTTTATTTAATCTCTCTGCAGCTTCCGCCTAAGGGCATTCAGTAGATCGGTAAGGGCAAAGAAACAGCTTTGCAGCTTGGCAGAAGCAGCTGGTGATTCTGTGTGACCTGATGGTAAGGTAAAGGTAGATTTCATCTCTGGCCTGATGCCTCTCTGTTATAAGGCTGGTAAAAGCAGCATAGTGTACAGCCATAACCCTGCCCATCCAGTAATTATTTTGCCAATCGCATCAAGGCAGTGATTGAGTATCTAGGGAGAAGGGGAAGATAGAGGATCTGTTCAGCCAATCACTGTCTGAGGATTTCACCATTTCCTAAGATGCCACGGCCCTGGAGTGTGAAATGTGCCATACAAATACATGTGCCTTGCCTTTTGGCATTGTCTGGTACAGTAAATACTGTTCGCAGAAGGTAAGGCACAAGAGGCATGAGATTTCCAGAGATCTGGCAGTTTAGGTTACATCACATCACATGCATTCGGTAGACGCTCGTATCCACAGCGACTCACTCAAAGTCAGGGGCAACAGTGCCACAAGACCTACAGGCAAGCAAAGTCCCAAGTGCCAGAAGCGACAACATAAGAATGGACTGGAACCCTGTAATTAACCTGTCGAGGAAAAACAAGCAAGAAGAACAATGCGAGCAAAAATAGAAGCAGGGTTCTGAGACAAAGTTAAAGG